>JAJAQF010000026.1:6193356-6361358 GCA_020510985.1 Pholidichthys leucotaenia | reverse complement strand
CACTGACCACACACAAACTGCTTTACTCCAGTGTGGATGAGTTCATGTTTCCTTAAGCTTCCACTTTCCGTAAAAGCCTTTCCACACTGACCACACACAAACTGCTTTACTCCAGTGTGGATGAGTTCATGTCTTCTTAATTGACTAATCAGAGTAAAGGCCTTTCCACACTGACCACACACAAACTGCTTAACTCCAGTGTGGATGAGTTTATGTCCTTTTAAGCTGCCCAACTGTGTGAAACCTCTCCCACATTCTTCACAAAAGTATTGTTTATGCCTAGTGTGGCGTTTTCTCTGTATTCTTTTTCTACTCTTGTCACTGTGTGATTTTGCTTCATTTGCTGCAGTTGGAGGATCTTCATCTTCCTGAAGCTGCTGAGGTTTCACTCTATTTTTCCTTTCATATTCCTGTAGCAACAAGGACAAAAAGTACAGCCTGTGAACATACACTGCTGTGAAAAAGTATTTCAAAAAAGTATTCCTGTAGAGGAGCCTGAAATAACGAGACGATGTGATTCATAAACCAAAGTTTATTATCAGCTCCTCTAACAAGTCTCATCCTAGTGCAGCAGCAGAAGAAGGAAAAAAGAGACCGAATACCTCCGGCTCTCTGAATTTATACTTGCACATAACAAAAGACATGCATATCAAAGGCTGACATCCCTCATTATCTTAATACCCCATTGTCTTCGTACTTCCTCTCTTCGCCCTGGGGGGGGGGGGGGTGAGGGCAGCTCCTCCGGTCTCCACCGCAGTGTCTGGGAAAGTCTTTGTTCTTACACTGGCAGGTGAGAGTCTTTGTCCTTTCTGAGGTGTGAAGTCGCCTTACATATGTAATCACCAAACATTCCCACATACTTCAACATATGTAGGTTATGGAATATATGATTAATATAGCCCACAATTCCACACATTCATTGATGTGGAAACCTACTTGTCTATCAACTACACACAGTACCCAATAATGACAATGTGAAAAAAAATTGTTTTTTTTTTTAGATTTTTGTCAAAAACTAAGAACTCACATCTACATAAGTATTCACAGCCTTTGCTCACAACTTTGTTGATGCATTTTGGCAGCAATTACAGCCTCAAGTCTTTCTGAAAATGATGCCACAAGCATGGCACACCTCCAGTGGTGTGAAAAAGTGTTTGCCCCCTTCTTCATTTCTCATTTTTTTGTATGTTTGTCATCAAACAAATCTGAATATTAGACAATGATAAAAGTAAACACGAAATGCAGTTTTTAAATGAAGGTGTTTATTATTAAGGTTTTAAAAAAATCCACACTTACATGGCCCTGGGTGAAAAAGTGATTACCCCCCCCCAAAAAAAATAAATAAAAAATAAATAAATAACTGTGGTTTATCACATCTTTTGAAAACTGAGTTCAATTTCTCTCGCCACATCAAGACCTGATTACTGCTATACTTGTTCTCAATCAAGAAATCACTTAAATAGGACCTGCCTGATAAAGTGAAGAAGACCAAAAGGTCCTCAAAAGCTAGACACCATGCTGCAATCCAAATAAATTCAGCAACAAATGAGGAACAAAGTAACTGAGATCTATCAGTCTGGAAAAGGTTATAAAGCCATTTCTAAAGTTTTGGGACTCCAGCAAACCACAATGAGAGCCGTTATGCACAAATGGTGGAGTGGCTAGCCCAGCAAAATTACCCAATGAGTTAAGCGACGACTCATCCAAGAGGTCACAAAAGACCCCACAACAACATCCAAACAACTGCAGGCCTCACTTGACTCAGTTAAGGTCAGTGTTCATGACTCCACCGTAAGAAAGAGACTGGGCAAAAATGACCTGCATGGAAGAGTTCCAAGACACAAACCACTACTGAGCAAAAACAACAGAGGCTCATCTCAATTTTGCCAGAAAACACTCGGTGGCGGAGTGATTAGCACTGCGGCAGCACAGCAACTCACCCTTGGCCGGGGGATCCTGGGTTTGATCCCAGCCCCAGACCAACAGCGATCTGTGTGGAGTTTGCATGTTCTCCCCGTGCCTGCGTGGGTTTACTCCAGGATTTCTCCGGTTTCCTCCCACATGCCAAAAAAAACATGCAAATTGGGTTAATTGGCATCAAACTGGCCTCAAACTGGTATCAACGGATTCTAAATTGTCCTTAGGTATGACTGTGAGAGTGAATGGTTGTCTGTCTCTCTGTGTTGGCCCTGCGATGGACTGGCGATCTGTCCAGGGTGTACCCTGCCTCTCGCCCAAAGATGCTGGGATAGGCTCCAGCCCCCCCGCGACCCGAAAAGGATTAAGTGGAAGAAGATGGATGGATGGATGGACACCTTGATGATCCCAAAGAATTTTGGGAAAATACACTGTGGACTGATGAGACAAAAGTTTAACTTTTTGGAAGGTGTGTGTCCCATTGCATCCGGCGTAAAAGTAACACAGCATTTCAAAAAAAGAACATCATACCAACAGTAAAATATGGTGGTGGTAGTGTGATGGTCTGGGGCTGTTTTGCTGCTTCAGGACCTGGAAGACTTGCTGTGGTAAATGGACCTATGAATTCTGCTGTCTGCCAAAAAGTCCTGAAGGAGAATATCCAAAAATAGGCAATAAAATAATCCACACATTTATAAAAAAGTTTAAAATGTACAAGAAAAGTCAATTTTACAAGAGGAAATTACAAATTTGAGGAAAATGGTTGCAAATTAGATAACTTTACAGAGAAAGGTAGAAAACTACAAGAAATTGTTATAAATTTTTGAGAAAAACCTCAAACATTCAAGACTGAAGTCATTACTCGAGTTTTTAAGTGGCTGCTCTTTGTACCCTTAACTCAAGTAGAAATTTTTGGTTGTCTACTTTTAATTATTAATTTCAAAGCACTGCTTTTACATGAGTAGAATTTCTGGTGACTATACCCACCTCTGATCATATAATTTAAGTATGCATGAATAAATTACTGTTTTTTTTTCCCTTCCCTTTCCTACTCATTGTCAATGGTAAAAAGAAACACTAGAATAAAAATACAAAAAATACACATATTTTTGTCATTGATGTAAACCATGACAAAAAATCCTGCAAGACAAAACAGGACACTTGATATTTTCTGTCATATCCGGCTCTAGGGAGCCGGGCAATCAGAGCCAGGGACAAGCCAGTGAGTCGAGATGGTTTATTTTGGGTAAGGGATAAGGGATGAGGAGAGCACAGATACTCATGCAGAGGTACACTCACAGGTTGCACAGCGCAGAGGTAAGCAGCTCGTACCGGACGTAGGGGTAGCAAGACGTACATCCTCACAGCGGGATACAAACACAGGAATGCTGCAAGGGGAGTTGAGGCTGACACCAGACGAAGGGGCTTCAGCCTAGCAGTGCTTATGTCGCAGCCCCGAGTCATCGAGGCTGCTCCTATTTATCCTCATTGGCAGCGCCCCAGCTGATGAAGACTAATTGGCCCCAGCCGTCCATAATGCTGCCAGCTGGGGGCCAGCTGAGACGCTGCTCAATGGGAGGCAGGGATGAGGGAAAACATGGGCTCAGTGCCGAGACGGCATCTCAACCCATGGTGACATTTTCTAACCTGTTTCTATACCACCATAGACAGAGAGAGAACCTGAAGTAGACAGAGCTCCGAGAGGGAAAGATGAGACAGAAGAGAGGAGCCAAGGAGAGGAAAGTGTTCAGGCAGATGGTCCAGGAGAGGTGAGAGGAGAGGAAGGAGAGAAGGACAGCACCACTAAAAAGTCTAAACACAGGACATCTGGGTGGGACCCCAACTGGCCCAATATTCCAGTATTCAAGCCTCGGTTGTACAATACTTCAAATGGTAAGTTCCATATGCAAAGTTACTGTGCAAAATTTTTAAAAAGAAATAAATTGTATAAAATTAACATATTCCGGGAACAATTGTGTCATATGTTTACTGCCCCCCCCCCCCGAAAAATATGTTGCGACCACGCCAAGGTCGTTCAGCCAGAGGAGACACTGCAGCATCATGGTTTATTGACTCTTTCAGGTCAGTTTTCGAGATTTTTTTCCCTCCTCTCTTCTACCTTATAGTTTATTGACAAGGTTCATAATTATTGAGCAATATAACCAACAGTGCAGTATCATATCACTGCAGTGTGTAGTAAACAAGTATAACAGAACAGGCCTATTGTGATTTCACAAACAAAACTAGAAAGGCACTCAGAGAGCGCATACCTCCGCCAAGGCTCCTTCTGTCCCTCACTGATCACCTCCAAAATGTAATGGGTTCATGTGTAGGAAACAAGCCAGTTCTGGTGAAAAGTGCATCAGAGTCTATCCAGTAGTTTTGGAAGATTCGTGCTAACACACTGTGAGAAGATAAGAGCCTGGGCTATCACAATCTGAGCATGAGGAGGGGGGGGATTGCGCCATGCTCCTTCTCTATGCCTTTTTTTTTTTTTTGATATTTGTACCCTGCCTCTCGCCCAAAAGATGCTGGGATAGGCTCCACCCCCCCCCCCACCTCCCGGATAGATGGATGGATGTATGGTGTTGTATTTTTGAGTTCTTATTCCGGTTATTTTATCTTTTGTTGATTTTCACATATTCTGTTTGGATTTTTTGTTCACTTCAATAAATATCACAACTACAGTTCAGCATGTGGGTCTTCATTCCTGCCTCAAGGGGCAATTCATGACAGAAGGCTCCAACCAGTTGAAGATCCAGCTGCTGTAGGTTGTTGTATTTCTTTTGTTTTCCTCACTCACCTGTTTGTGGAGTCATCATGTCCTCAGTACACTGACGTCCACCAAGCAATGTGAGATCAGCAGTGGGGAACCCGAGTGTCGAGGAGTGTAGTGGGCTGCCGAGTTCATCCAGGGATTTGTGGATGAAGCTCTCCCCTCCCACAGCCCAAAGAAGATCTGGGAGAGTGTGAATTCGGTGACCGTTATTGTCAAGGTGCACCCAGGGTTTTCCCAGTTCGCCGAGTTGTTGGCCACGTTCTCCATCCTCCAACAGTCTTTCCCCGGGCTGACGTGGGGGCCGCCTCCAGCGAGCCCGAAGCCGAAAGAGAAGCGCGCTCTATGACAGACGCCCTGCTCCACCTCCAGTTTGCCCAATCCTGCTCCATTGGCTCCAAGATGCCGCCACCAAGCTCCAGACCGCCGGAGGAATACCCCCGCCTCTCAGGGAGCAGTTTCCCCTTTGCCAAGGTTGAAAACTCCCACAGAAGTCAAAGTTTTTCTTCTCCAGCTGTCCCATTAGCCTTTTACTCTGCTGCTGCTTCTTCTCCTTCCTCTTTGACGATTCCTTCCACTGCTGAGGGTCCGGCCGTTTCTTCTGCAGCTCCGTGTCCACAGGGGTGGCTCCTCCACGATCCTCTGAGAGGTCCATGACCACCGTAGCCACGGAGAGGGATGACTTTAGACCAGCTGCAGCAGAAAACATCATGCCCCAGGAACACAGGCAGGTGTTTTTTCATTCTCCATCATTGACTCATGAATTATCTTGCCTGGTTACCGGTGGTGAGGCTCAGCCTGTGAGTCCTCACCGCCTGCTGCAGCTATAAACCTTTCACCTACTCTCTCCGTGTCTCCTCCATTGCCCCAAGTGTCTGCCGGCCCCAGGACCGAGCTGCCGGACGTTGAAGGGGCCTGCAGCCCTAGTGGATCTGGTACCAGTCCCATAGCCATGGTCCAGATGGAGAGTGAGCGCTGCCAGTGATCTGGAGCCTGTGCCAACGACTAAGAATCACCAAGCTTCAGCTGAGAAGGATCCAGCGCCAGCAGGGAGCCCACCTCCTGTCGCCTAGCAGGGCGAGCCACCCACATGGATCACTTCACTGGGGGTCCCGGGACTGCATCGACCACCATGCCTGCTGCTGGGGCTGCCGCAGTAGAGTCAGAGCTGGACCTCCAGAGGGACGGGCCCGAGACATCGCTGCTTTGATCGATGGGAGTCCTGGACAGTGGTGGAGCTTGAGCTTAGGCAAGTGATCTCCTTTGTTTTCTCTATGTTGGAGAGATCTTGTCTGGCTCTTGGCGGGGAGAGCCAAGTGCAGTAGTGAGCTGCCCCTGTGCTCACCTTGTGGGCTCCACTGCCACCATGACCCTGACCCTGCGTGTCTGTCCCTCTTATCTGAGCCTTTCCCCAGGGTCACCGAGACTCATCCAACTTTGCCTGAGGTCTCAGTGCATTCGGGCTCACCACCTGAGGTCTTCATGGGTCCAGCTCATCCTACAGAGGTCATTGCAGGTGCTCCGTCCCAGCCGGGGGCATCTGTGGGTACTGCTCCCCCTCCAGACGAGGTCTTCGTGGGTGCTCTGTTGAAGGCCAGGGCCTCAGAGGGTGCTGCTTCCAGCTAGTTGAGGTCATCACGTGTGCTCCATCCCAGCCCGGGACCTCCGTGGGTGAAGCTCCTCCTCAATCCAGGTCTCCATGGGTGTTGTGCTCCAGTCAGGGGCTGTCGTGGGTGGTGCACCCAAGCCTTAAACCAACGTGGGTGCTGTGCTCCAGCTTGGGTCCGCCGTGAGCATTACGCCGTGGCCCAGCCCAGAGCCACCGCGGGTGCCGCTGTGGGCCAGGCCGGAGCTACCACAGGTGCCGCCTTGCTCCAGCCAGGATCCACCGCAGGTGCTGCGATGTCCCAATCCGGGACCACTGAGGGTGCTTTTGGCCAGTCTGAGGGCATCGTGGTCCCCTCTCCTCTGCCCGGAGCCATCGTGGTCCCCCCTCCTCTGCCCGAGGCTATTGTGGTTCCTCTTCCTCCGCCTGACATCGTTGTGAGTTACTCTGCTCCTCCCTCGTCTTCGTTGCTGGTTGTCCCTGTTGGGAAGCCACCCCCTCAACCACCTTTCCTGTTCAGGTGGTTTACAAACTCTGGTAGACCACCTGACAGACTGTGCCGTTTGGGCTGGTGGCCCACATTCTCCAGGAGGCCACCTGACTCTTACCATTACGCCGTCTGCCAGAAGTGGGACTTTAGCCAGCCTCCTGAACTGTCTAGCTCTCTGGTCAAGGGGGTCTAATGTCCTGGTTCTGCATGGGTGTGGATCCTGAGCAGGATTTTTGTTTTTGTTTCCTCTTAGTCTGGATTTTGCTGGGGTGCGAGTTCTGAGAGTTTTTCTTATTTTCTGATTTGTTTTGGACCCTCCGTGCCTCTCCAGGGCTGCTCCTGTCAGTGGCACTTCTGGGTTTTTTGCTTGTGGGCGGTGCTCCTGTCAGCTGTCAGTCCTGTCTTCTCTTGTTACTCCCAGCTGATCTCTATTGTTAGGGATGTGATTTGGGGTTGGGGAAATTATCTGAAAATTTAGCAGGAGGTCTGGGGGACGTAGTTCCTCAGCGGGGTCTGGGGAAGAGCCCTGGTGGGGGGGGAAAGGGGGGCGAAGCCCCCCGAAGCTCCTGGGTTTTTATGATTTTTAAGTACCAGAACTGTGCTTAAATGACATAAAACAAACAGCTGAATGTCACTTATTACTGTATAATATTGACTTATGAACCAAGAAGATAGCATTCCTAAAATATTCCAACAAGCATTATCCATCACATGTGTGGCGTTAAAAATATATTTTAAATAAAGTCCAAAACATCTTCAGCAGGCAAGATGAAGAGAAGTGAAAAGTGAACTTCTGTGGCAGATATAAGGCGTTTGATCGCCTCTAAGGCGTTTGATCGTGTTAATCACAGGATATTGTTTAGGAAAATGATTGACGGGGGGTTCCCAAGTACTTAGTACGTATCCTGATTTACTGGTACGCACATCAGAAGATGCTGGTGAAATGGGGGAAGAGTCATTCATCCCCATTTGGTGTGAGCAGTGGTGTCAGACAGGGCAGTATACTGTCCCCTATTCTATTTAATCTTTATATGGATGAGTTGTCAAAACAACTGAATGCCTGTAAAACTGGGTGTTTAATAGGGAATAAGTTAGTGAATCATTTTATGTATACTGATGATCTAGTTATTCTCAGTCCAAGTAGTGCTGGTCTTCAGGAGTTATTAAGAGTGTGTACTGCTTATGGAGAGGAAAATGACATAAAATATAATACAAATAAGAGTTGTGTGCTGATTTGCCACACTAAAGAAGATTTGTTAATGAAATTCCCTGTCTTTGAATTGGCAGGCAGGGAATTAATTGTCAGGGATAAAATTAAATATCTGGGACATTTTATTAATGATAGAATGACTGATGATGATGATATTTTCAGACAACGCTGCAAAATCTATATGCAAGCAAATATTCTTGCACGCAGGTTTGGTTTTTGTTCAGATGAGGTGAAACTGGTTCTTTTTAAAACCTATTGTACACCTTTATACACTGCTCATTTATGGATAAATTATAGGAAACAAAGTATGCGGAAATTACAGGTTGCTTAAAATGATGCTTTAAGAATTTTACTTAAAAAGCCTCGATGGTGCAGTGCTTCCGAGTTATTTGTCTCATCACGTGTAAATACACTGCATGCAGTAATAAGGAATCTTATGTATAAATTCATCTGTCGGCTTGATGTATCTAGAAATGAAATCATTCAAGTCATGTCTAGCATTAAGCTCAGTTCTATTCGCTGTCAGTCACAGTTTAGAAGGCACTGGTACAGTAGTCTTTTTAAGTCTTTTTAAAGTCTGTACTGTCTTTGTACTTCTTTTAGTAGTTGTGTCTTATTGTTTTGTAACTTTTTGATTGTTTTTCTTATTATCTGTTTTCAACTGTCTTGTTTTATTTTATTTTATTTATTTATTTTATTTTATTTTTGATGGACCATGAGTCTGGAATAAAGTCTTTGATTGATTGATTGATTGATTGATATAAAGGTCTACATTTAACCATGAGAAACTCCAGGTTAGCTGAGCAGTGTCTCCCAACAGTGACAGAGTTCGTGCACCAAGCCTTGTTAATATAAATGCATACTCCCCCACCTCTGGTCTTACCGGAGTCATTAGCTGCTCTGTCTGCCCGGAGAGTGTGCCGTCCGGCCAGCTCGACAGCACCGTCAAGTAATTCAATTAATTAATAATTCAATTCAATTCAGCTTTATTTATAATGCGCCACATCACAACAAAAGCCGTCTCGTGGCGCCACACAAGTACTCCACTATGTAGCCATATTTCCATGAAAATCATGATATTGCAGTTCATAAGTTTCTTATTGTTGGTGAGCCGAAGCCGTAGCTCATCCATTCTGTTCGCCAGTGACCGTACATTAGCGAGGAAAATGCTGGGTAGAGAAAGCTGGTGCGGTGTTAGCTTTAGCTTAGCTCTTAGCCCTCTGCGCTTCCCCTGCCTTTGTTTACGGTCTCTACGCCGCCTGCGAGCACTTCCGGTCGGCCGGGTAGCTTACCTAGAGTCGGGTGTTCTCCAGAGCTCAGGGATGAAACGTAGGTTGCTGATAAAAAGGTCGTTATTTTGTAATCCAATGTCCAAAAGTTAATTTCGGGTGTAGGATGTAAAAGCGAAGCTGTTCTGAACGAACAGACCCGAAATGAGCAGAAATATCGCTGCTAATTCACAAAATCTGAAGAGACGCTGAGCCTCGTGTTGTGCAAGCGCCGCCATCTGGTCTGAAAATTTTTGGAAGATAAAAAAAGCGGAATTCCGCGAATTAGCGGAAAAATCACTATCCTATATTGTAATCTTTGTTACCCTTTGCCCGCTCATGTGATCCACGCCTACATCCAGTTGTGTTCATTGACACCATGTCCTATTTAAGTTCCTTGTTTCTGTCATTCAATGTTGGAGCTTCTGCTTTCTGTCACTGCGCATCAGAACCCATTCCCCATTCTGGTGCAATTTCCTGATTAATCCCACCTTCTCTGATACCTTCTCTGCCTGCAAGTTATTTTGTGCACTACTGGGATTTTTGTGTTTTGCGCACTGTTTGGAATTTTTGTTCCCTTCAATAAATATCACAACTACAGTTCAGCGTGTGGGGCAATTCATGACACTGGCAAAGGTATGCATTCTTGGATTATAACTAAAATGTAATGGGTTCCTCTCTAGGCCAAGAACCACCTCTGGTCAAAATTTCATCAAAATCTTCTTCTTTTAGATTTGATTGGCAGTTGGCAACCAGCTTACGGGTGCATTACCGCTACGTACTTCACTCTACATCATCACTCCTTGTTGAAAGATCGTATCATCACTCTATATAAATCTGTCCAGTAGTTTTTGTGTAATCATATTAACAAGCAGACCACCCCAATTACATTAGCTCCCTGGCGGAGGAAATTATAATTACAAAAGATACAACTAAAAGAATTGATTAAAATACTGTTCCCAGAACTAGAGATGTACAGAAATTGTTAAATCACTGGCTTAACAAGAGACATCTCTCTACTGGGCCGAATTCTTCTGTCTAAAGCTGAAGGTTTCTCTGGACTTTTGTATCCATGTCACTCTTTACACACATCTTCCAAAGTAATCGAGACATTCAACTCCATTATCAGTGTTTCCTCTGGTAACATTTCTGTGTGGCGGCTCGCCTCCCTCAGGAAGTATGCTGTTGTGCCTATAATACATTAATTTAAGAAAAATTAAATATGAAAGAAAGGCCGGGGAGAGGGAAGTCTGGGCTTCTCTGCTTGAACTGCTGCCTCCGCGACCCGGACCTCCGGAAAAGCGGTAGAAGATGGATGGATGGATGAAAGAAACGCTCCGCAGGCAACCACACAAAAAACGCATGTGACTGTCATCCGTGCGGAAGCGCCCCACGCGCCAAGCGCCTGCGTAACTGTTTCTGCATGTATGCACGTAGAGCGTGTCTCTCTAGCGTTGCTGTTTAATAAGCATGAGCTTATTTAAGTACTTTAAACACAGAAAAAAGTACAAGAGATAAGCAGTCGAGGCATTTCTGGTGGTTTTAACCTGCTGGTAGCCGGAACAACAACGAGGAGTCGCTTGGCTAACAGGTCTGGTTAGGCTTCATTGCAGGGAAAGGCAAGAGTGACTGATGAATCGCTGAGGATTTACTTTACCAGCTACTGCAATATTAACTAATAATTTATGTTCATTACTATGTACCTGGCAAGTGAAGAGGACCGAAATTCACAAAGTCAATGACTTTAATCTGTCAGCAGCCTTCAGACAAACCAAATGCGCCAACATTTGGATTTCAAAATAAGGGAGGTTTTTCATGCTGTCTGGCTGGTGAGGAGATTTCCATTAAAAAAAAAAAAAGATAAATACATAGAAATATTATAAAAGAAATTAATTATTTTTTGGTCATTTAAGTTAATTTATTTCATTAAATTTTAATAATTATATTTCTTTGAATTCAGACTTATTGTTCTGTTTTGGCTCCAAAAAATTATGGTCAAAAGTTTAAATTGTCTGAGGAAAAAAGCAAAAAAATTTGCCACATTTTGTTTAAAATTTTTTTTTTTTTTTTTTAAAAACCCAGCAATTTTATAATAATCAGCCTTTGTCCATCAGACAGGCCTCTTCACTGTCCAGTTTTAAAACTCCTCTTAAAACCCATTTTTAGTCTCTGGCTTTTGACCCAGTGTGAGACATTGATTTTATTTGCTCTTATTGTCTCTATTGTATGACGCTTGTTTTGTTCGTGATGTTTTGAACTTTAGTTGTATTTTATTGTTTTTATATTTTATTTATCGTTGCTGTACAGCACTTTGTGTCAACTGTCATTTTTAAAGAGCTTTATAAATAAAGTTGGATTGGATAAAAAAAAGATAACATTAGCTGCAAAATAATCCACAAATTTATAATAGTCTCAAATGTACAAGGAAAGTCATAATGTTACAAGAAAATTACAAATTTGAGGAAAATGGTTGCAAATTAAGATAACTTTACAGAGAAAGGTAGAAAACTACAAGAAAATTGTTATAATTTTTTGAGAAAAACCTCAAACCTTCAAGACTGAAGTCATTACTCGAGTTTTTAAGTGGCTGCTCTTTGTACCCTTAACTCAAGTAGAAATTTTTGGTTGTCTACTTTTAATTATTAATTTCAAAGCACTGCTTTTACATGAGTAAAATTTCTGACGACTATACCCACCTCTGATCATATAATTTAAGTATGCATGAATAAATTACTGTTTTTTCCCTTCCCTTTCCTACTCGTTGTCAATGGAAAAAAGAAACACTAGAATAAAAATACAAAAAATACACATATTTTTGTCATTGATGTAAACCATGACAAAAAAATCCTGCAAGACAAAACAGGACACTTGATATTTTCTAACCTGTTTCTATACCACCATAGACAGAGAGAGAACCTGAAGTAGACAGAGCTCCGAGAGGGAAAGATGAGACAGAAGAGAGGAGCCAAGGAGAGCAAAGTGTTCAGGCAGATGGTCCAGGAGAGGTGAGAGGAGAGGAAGGAGAGAAGGACAGCACCACTAAAAAGTCTAAACACAGGACGTCTGGGTGGGACCCCAACTGGCCCAATATTCCAGTATTCAAGCCTCGGTTGTACAATACTTCAAATGGTAAGTTCCATATGCAAAGTTACTGTGCAAAATTTTTAAAAAGAAATAAATTGTATAAAATTAACATATTCCGGGAACAATTGTGTCATATGTTTACTGCCCCCACTCCCCCCGGAAAAATATGCTGCGACCACGCCAAGGTCGTTCAGCCAGAGGAGACACTGAATAATGAACATATATTAGTTAATATTAACTAAGGAAAAGGTTAAAAATGGCTCCTCTTCATTCTTGACTGAAATAAGAAAAACAAAAAAAAAAAACCCAATAAGTAAACAAAATCAACCAACTCGAGCTCTTAACCACACCTGTTAGCTAAGCAACTCTTCCATTATAGCTCCCATTACCAGTGGGTAGAAACCATGATAAATGCCTCCAGTTCTAACATACCTCTTCTGATTTTTTAATGCGTTTGAAGTACTTTAATAAGTTTGTGTTTCTCTCGGACAGTCATACTAGTAGCGAGACGCTCTGCCTGGCTGGTGACTAGAACACGCGGGCGGGGCACTTCTCTCTGCACGAATCACAGTCACAAACGTTGTTCGTGTGCGCGCTTGTGGACCGCCATTCCTTCATAAATTTTTCTTAAATTTACATGTCCTGACAGAGCCTCAGAAAATCTTCTGACGTGGCGGGCCGCCACCGAGAAATCAAATCAAATCAAACTTTATTGTCATATTGCTGTACATACAACTGTAGTGCAGGCAAGATGAAATTGCGTTTCTCTCGACATCCATATAAATAGAAGCAGCATGATTTAAGACACACTCCCACATAGCTTCACCCCCCACCCCCACCCCCACCCCCACATCCATTCACACATCCCTGAGACATACTTGGGAAAAAAACTAACTAACTATAATATACAAATAATATACAAAATGTCCGTAGGTGCAGTAGTGTGTATGAGAGATTCCGGGTCAACTGTTCAGCATCCTGACAGCTTGTGGAAGGAAGCTGTTGATCACTCTGGTGGTTCTGCCTCTGATGCTCCGGAATCGTTTACCAGATGGAAGAAGTTCAAAGTGTTTATGCAGAGGGTGAGAACGGTCCCAACGGTTCTGAAAAAGTTCTTGGACAGAGGGGAGGGAGATTCCAATTACCCTATCAGCCCCCTTGACTATCCTCTGCAAGGCTTTTTTGTCTGACATACTGCAGCTGGAGTACCATGTAGCAATGCAGTACGTCAGAACACTCTCCACCACACCTCTGTAGAAGGTCCTGAGGATGCAGATGGGGAGAGAGGCCTGTTTGAGTTTCCTCAAGAAGTGCAGTCTCCGCTGAGCCCGCTTCCTGATCTCTAAGGAATTCTTGCTCCAGGTCAGGTCCTGCGAGATCTGCACTGCGAGGAACTTGATGCTCTCCACTCTCTCCACTAAATGGCCACCGATACTGAGGGGGACGTGCTCAGGCTGTGACCGCCGGAAGTCGTTAATCATCTCCTTCGTTTTGTCCACGTTGAGCACCAGATTGTTCTCCCTGCACCAGCCCTCCAGGTCTCTCACTTCTTCCCTGTACATTGATTCCTCATCCCTCTGAATAAGTCCCACCAATGTGGTGTCGTCTGCAAACTTAATAATCTGGTTCCCCTCGTGTCTGGATACACAGTCATGTGTTAGAAGTGTAAACAACAGTGGACTGAGTACACAGCCTTGAGGGGATCCGGTGCTCAGCGTGACAGAGTTGGAGATGTTGTTTCCAACCCGGACAGACTGAGGTCTCTCAGTCAGGAAATCCAGGATCCAGAGACATGTGGCGATGTTCAGACCAAGAAGGAGTAATTTCTCCATCAGTCTCTGGGGAATAATGGTGTTGAATGCTGAACTGAAATCAGTGTATAGGAGTCTGGCGTAGGTGTCTTTCTGGTCCAGGTGGGTGATGACAGAGTGTAGGATGGTGACTATAGAATCCTCCGTGGAGCGGTTTGAATGATATGCAAACTGGAGCGGGTCGTGTGATGCAGGGATGCAGGCTGTAATGTGTGGTTTGACAAGCCGTTCAAAACACTTCATCACAATTGGTGTCAGTGCAACAGGACGATAGTCATTCAAACAGGACACAACTGGTTTCTTTGCCACCGGTACAATGATAGAGGTCTTGAAGCATCTGGGAATGATGGCCTGACTCAGGGAGATGTTATAAATGTCAGTCAGGACATCCGCAAACTCGCTCGCGCAGTCTCGGAGCACACATCCCGGAATGTTGTCTGGACCTGCAGCTTTGCGTGGGTTGACTCTGGTTAGGGTCCTCTGTGTGTCCGCTGTGTTGATGGTAAAAGCTGGTCCGACCGATGGTGGGGGTGGGCCAGCCCTCCCTCTGATTGTCGAGTTTGATGCTTCAAAACGTGCAAAGAAGTCGTTAAGCTGTCTGGAAGCGAAGCGTCATCATCATCGACCCCCTGCCTAGACTTATAGCCCGTCAGTGTCTGAACTCCCTGCCACATCTGCTTGGCGTTCCTAGTGTCACAGAGGTGTCCCTGGATTTTCTCCGCATAGGCGCGCTTTGCCGCCTTAATTCCCTTTGATGCAGAGGGAAGCAGACTGAGCTTGCAGTGGGGAGCACAAGCAGACGCACTAGAAAATAGACGGAGATGCACCGGGAATTAGACCCAGCCACCCGAATTGAATTGAATGTACAGCTGCGACGCACTCAACTTTAGCAGTTGAAGCTGTGATGTTGTGATATACAGGACGGTGAGTGATTCATGTTTTACGTTATTTTTTCCAACAGTGGAAAGTTCACTTAGGACAGACGAAAACTGAATCGTGTTTAAACGATGACCTAGCTCAATGCTACGTCCGTCCTTGTATGTTGCTTTTTTGTGTTGACAATATCTGATGAAATAAGCTAGTTGTAATCCTGGTTAAAAAGGTGTTTTGTTTTTTTTACATGTTGCACTTTCGTGCTGTGTATGTACTTAATTTGTGTGTATTTCATTGTAGAGTCCAAACAGGATCTGCTCGGAATGGCGACGTTTTGACAGCAGTATTGTGACAGGTAAACAACACATCATATTTATAGTCAAATCTTTTGCTTTTTAAGTTAAAGTATAGGTAAAGTGCCAAATTTAAAGTAGCACAATTTCCACTTTATATGAAAGGGACTGAACTGAGATTTATTTATGTGAATATTAATTACACAGTAATTGAAAATGAATGGCACATCCAACAGTAGCCACTGTAAACCGCTTCTTTATTTATTTTTTTATCAGATCATTTCTGTGATCCTTTATGAGTTATAGTCATAATAGTGTATCTTGCACCTTGGGGAATGGGAGAGGTTCAGTCACCATTAGAATTTAGTTTATAAGTGTAGTCTATAGTATTTCATCTTTAAACTCATGCAGTAAAAGAACACATTACAAATATTTGAGACCCATTGTTGTGCTTCCTTTTATATTTTAGCAATACAAGCACAAAACACCACCCACACTTGAAACCAGGGCGACACAGCGGTGGCTAAACTTTATTGATAACGTTATTTCACACCATCACAACAGCTCAGTATCTAAACTCAGTGTAAATGGTGTAGAGATTGAAAGGGTATCCAAAATTAAAATCCTTGGCATAATAATCAATAAAAAACTAGAGTTCAAAGTCACATTAATTATATTAAAGGTAAAATATGCAAATTAATCGCAATACTGCACAGAGTGAAATATTTGCTGAATCAACCTACAATATAGACTTTGTATCATTCATTAATACTCCCATACATGACATCCATCCATCCATCTTCTACCGTTTTTCCGGAGGTCCGGGTCACAGAGGCAGCAGTTCAAGCAGAGAAGCCCAGACTTCCCTCTCCCCAGCCACCTGCTCCAGCTCTTCAGAGGATACCAATACCCATACATGACATATTGTACTGAAGTATGGGGAAACACATATTAAACATATATGCTGTAGAGAGGTGTAGAGACTGGGCCCGCACAGTGAACGTGGCGGCGTCAGAACCCAGCAAGACGACCAGCGGAGGCAAGGAGTCACCGACAGTAGCGGCAGCGGGGGCCAGGGAGTGCCAGAGAGGCACGCTCTACTTTTACCACCGCCGCTTCGGAGAGAACGCACGCAGATGTGCGCCACTGTGCCAATTCAAGCGCTTGGGAAACGCCAAGACCGGCAGTCGGTAGCAGCTGCGACCGCCGGTGAAGAGAACAAGCTGCTCTACGTGATGGACTTGTGCTCGGGGAGGCACTTCCTCGTAGACACTGGAGCCCATAAGAGCATCATCCTGCCGTCCTACGCCGACCAGCTGGCAGGACCTAGTGGCCCCGGGCTGGTGTCAGTAAACGGCTCGGACATTAAGACCATTGGTGAGAGAACACTGACTTTATCCCTACACGGCCGCTCATACGAGTGGACTTTTGTCATAGAAGCACTGAGCTTCCCAATCCTGGGAGCTGATTTTCTGTGTGCACACGGGTTGCTAGTTGATGTTGCTAATGGGCGCCTGGTTAATGCACTGTCTTTTGACTCTCTCCCCTGTACAGATCGAGGGGCCGGGCCAGCAACACAAGCCAACGTCACAGATCCCGGCGGTAAGTTCCACACACTGCTCACTCAGTTTCCAGCACTCACGGTCCCGACGTTTTTGGCGGCCATCGCTAAACAAGGGGTGGAATACTTTATCACCACCACCGGGCTGCCTGTTTTCGCACGACCTCGGCGCCTGGACGCAGCTAAACTGGCCATAGCGCACGAGGAGTTTGCCAACCTGGAAAGGTTGGGCATTATCAGGCGTTCGAACAGCCCATGGGCATCCCCGCTACACATGGTCCCTAAGGCCGAGGGATCGTGGCGACCGTGCGGTGATTTCAGCAGATTGAATAACGTCACAATGCACAACCGCTACCCGATTGCCCATATTCAGGATTTTTCCATTCACCTCGCCGGAGCACGCATTTTTTCTAAAATAGACCTTGTCCGCGGTTGACACCAGGTCCCAGTGTGTGCGGAGGACCTACCCAAAACAGCGGTAATAACTTCGTTCGGCTTGTTCGAGTTTTTGCGCATGCCATTCGGATTAAAAGGAGCGGCACAGACATTCCAACGCATGATGGATGCGGTGCTGCGCGATCTCCCGTTTGTGTTCGTCTACCTGGATGGTATCCTGGTCGCCAGTGTGTCCAAGGACGAACACATAACTCACCTCAGGACCGTTTTCCGGAGGTTGGAGGAGCACGGGTTAATAATCAACCCGGCAAAATGCCAGTTCGGCGTGATGGGGATTGATTTTTTGGTGCATCGCGTCTCACCGGAGGGGTCGATACCCTTGCCCGACAAAGTGTGCGCCATGGCAAATTTTCCCCGGCCTCAGACGGTCAGGGCGCTGCAAGAATTTTTGGGGATGGTTAACTTTTATAACCGGTTCCTCCCCCGCGCAGTTCAACTCATGCAGCCATTGTACGCCGTGCTCAAGAGACGGAAACCCGCGGATAGAGTCGAATGGACTCCGGAGCGAGAGCAGGCGTTCCCTCAGGTTAAAAAAGCCCTGGAAAACGCCGCACTGTTGGTGCACCCAGACCCGGCGGCCCGGATAGCGCTCACTACAGACGCCTCGGACGTGGCCATAGGGGCCGTCGTGATACATTTGGGATGGTCAGGAAAATCATTACCGACCAGGGAAGGGAATTTATCAATGAGGTGATGTTTTTAAAACTTGGACCTGATGACAGAAGTTTCACTTTATTCAACTCTGTGCTTTATATTTCAAAGCTTCGACCAGTTCAAAATGTTGGAAATTATGTGACTCCTCCTTCTGCAGCTCAATGACAGGATTTTCAGACTGCTGAAAATCAAGCCTGCTGTATCCAGCGACTACCATCCTCACACCAACAGCCAGGTAATACTTGACATGTTTTATCACTCAGCTCTGTTGTTGTGGGATCACACATGCATTTTGATTGACTTATTTAATTTAGATTTATAGGATGAAAGGACCAATCAAAACATCAAGCGTGCAGGCCAAAGATATGTCAGTGAAAATCATGCTGACTGGGACCTTCACCTACTTGCTGTGGTGTTTGGTATCAATACTGCAAAGCAGCTCAGTGACTTTATACAGTGGGGCAAAAAAGTATTTAGTCAGCCACCAATTGTGCAAGTTCTCCCACTTAAAAGATGAGAGAGGTCTCCAATTTTCATCATAGGTATACCTCAACTATGAGAGACAAAATGAGAAAAAAAATCCAGAAAATCACATTGAAGGATTTTTAATGAAATAATTGGTAATTTCCTCAGTAAAATAAGTATTTGGTCACCTACAAACAAGCAAGATTTCTGGCTCTCACAGACCTGTAACTTCTTCTTTAAGAGGCTCCTCTGTCCTCCACTCGTTACCTGTATCAATGGCACCTGTTTGAACTCATTATCAGTATAAAAGACACCTGTCCACAACCTCAAACAGTCATACTCCAAACTCCACTATGGCCAAGACCAAAGAGCTGTAAAAGGACACCAGAAACAAAATTGTAGACCTGCACCAGGCTGGGAAGACTGAATCTGCAATAGGTAAGCAGCTTGGTGTGAAGAAATCAGCTGTGGAAGCAATGATTAGAAAATGGAAGACATACAAGACCACTGATAATCTCCCTCCATCTGGAGCTCCACGCAAGATCTCACCCCGTGGGGTCAAAATGATCACGAGAACGGTGAGCAAAAATCCCAGAACCACACGGAGGGACCTAGTGAATGACCTGCAGAGAGCTGGGACCAAAGTAACAAAGGCTACATCAGAAACACACTACGCCGCCAGAGACTCAAATCCTGCAGTGCCAGACGTGTCCCCCTGCTTAAGCCAGTACATGTCCAGGCCCGTCTGAAGTTTGCTAGAGAGCATTTGGATGATCCAGAAGAGGATTGGGAGAATGTCATATGGTCAGATGAAACCAAAATAGAACTTTTTGGTAAAAACTCAACTTGTCATGTTTGGAGGAGAAAGAACACCATACCTACTGTGAAGCATGGGAGTGGAAACATCATACTTTGGGGCTGTTTTTCTGCAAAGGGACCAGGACGACTGATCCATGTAAAGGAAAGAATGAAAGGGGCCATGTATCGTGAGATTTTGAGAGAAAACCTCCTTCCACCAGCAAGGGCATTGAAGATGAAACGTGGCTGGGTCTTTCAGCATGACAATGATCCCAAACACACCGCCCGGGCAACGAAGGAGTGGCTTCGTAAGAAGCATTTCAAGGTCCTGGATTGGCCTAGCCAGTCTCCAGATCTCAACCGCATAGAAAATCTTTGGAGGGAGTTGAAAGTCTGTGTTGCCCAGCGACAGCCCCAAAACATCACTGCTGTAGAGGAGATCTGCATGGAGGAATGGGCCAAAATACCAGCAACAGTGTGTGAAAACCTTGCAAATACTTACAGAAAACGTTTGACCTCTGTCGTTGCCAACAAAGGGTATATAACAAAGTACTGAGATGAACTTTTGTTATTGACCAAATACTTATTTTACTGAAGAATTTACCAATTAATTCATTAAAAATCCTTCAATGTGATTTTCTGGATTTTTTTTTTCTTATTTTGTCTCTCATAGTTGAGGTATACCTATGATGAAAATTGGAGACCTCTCTCATCTTTTAAGTGGGAGAAATTGCACAATTGGTGGCTGACTAAATACTTTTTTACCCCACTGTACGTCAAGTTTTCTACAGTAAACCAACTATATATGTTCAAATATCATTTACATTATTAAAAACTAGATGTTTTCTATCAGTGTAAATACTTTCTCAGGTTATTTATGGGAGCTTCTTTGTGATTAGAGTTGGACCAGGCATAGTCCATGTTTCCTGCTCTTCCACCGGCCCCCTCACTTGCCTGAAGTTCTGAATGCTGCCCCATGGCCGATGACTTTGAAGTGGCTGATCCAGAAGAGGATTTAGATGCCAAAATAACAGAGCTTAAACATCTAAATGAAATGCTTTGTTGTCACAGGAAGACACTTGAAAATTCAGTTTTCATATTCCTTAACGTAAATTATTGGGTCTTTTTTTTTTTTACAGGTTCTGTGCAGCATAGACAAGGCACAGACCAGGCAGCAGAAGACCTTTGGAGATTGAAAGTGAAAGTTTGTGAGAGTATCTTCTGTGCATGAAGATGATGATGTTTTGGTTTCACGGGATCCCAAAAAGCGGCGGACATTAGCTACTCTATCAAGCCAGCACCAAGGTCCATTTACAGTGTCAAACATCAGTGCCAAAGGGGTGGCCACACTGAGGAAGGGTTCCACATTCCACAAAGTTCATGCATCAAGACTGCAGACCCACCACAGACTGAAGAGTGAGGCAGTTCAACATGTTGTCTCTGTGGAAATCTTTTGATTTAAACCGGGAGGCAAAATTAATCCATGGAATTATAACTAGAATCATATTTGTGGATTTTCAGATGCACCAACCAACAAGACATTTCTTGGAGACCACCAGTTTCCCACTCTTGAGTGGAAGATGGACCATCCAGATGCTGTCTCAGGCCCACAGTGGCAGAAAGAACTGGGTCCTCTGCAGAATGAGCTGGTCAGCATCATTAGCATCCAGTAACATCTGTCATGGTTGCTGTTAAATATCCAGTTGACATTTCTCCCTTAGTTCCCATAATAGCGGCGTTCACACGGTTTTGTTTTCAAAGAAATATGATTTTCTTTTCACTTCTAGTTGGCGTACGTCCTGGACGAAAGTCGTCCCCCAACAGAACTGATTGTGAAGGATGGACAAACATGCCTGACACGTGAGGACTTCTGGAGCCTGGCTTTAAGTCAGTGCACGGAATCCAATGTGAGTGCACTAAATAAAAGAAGTCGTGTCTCGCTTCACTATGAAAAGCAAAATCCTTAATAGTCTTTATTGTCTGCTTTCAACAATTACTTCCAGGCTGGAAATGCTGGTTTGTGAATTGTGGAAGAGGCTGCACAAAGACATGTCATTTGTCACCATAGATATAGTTGTTTGATATAATGCATTACATAACAAAATCACAGTGATGATATAGAGTGAAGTTCGTGGCGGTAATGCACCTGTGAGCTGGTTGCCAACCGCCAATCAAATCTAAAAGAAGAAGAAGAAAATCTCAAACAAAAAAGCAGCAAAAACTTTACGTATTGTTGAAAAAAATGAATCGACTTTTCTACTAAAATGTGTCAATTTCAGTTGTGATATCCTTGTACACTGTGACTTTCTATGAATACCCAAATTTATTGTATGTTTCTGTTAGTTTTTGGGTTTGCTTTTTCTTTTTTCCCTTATTCTCTCTCATGTTGTTCTAGAACGAGGGAAGGAAAAAGTTGTTTGTGGCGGCGCCTTGCATGGCAGCGGCTCCTCTGATTCTAGCTGTGAGGAACATTGTAGATCAGAGAAACGTCATTTTGTTCTACTGTACATGATTGGCTGTTGTTCTGTGTGTAAATCAGGAGCGAACAGGAGTCTTCTACATGCAGCCAACAACTCAACTTTATTACTGAACTTGAGGTTTAGATACAGAGTGGGCCGTGGCCGCCTGACGTCACCCTGTGGGTGGGCACGGCTTCACATACCCACACATTCTCACACACAACAGCTGGATGGACTGAATGACAATAAAGTTGCTTCTTCTTCTCTTTCTCTGTTCTTGTTTGTTTTCTTGAATATAAATAAAGCTGAAGTATTAAAAAAGCTAACCGCAGCAACATCCGGTCACGTGATCGGATATTTAAAAAAGAACCTTCTTATTTACAGCACGCTCTATTTTTCTGTGATAAGTTCATTTCGACTTAATAACGCAGTGTTAAATGGTTCTAGAAAAACGTAAAACAAAAGACAGTTTTCTGTGTGTGGATGAACGTCACTAATGTGACGTCATTTTGACATATGCGTTCCTCCATTCAAGCTGGCGACGAGACCAGAGGAGCTTTGAGGCCTGAACCGAGACTTTCTGGTAAAACTGTTCAAAAGACTTTTGTTGGTCACCAACAGATGTGAGGAATATTTGTGAGAGACAACGAAGCTGACCCGGAGAAGGTTCTGGTTCCGTTTCTGCTTTCAAAGAGGATTTAAAAGAACGGTGAAGCAAGCTAAACCCAGCTAGCTTCACTAGCTTAGCCGCTGTGGTGTGGAGGACCGTTTCAGCTGTCCAGCTGTTTTGGACATTAGCTCTGTGGTTCAGCACGTGATCTGGGGTGCGAGTTTGCGGTGAGCACGCGCATGTGTGTCAGTTGAGGTGGTGCAGCCTGGAAGACCGCGGCCCAGGAGGTCAGAACACTCACAGGTCGGCTAGGCTGCATCTAAAGCAGGGGTGCAATCATGTGCCATGGAGGGCCAAGACCCTGCAGGTTTTCCCTCCAACCAGCGTCTTCAGCAGCAGATTTCACTGAACTTCTTCCCACTGATGCTGGTCAGTGAAAACACCTGCTGAAGAGACTGGGTAGAAGAGAGAACCTGCAGGGTCTTGGCCCTCCATGGCACATGACTGGACACGCCTGATCTAAAGGCTGATTTATGGCTGCTTTGGTTGGGGTTTACCGTCAAGTCCCCCCATAACCAACTCGCCCAGCCAGTTACAGTCTCCCCATAACCAGCTCGCTCCATGGCCAACTCACCCCACAACAATCTCTCCCCAAACTCGCCCCATCAAGTGACGGCCTGTGGTGCTGCACAGCCAACCAGTCTACTGCTTGTCCACCAAATGGGTTTTTGTCTCCCAACCGGCCTGAGCAGCTTTTTTTCAGCACTTGTGCACTGCGCTGTGGAAAAAAAAATTCTGTGCCCTGTATCCCAGCTACAGCTTTTCACTCACAGCTCAGCACTTTTTTCCTGTGGTCAGACTTTCTACTTTCTACTGAGTTTGTTGTGGGGTGAGTTGGCCATGGAGCGAGCTGGTTATGGGGCGGCTGTAACTGGCTGGGGCGAGTTGGTTCTGGGGGGACTTGACCGGGTTCCTTGGTTGGACTCTCACTGGTGCCGTTTGCCTTGTTCCGTGCTTGAGTGTCATGGCGGTCAGCACAGACGTACTTAGATTGAAGCAATATTACACCAGAGGAAGTTACGTTATCGTGATTGTAGTAACTGCGGCTGTGATACGTCTAATGTCCTCCACGTAGCGGAGGTACCATGAAAGACGGGAGATCAAAACGTGGCCATTACACCGGTAGCTAGTCGATGGCTCCTAGTTAGCATGCTAGCAATTTCTTCGGCACACTTCACTCGCCTTTCTTGCCATTTTCAGATGAAACAAAGAGTCCATCACCACAAAATATTGTGGTTTTACCGTGTTATCCTCGTTTTTGCTTTTCTCCACATTGTCCAGGTCAGCTGATGAAATTCTTGCACACCGGGAGGTTTCCATGGAAACAGCCTGGCTTCTTCCTCTCTCCTCCTCCTCCTCTTCTGTTGACCATTAATAATTTAACTCAAATGTTTTATTCAGAGAAATGTCCATCGTTTTGCCGTATTCCATTAATGTTGCCTTCAAGGTCCAACCAGGAGTCGACAGTAAATAACGGGAACTAATTAACGGTTCCTAGAAGACCTTTGAAGTGGAGTGATCCATATCCAGTGGAACTGGAGTGCAGTTATCTGGGATTATAAGAACTCCTGGAATCCCTGTTGTCCAATCAGATCGCTCGATCAGAACTAACTGTTGTATCATATATTTTGTTGTATTGATTGTATTTTGTTGAACAAGGTTCTCCCTGTTCTTGTCCCTCGCAGGCAGTGTGTGTCACGCACGTGGGTGGAGCCCAGACTGGAAGCTGCTACGTTTTCACTGCAGGGTGTGGATGGTGGAAGCTCGGACTGTGGGATATGACCAACGTTTCACATCAACATTTACAGTAAGTGATCTGATCTGATGATAACTATATATATAATCTCACGATATACATTACCTGTCAACTCTATAATTGATAGAAAAAGAAAGCTAGAAAGCTTTAGGTGAAGAGGAGCTTCATCTTTCAGCAGCCTGTTGTTGGAGGCATGCATTTTAAAAATTAATTAAAGGGTTGTAGTTAATTAGTGAAGAGTTTCCACCACGGAGTCCGTTGTTTTCAAGTATTCCAGAGGAAAATATCCTGCACTGATGAACAGACACAAACAGCCTCAGCTGGTGGGAGGGAGAGCAGTCGGAAAAAATCTGCCAACCTTTTTAGCTGATAATTTGTTTAAAATTCAGACACATAAACTTCACTCGGTGTCATCACCGGCTGAGGTCATAACGTCAGGAACAGCCGGTCAAAGAGCTGCAGATTTACAGAAAAACAAAATTTGTGTGTGTGTGTGTGTGGGGGGTGCACATTCTCATGAAAACCATAGGACAAACCAGCTGTTATTGTTGCTTGGCAACCTGTGTGGTCAGCTTGTCAGTAGCGAGGTTATAGTGACAGCCCTATACTGTATATATATCCCAGGGCTGCGCCATAGGACAAAAAGTTCATCTCACGATATAAGTCATCTCACATCATGGTAACGAAATTTATCACAATATACATTTTCTGTAAATTCTACAGTTTAATCACATCAAAATAACCATTTCTATTTTTACATGCACCTTTTTCCCTCATAAGTTTGCAGTGTTGTTATAAAATAGTGTTTAATGAGCATTTGAGTCTTGATTCTCATAAATTTCAAGTTTTCTTCTAAATCATTTCATATGAATAAAAAGTAAACATCAATAAGTTAAATCTTTACTGAGCCAGAGGAGAATAGCAAAAAAAAGTAAGAAAATCTCTGAAAATGAGAAAATTGCCCATTGCTGCCATCTACAGATATAAATTGGCTGTTAATTTAAACCAGGGGTCACCAAGTAAAACTGCTAAAGTCCGATAATTCGGTTCTCCTCCCTAGTGATGTTAAAACCGAGGCCTCATGAAACAACGAGCAACTTTGAGACAATCGCTTCATGAGCGACGCTGTTTGTCGTCCTCCGTCGGTCTATGATGACCATGGAAGAGAATCTCAAACGTCTACTCTGCTGGAACAGCACCGCCTGTGGCTGAACAGGCCGATGCGCGATCCGGTGTTCTACCTTCCAGCGTTGGGCGTTGGTAGGATTCAAGCCTGGGCAGGAAGATATGGAGGACAAGATGTTACCCATGCAGCATGTCCCCCCTCTCCACGTCACTGATGAATCCAAAGGAACAGCAGGGCTGCTACAGTTTGGCACCAGTGCCGTCGCAGGAGCTGCCAGAACGATGTTGAGCACAACAGAGAACTGCCTTAGGGGCTCTGACTCTGGATTTTTCCACAGGGTTGACTCCCAAAGCCTTTCCTGTGACCGGGTGTGCCGCAAGGCAGCGGGGGTTTGAAATCAGGGTTTACCTTCCCAGGTTGACGAGCCACCATCTACCCGAAGCATCTGGTTTTAAGGCGCCAGAGATCCGCCCTCGCCCCTTCTCCTATTAGTAAAAGCAGTTCCGCCGGGCTTAGAGACTAAACCACACGGGCAGGCTAGGAGTTGGACTTAGTTGTCAGAGGCTTTTCGAGACGCACGCCATAAGGAGCATTTTATGAGCACTGGGAGCTTAACCCCAGTGCTGCTCCTGGCTATGACAACCTTGGAACCTGGACGCTGTTATGAAACATCTAATAAAGTCTGCCATCTGGTGACTGACTGTCAGAACTGCATTAGAGTTGAAAAAGCTGAAAAAAAATCTCAATACTTTTTTTTTGAGCATTTGGCCATCCGAGGTCTATTCAAAATTGGATGGCAGGAACAACCAATACAAAGCAAACAAAAAACCTAATTCCCTCTCAAACTTCCCGCAAGCCCCCAAGTCACGTGATGTGACGGACATAACGAGGCCTCGCTTGCTACGGTCACGTGACTGTGGGCATGTTGACACAGTGCTCGGCACTCTGCTCACGACACTTCGGTGTTATATTGCTGGAGTCAGTGTGGAGTGGGCGGTGTGGAGCATGACATCACTACTCCTCCCCAGCCGAGGTGTGAACTAGGTGTGGGAATCTTTAGGCGCCTCATGATTTGGTTATGATTCACAACTCTGACTTGATTCTAAAACCATTCTCAATGCATCTTGATGCATTTTTTTCTGTTTAGGATTTTTCTCTCCCACTGTGTGACAACTTGGCGCTTTTAGTTTAGTTTATTGGTTTATTTGTCAGGGACCATGTAGAGAAAAACCATTAAACACAGGGTAAAGATGCTCTGTACCAGATTATTGCGTTCTCACTAATTTCCATCTGTAGTCCCTGTAGTCCTTTCAAAGCAAAGTATTTGCAATGACCGATGAATTTACTTCCAACATCTTTTATTAAAACAAATGGAAGAGAAATCTGACAGATGGACAAATATATCTCAAAATGTGCTTTTAGGAACTGCCATCCTTTATTGGACGTTCTTTCAGAAGACCACAGCTGTCTTCAGACAGGCCAGTATCATTTGGATGCGCTCTGCAGAGCGTGCCCAAATGCCAAGTCACGTTTCGTTACATCTTATTTTATTAAGCTCATGTTTTGGCTGCTTTTATCTCCGTATTAATTTTTAAAGACAAAAACACCGAGAAGGAGAGGTGCATGTCGGGCGACGCAATAGGAACACATGTCGCTGCTGCATCATTGCCATCACAGCTGCGTCGGGTCGACGCGGGTGCATAACTTACACTTCACTTTGAACTAGGGATGCAAGTTATCGATTAATTCATTAATTAGTAGTTGATTCACCTTATTGATCAATTAACAATTAATTGATAAGCAATTTTCCTCAGAATCTGAATTTCCCTCAGTACAGTCTATCTTTAACATAAAAAATTTTACTGTTTTTGATATACTGAATAAAACATGAACATCCTGTTCCTCAATGATTTATTGTACCATTTGCATGTTTTTACTACAGACAATGGCAGGTTTTATAGTTTAACAAATTTAGTTCTGTATAGTGTCCACTATGTGCTGGTTCTTCTCAGTAATTTACAATTGTCATGATCTTAATTTATTAAAAAAAAAAACCTGTTACCAATATCAAAAAATGTATCTTTTTTTAGTTATATTAAAAAATAACTTTGACGTTCTAATTTACTGAGGAGCACTAGTAGACTGTTTCAACAGGAAAATAAATTGGGAGTTGCTTCATCTGTTGCATGTTCAACACTATCACAGTACCCCGGAAATCCAGACAAACCCAGAATGATCTGGGCTCCCTCTGCTGTCTGTTGCCTCAGTGGGAACATGAGTCTGGTCTGCTTTCCCGTCTAGCAGTGGGTTGAAGACAGCAGGGGTGGGTTTTTACGCTCATGTAGTCTCTGCCTTGCTCTAGTCCGTTTCTCCGCCCTGCTGATTTGAAGCAGGCTGGTGGAGCTTCAAGCTCGCCTGCCATTGGAACTTGTGACTCTCCGACATAACCCGGAAGGGCGAGTTTTATCGCTCTGCACAGCACATGTGCTCTGGGAGCTTGGCATCTTCTTCTGCTTTTTCTTTCATTTCAGTTGAAGGGCGGTAGTGGGTGATTGCGTGCGCCCCGGCCTGGACTGCAACACCACTGCAATTCATCGAATAAACTCCCATAGACGGCATGCGCATGACGTCGCATGACGTCACAATCCAGGAAGTAATGGTGTTTTCTCAGCACGGAGTGGCAAAAAGAATGTGTGACACCATTGGTTTGAATCATTTGAATGCAGCAAAAAAAACAAAACAAAAAAAACACCTAAAATGAGGACGGGCTGGTTTTATCAACTTTTGAGGCAACATGCTTGAAATCTTGTGTATGCTCTAATTTTTTTAATTTTTAGATAATTTTTTAGGTGGCGGTCAAAGGCGGAGACCTTGGCGGACTGATTCCAAGCTTTCTAAACTGGCTTTTGGTACGTGGAATGTCACCTCTCTGGTGGGGAAGGAGCCTGAGCTGGTGTACGAGGTTGAGCGACACCGGCTAGATATAGTCGGCCTCACCTCAACACACAGCTCCGGTTCCGGAACCAGTCTCCTGGAGAGGGGCTGGAGCTTGGCCTTTTCTGGAGTTGCCCCGGGCGAGAGGCGACGAGCAGGGGTGGGTATTCTTGTATCGCCCCACCTTGCTGCCTCTATATTGGAGTTTTCCCCGGTGGACGAAAGGGTTGCTTCCCTGCGCCTTCGGGTTGGGAAACGGGTCCTGACCATCATTTGTGCCTATGCACCAAATGATGTTTCAGAGTACCCACCCTTTTTGGAGTCTGTGACTGGGGTGCTGGAGGGTACTCCTCCTGGAGACTCCATTGTCCTACTGGGGGACTTCAATGCACACGTGGGCAACGACAGTGAAACCTGGAGGGGGGTGATTGGGAGGAACGGCCTGCCCGATCTGAACCCGAGTGGTGTTCAGTTATTGGACTTCTGTGCTAACCACAGTCTGTCCATAACGAACACCATGTTCAAGCATAAGGGTGTCCATATGTGCACCTGGCACCAGGACACCCTAGGTCGCAGGTCGATGATCGATTTTGTTATCGTATCATCAGACCTGTGACCGTATGTCTTGGACACCCGAGTAAAGAGAGGTGCAGAGCTGTCAACTGATCACCACCTGGTGGTGAGTTGGATCCGATGGCAGGGGAGGAAGCCATTCAGACCTGGTAGACCCAAACGTATAGTGAGGGTGTGCTGGGAGCGTCTGGCTGAGGCCCCTGTCCGGGAGGTCTTCAACTCCCACCTCCGGAAGAACTTCAACCACATTCTGAGGGAGTCTGGAGACATGGAGTCTGAATGGGCCATGTTCTCCACCTCTGTTGTTGAAGCAGCGGCCCAGAGCTGCGGCCGCAAGGTGGTCGGTGCATCTCGTGGTGGCAACCCCCGAACCAAGTGGTGGACACCAGTGGTGAGGGGGGCCATTAAGCTGAAGAAGGAGTCCTATCAAGCTTGGTTGGCTTGTGGGACTCCCGAAGCAGCTGAGGTGTACCGGCAGGCCAAGCGGAGTGCAGCTCGGGTGGTTGCTGAAGCAAAAACGCGGGTATGGGAGGAGTTCGGTGAGGCCATGGAACAAGACTTTCGGTCGGCTTCAAAGAG
The DNA here is from genome assembly GCA_020510985.1 of Pholidichthys leucotaenia. Lineage (NCBI taxonomy): Eukaryota > Metazoa > Chordata > Actinopteri > Cichliformes > Pholidichthyidae > Pholidichthys > Pholidichthys leucotaenia. Next base: position 6,331,999 of record JAJAQF010000026.1, on the reverse strand, counting down.
ATTCTGGCAAACTGTTCGGCGGCTCAGGAGGGGAAAGCAGCTCCCCGTCCACACTGTGTATGGTGTGGATGGGACACTGTTGACTTCAACTGGGGATATCGTCGGGCGGTGGAAGGAATACTTCGAGGATCTCCTCAATCCCACTGATACGCCTTCCACAGAGGAAGCAGGGTTTGGGGACGAGGGGGATGACTCGCCTATCACAGGGGCTGAGGTCGCCAAGGTGGTTAAAAATCTCCTTGGTGGCCGGGCCCCGGGGGTGGACGAGATTCGCCCTGAGTACCTCAAGGCCCTGGATGTTGTTGGGTTGTCATGGTTGACACGCCTCTGCAACATTGCGTGGAGGTCGGGGGCAGTGCCTTTGGCATGGCAAACCGGGGTGGTGGTTCCTCTCTTCAAAAAAGGGGACCGGAGGGTGTGCTCCAACTTTAGAGGGATCACACCCCTCAGCTTCCCTGGGAAGGTCTATGCCAAGGTACTGGAGAGGAGAGTCCGGCCGTTGGTCGCACCTCGGATTCAGGAGGAGCAATGTGGTTTTCGTCCTGGCCGTGGCACATCGGACCAGCTCTTTACCATCTCGAGAATTCTTGAGGGTTCGTGGGAGTTTGCCCAACCAGTTTACATGTGTTTTGTGGACTTGGAGAAGGCATTTGACCGCGTCCCTCGTGGATTTTTGTGGGGGGTGCTTCGGGAGTATAGGGTATCGGGCTTGTTGTTATGAGCTATTCGGTCTCTGTACGACCGTTGTGAGAGTTTGGTTCGTATTGCCAACACTCGGTCGGAGTCATTCCCAGTGAGAGGTGGACTCCGCCAGGGCTGCCCTTTGTCACCGATCCTGTTCATAATTTTTATGGACAGGATTTCTAGGCGCAGCCAGGGAATGGAGGGTGTCATGCTTGGTGACCACAGGATCTCATCTCTGTTGTTTACAGATGATGTTGTCCTGTTGACTTCATCCAGCAATGACCTACAGCTCTTGCTGGGACGGTTTGCCGCTGAGTGTGAAGCGGTTGGGATGAGAATCAGCACCTCCAAGTCCAAGTCCATGGTCCTCAGCCGGCAAAAGGTGGATTGTCCTCTCCGGGTTGGGGACAGGCTCCTGCCCCAAGTGGAGGAGTTTAAGTATCTTGGGGTCTTGTTCACGAGTGAGGGGAAAATGGAGCGAGATATCGACAGACGGATTGGAGCAGCATCTGCAGTGATGCGGACGTTGTACCGGTCTGTTGTGGTGAAGAGGGAGCTTAGTTCTAAGGCAAAGCTGTCGATTTACCAGTCAATCTACGTTCCTACTCTCACCTATGGTCACGAGCTTTGGGTAATGACCGAAAGAACGAGATCGCAGATACAAGCGGCTGAAATGAGCTTTCTCCGTAGGATTGCTGGACTCACCCTCAGAGATAGGGTGAGGAGCTCAGTCATCCGGGAGAGGCTCAGAGTAGAACCGCTGCTCCTCCACATTGAAAGGAGTCAGTTGAGGTGGTATGGGCATCTGATTAGGATGCCTCCTGGACGCCTCCCACTTGAGGTGTTTCAGGTACGTCCCACTGGGAGGAGACCCCGGGGCAGACCCAGGACTCGGTGGAGAGACTATGTCTCCCAGCTGGTCTGGGAACGCCTTGGTATCCCCTCTGAAGAGCTGGAGCAGGTGGCTGGGGAGAGGGAAGTCTGGGCTTCTCTGCTTGAACTGCTGCCTCCGCGACCCGGACCTCCGGAAAAGCGGTAGAAGATGGATGGATGGATGGATGGATAATTTTTTAAAATATTTTTTTTACAGTGTAAAGCCACCCAGAAAGTCTGGTTTTGTTAGTTAGTGGCTAACCATGCATTAGCCTAGCTTAACGTAGCTTCCCGGCACAGTCGGTAGCACCGACCTGAGCAGACGCCTCAACTGGATGCTTTTCTAGGTGCCTATGATATAATGGGTACTGCAACTTTGTCTGAGGATTCCTTTGGTTTTCAAGGCAATCCAGCTAACACTGCTACTGGTATTTCTGCCACTTTCCATGGATTGCTGCAATCGGCAGAAGCATCTGGAAGGATACAGGTCAAGTGGACCCCTGACCAAGTGCACACTCCAGGTGAGCACCCCAAGTGGACCTCGGGATCCAATCTGTACATGTACAAGTACATTCTCAATCCAGTGATTTATAAATGCAAAGAAGGAGAACAGTGTAAGGTCACCCAGAAAGTCCGGTTTTGTTAGTTAGCGGCTAACCGTGCATTAGCCTAGCTTAGCCTAGCTTCCTGGCACAGTCGGTAGCACCGACCTGAGGAGGAGACTTTCCTGCCTTTTAATGTCTTCAAAGCACATGTAAAATGGGAAGAGCTGTTCTGCAATTGACTGTTCAAATAGATTCTGCAAGAAGTGTGAGCTATCCTTTTACAGACTACCGAAAACTAAAGAAAGGAGAAGCAAATGGGTTGCTGAAATCAGCAGAAGCAACTGGAATCCATGCACCGAAACGTGGCTTTGTTGTTCTCATTTTGTCACAGGTATGTTGGATTTGTTCACTGTAAAGAGGATGGTGATTTATTAGCTTATTAAAGCCATTCACTGGCTGTGTTTTACCCACACAATTAATGAATAACTGTTAGATGTGGGGAAAAATGTGAAATGATAGCTAGCTAATACTAGGTTAGCTAACGGTAGCAACATTTAAAAAAACCCCCACAATAGTAACAATATATATATATATATATATATGTATATATACCTGTCCACAGACAACCAGAATATCCATAGGTGTCTTCGTTACTTTAGTTTTGCCTACAAATCCTGCCTTGAAGTATGACCAATCATCCAGGCTTTTAAATGCTTTCAGGCTCTGCTTTGTATATTTTCCTGGTGTCGAAATTAAGTACATATAAATATCAGAAAAATGAATTTTTGGCCGCTAGTAGATATTAGCGGATCACTGATTCTTTTGAAAGCTATGAGGGTTGCTGTTGAGTCCAACTGCCTTATGATTCTATGCCCAAGCGTAGAATCATTTGTATTCCTCTGTCAGCGTTTTTACAGCTACACATAGCCATCTTTGATTTGTTTTGCCACTCAATCCGGAAGGAGGGGGGCATGGCTGTAAGCGAAGTGACGTCATTGCATGCTCTCCATTGAAAAGAACTGCTGAGTTATCAATTTATTGACAACTGATTTAATTTGGTCAACTAAATTCTTATCAACAGTTATTTGAAAGTCAATTAATCATTAACATCCCTGCTTTGAACTGTTTCCGACTTTGCTCCACTTCTTGCTGAGCTGGAAACAGAAGCCAGGCTGAGCCATGCACTGAATGCTGGGATATGTCAGGGCCACAGGGTACTCTTCATGTATCCTTCATTTTCGGGGGTTTGAAGGCTGCATTTGTTGGCTGCATGTGAAGGAGCCCACGGAATGGGACAGCCTTTGATGCAGCGCAGTGAAGTATCTGGACTAGTAATGCACACTTGGAGGATGCAGAAGCTGAACTGAGACACAGCCACTAACTGTAGCTGACTTGGTCTAACTGGAAGGTCTAACGTGATCTGCACGTTTCTGCAGGGTGGAGTAAAAATGCAGCACAGTAAAGTGGAACAAGTTCTACTTCAAGCAGCACCTCTGGCTTTTTGTAAATTAAAGATTATTTGTAAAAACTTTATTACTTAACTTAATCCTCGCCTGGCCAGTTAAGTGACCATTGCAGCCAATCATCTGACGGCAGGCTGTAGGGTTTTATATGTGTAGTTTATGGTTGATACAAGTATTAATGTAAATATGCGTGAGTAGGAATGAGGTTTCTCTTCATTACAAACACACATAAGCTCGTGGGGCACCAGTCCAAAAGAATGGACAATTTATTAATAATTCTGTATTTGTACCAATAATGAATCAGTCTAAAAAAAAACACACCTTCTAAGTTCTTGTCTGCTTTTAATCAAGAAGATGGACATGGTCTCAAACAGTAACTCCCATATGCCTTTCTAATAGTCTAATGAGAAATTTCAGGATATATGAACACATTCAGATGACTTTAAGACCGTGAACTCAACATGTATCATGAGCACGTTAGACTGGTAGTGGGTTACTGAGCATAAAGTGTATTATCAAACATTTGTGGAACCGAGGAAAAACATAGCTTCAACTGGCACTGTAATGGAAAATGAAGGACCATAAAATAGCATTTGTTAAGAAAAATGGATGCAATTTTATGACGAAATGATGATTAAACTATTTCATAAAAAGGAAAATTTGTGTTACTCTGAAAAGGAACGGAGTTTAATGAAAAGGCAAATGCATTTGAAGTTCTGACAGGAGTTTGAAGATATTAGGTGAATAGAATTTAAACCAGGAATATTCTGAAGAATTAAATCTAATTTGGACAACAGACCTTCAGCACAGCAGAGTCAGCTTGTGTCCCCTGGTGGTAGCAGGCAGTCCGGAGCCATCTTGATCCAGCTGGATTGGCGTAGATTCTGTTGAGACAGAATGGCAGATGGGTTGTGCCCCATGGCTCGACCTACTCCTGGGATCACATATGTGGAAGCTCGATGCTCATTCTGCTGACCGAGGTTGTCTTAGGCACAGAAAAAGGAATTTGGCCAGGTTATCAAATTCCAGATAATATTTGTTTATCATTCAAAATCCAATCAGAAAATCAAACTTGATAAGTTATTAAAAAAAAATCACAAATCTGTTTCTTCCGATGTTGATTTAAGCTCAGTTAAAATCAAACAAAATCTTCTTAACACGGTAATTTAAGAAAAGGAGTAAAATAGGAAAAAGTGAATTTTAAAGAAAAGAAAAAAGTTTGCACAGAGTAGAGCTCTGGGCCTGCTTAATAAAAAGGAAGAGCAGGAACTGCTTCTTCAGAAGTCACTCCAAACTTGAAACTTGACTGCTACGGTGACAAAGAAAAAATTTTTTTCCCCCCACTACAGTTAAAGATCAGGGTTGGATCTGCCTATTAGTGTAAACTTTTTCCAATTGCACTGAGTTTCTTTGTCCAGCAGAGATTGTAAACTGACTAAAAAGGAGATGCGTGGAGACTTGGAAGCTGATTGGTCAGTTCATAGTTTTTGGAATGTAGCCTCACCCATAAGACAAGGAGAGAGAATTTGATATGAAAAATGAAATCCTCCTAAACATACATATGCTGCCTATTAAAGCATAAATTCTTAAAAACTTCAGTGACTAACATATTTTACTTAATAAAGGAACAATGTGTCTACATTGTAAATGTGATCATTTCTTTATGGTAGGCATGCAAAATTAATTCATCCTGAAAATAAAGAAACGCATCAAATCATATCCATAAAAGTATTTCAAACCATAATTGTCCATCACAGGGTCCCGCCATTATCTTCAAAAGTGGACACCGTGTGTAGGGAAAAAAGATAAGTTATTTCATTGTTCACAATTAATAGTTTAACTTCAGAGAGAAATATTCCTGTGTTATCCATTGGAGGGCAATGTTGGACTCTTGAGTTTGGAGAGAAAAGGGAGTGCAGATCTGGAAAATTTCAGACGGCTATTAAAACGTCAAACTGTCTTGTGGGAATGTACTCCATCAAATTTACGATAGGGGGTTCCAAACCATACCTGGCATGGAGGGGAGATTTGAGGGTCAATTTACCAATGGAATGTGGCTTCAAAGCTGTGCTCTTTAGGTGAAGGGTAAGAAAGGGGGTCTTAGCTCTTCTCCAAGAAAGGATGAATCTTTTTCTTATTTCAAACCAACTGGAAATGCCATACAGCAGGGGTGTCCAAAATGTTTGCAGAGAGGGCCAGATTTGGTCAGGTGAAAATGTATGGGGGCCGACCATTCAGCCTGACATTCCTCGAACCATTACCATTGTAAATTACCATGTAAATATGTATCTATATCACTTTGCTGTCTGCAGCTAGGTTGACGTTGCAAATGAGAATCTGTTGTCAATTGCATTACCAGGATAGTTAAAGGTTAAAATAATAATAAATTACATACAAATAAACTATTTTATGAAATTTGACTCAGAATATTTTTAGAAACGTGTATTTATTGATTTTGTTTCAACAGATCACATCCCCGTGCATTTTGACAAAGAATAGTATAGTTAAATTAAGTGACAGAAATTTGACAAAACTGTGGTTTGATCATCACAAAAAATCAATTCACTGAGACTTTGGAATTTATTCTCCTCAGAAGAATTAAAAAAAAATGTGCCTGCATTAATGTGAAGGGTGACACTGGTGTTTCGACTGCAGTAAGCAGGCCAGGTCTGGCTCAAAAGCAGTGGTTTTGATGCACAAGATGTCACGCAGGTGAGAGTCACTTAGTCTTGTCCTCACATGGTTCTTGTTAATGTTCATAACCGAGAACGTCTTCTCGCACAAGTATGTCGAGCCAAACAAGCTCAGCATTTTCTTAGCAAATGTTTGAATCTCTTGGAACCTGTCTTTGTCCAGCTGGCGGTAAAAGTCAACGAGAGGGAGTTGTTAGTGACGACCGTGACACTCCGCGTCACACTGCAGCTCAATGAGCTCCAGCTGCAGGTGGTCTGGAGTGTCATTAGGATCCACGGAAAAAGGAGTGGAAAAAAGTGTGATCTCCTTTTCAATAGCTGCGAAATCCCTGAAACGCTGTTGAAATTCCTCAGTCAGAGATGAGATGTTTTCTGCATACCTCCTCATTTGCGCACTGATATTGTTTTCTGGAAAACTGGTCATCATTTCCTGCAGTGATGGGAAATGTTTGGTATTGGGCTGCGTTTGTGACAGGTGCCTTTGGAAAAGTAGCAGCTTTGTCCGAAAAGCTTTTATGTATGAATACAGTTGGCTCACCACTGCATTTTGCCCCTGAAGGCTCGTGTTCAGCGCGTTCAGATGTCGTGTTATATCAACTAAAAATCCAAAATCAGCCAGCCAAACAGGATCGCAGAGTTATGCCGGAAAGTTCACACAGGGGTCACGCAACGAGAATGCGGCCACAGGTCTACTGCCACCCTCTGGTGAAATACAAAATTGCTGTTTTTGGTATGTGTGTATTGTTTACTGTGGGAAACTGTGCTGGCGGGCCACATATTATTGATTTTATGACAGGACGCTTCGGGCCGGTGGAAATTTGGACATGGGCCAGACTTTGGGCATGCCTGCCATACAGTGTGATCTTGGGCTAGGGCAATGAGGTCAGCCAGAGATCTTATCATTGCAATCTTGGTCATCCAGGACAGTCTGGGCTGACCTTTGGGGGTGATGCCAGCCTTGGGGGGTGGACGAGCGCTCGCGGAGTGGGCCTGCTTTGCCAGTGTCCCATCTTCCAGCCTGGCCATGTGACCGAGGAGATGCAGCCTCCCTCTTCTGATGACGGTAGAGATGGAGATAGGACAGCCAGCCCTCCTATTGACCTCACCATTTGTGTTGTGGTGGAACCATCGGATGCCGAGCATGTTACGGAGGCAGGTCTGATGGAATGTATCCAGATGGTGGGTGGCAACACATCCCTGCCGGACTCTAGAGGTGGTGACAAAAGGGTCTGACATATCACTCTTGGCGCGTACCCTGCACATGGTGTTGGTATAGAGATTCCGGAGGATGTTGATGTACTTGGGCGGGACTCCAATGCCACAAAGGAGTTGCCAGAAGGTGTTCCTGTCTAGGGAGTTGAAGGCAGCTTTGAGGTCAACATAGGCCGCATATAGAAGTTGGCGGTACTCCCTTGGTTGCTGTGCCAGGACACTCAAGGCAAGGACGCAGTCCACTGTGGATCGGCGAGGGGTGAAGCCGGCCTTCTGGTGGCAGTGCTTGGCAAGGAGCAGGGGGTGGATGCGGCTCAGGATGACAGTGGTGATTACCTTGTCAGGGATGGACAGCAGCATGATGGGATGATAGCTGACTGTGTTCCGATGGTCACCCTTGTTCTTATAGAAGGACAGAATGACCTCATACCTGCACTCCCCAGGGATGCGTTCTTCTGCCAAGATGAAGCAGCACAGATGTTCCAGCCGAGGGATGACTGAGGTGAGGGCGGCTTTCATCATCTCTGCTGTAACTCCATCAGTGCCGGGGGCTCGCCCAGAGAGGAGCTTCTTCACGGTATCTGACAACTCACTGATTGAGGGTGAGGTGAGGCTGATTGAGTTGTCTTCAACACCAGCATCGACATACTGCTGCAGCTAATCTGAGGTGGGAGGAGGGGGCTTGCAGAGGACGCTCATGTAGTGCTCTCTCCATCGTTGGAGTTTGGTTGTCGGGTTCGTGACGAGGCTTATGCCGTCGGCAGCTAGCGGGGGGATGACGACTGCTGTTTTTGAGGGGGTTGGCACAGCTCCTTGATAGACTTTTAGGCAGACTGGAGGTTCCCTGCTTGGAAGCTGTTGTTGGCCTTGTTGGCGATACGGTGAAGCCAAACTTTTAGCAGAACACGAAATAATTCAATACACAGTCCATGCAAAATAAATACATGATGTTTACAAAACTTCATTATAAGTCAATTTGTGACCTTTTTAACTGTTGTAAAATGACCCCAAATTATTTTCAACTCATTTGTCATTAAAAAATTAATTTATTCTTGTAATTTATAGATCTGTTGATACAAATGATCTGATTGTGTGGAGTAAAATGTTTGTACATGTGACCCTGACTGTCACTGAAAGGACCAATTTAATCAACTACTTTACACTTATTATTATGAACATTACACTTATTTTAAGTTTACACTTAAAATTCTGGGTGTGGTGTAATTGAGTTATTTAGAAAGAACTACAAAGTCGCGCAGGGATGACGTCACAGAGGCGACTGGCAGGAGAGTGACAGACTAGCAGCGAGGTTGACATTTGGTGCAATAAAAAGTGACGTTAAAAACTACAGTTGGACTCACGCAGTGTTTTAATAACACGACATGGTGTCAGAAGTCCTGTAGTTAACGTAGAGAGGTAAGCCCGAAAAGAAAAGGATCCTTTGTACACCGCGGAGGAAGAGAGGGGAGTTTGCTGACACGATGAGTGGAGACGAAGATGCAAATGGAGGGTTAGCAACCGCTCCAGGAGCCGCTGTGGCAGCAGGTCCATGCGCTACGTTCAACATCCAGCCGCCGGAGCCCTTCGACTTTTCTAAGCCGCAGGAGTGGGCCAAATGGATCCGGAGATTCGACAGATTTCGCCTGGCAAGTAACCTGAATGCAAGCTCTGAAGAGAATCAGGTTAATACTCTGATATATTGCATGGGAGATGAGGCGGATGATGTTTTACGTGGGCTGGCTCTGACTGATGCTCAACGCAGCTCATATGAAGCGGTGCGTGACGGCTTTCAAAGCTTCTTTGTGGTAAAAAAAAATGTAATTTATGAACGTGCCAAATTCAACCTGCGAAAACAGAGAGAAAGTGAGACAGTAGATTCTTTTGTCACTGCACTATATGCGCTGGCTGAACACTGCAATTATGGTGTGCTGCATGATGAGCTACTTCGGGACAGACTCGTCGTCGGTCTGTTAGACAAGAGGCTGTCTGAACGCATGCAGCTAGATGCAGAGCTGACTTTGGAGAAAGCAATCAGGATGGCACGGCAGAGTGAGGAGGTGAAAAAGCAGCAAGCTTCTCTGAGAGGAGACACCAGAACTCAGGCAAGTGAGGCAATGTCTGTTGATAGTGTTCAAGGGAAGTAGCAAGCCTGCTAAAAACAAACCTCAGTGTGCTCTCAAACCGCACAGTACTCAGAACAGCAAGGAAAAGGGGACACAGTTAAAATGTCATAAATGTGGCAGCTCTCCATCACATTCAAAACTGGAGTGCCCTGCAAATGAAGTGAACTGTCATGCTTGTGGGAGAAAGGGTCACTATAAACGTGTGTGCAAGACCGTAAAATCTGTACTTGAGGTGGAAGAGGATAAGGATGCCATCTTCCTCGGCAGTGTTACAACAGACGGTGATCCTTGGATGGTCAACATTGACATTCATGACAGCAGCATGACATTCAAAATTGACACGGGTGCTGATGTCACAGTTTTGCCACATGCTGTGTTCCAGAAAATATTCAGAGAAAACCCACCTGCGCTCCACAAAGCACCTAAGCCGCTCCTGCGACCGGGGAGAAGGCCACTTGATGTTGTGGGCGTTGCCAAGCTGTTGTTGAGAATTGGTGAGAAAGAGGAGATGGAGGAAGTGTATGTTGTCCGTTATGTGCACACTGCCCTGCTAGGGAGGTCTGTGAGCTGCAGACTAGGGCTTGTTGCACGCCTTGACAGTGTCACTATAGAGACATTAAAGGAAAACTATCCAAAACTATTCAGCGGACTAGGTGAGGTGCGCCAGGCATATGCCATCAAGCTCAAACCAGGTGCCAAACCATTTTCACTCAAGACACCAAGGAGGATCCCATTGCCACTAATGGACAAAGTCAAGCAAGAGCTGTCCCGCATGGAAAGCCTCGGGGTGATATGCAGAATTGAGGAGCCTACAGACTGGTGTGCTGGTGTCGTGGTAGTGCCCAGAAAGAACAAGATGGATCCCGTGCGAATATGTGTCGACCTCACTAACCTCAATGAGTCCGTGTGTAGAGAGAAGTTCATTCTACCATCAGTAGAGGAAACACTTGGGAGGCTGGCTGGAGCCAAAATATTTAGTAAGCTGGATGCAAATATGGGGTTTTGGCAAATCCCATTGACAGAAGATTCAGCGAAACTGACAACGTTCATCACGCCCTTTGGACGCTATTATTTCAAACGGCTACCTTTTGGCATTGCGTCCGCCCCTGAACACTTTCAGAACAGAATGGTGACGGAGGTCACAGAAGGGCTCGAAGGCGTGGTTTGTCACATTGACGACGTGCTGGTGTGGGGTCGCACGCAAGAGGAGCATGATGCTCGCCTGCATACCGTGCTAAGAAAGATTCAGAAGGCAGGTATCACACTTAACATTGGCAAGTGTGATCTGTCAAAGTCTGAGGTGACCTTCCTAGGCCACGTGATCTCCGCCAGCGGCATCAGTCCAGACCCGAGCAAGACGGAGGCTGTGAGGGAAATGCCTGAGCCAAAAACAGTGAGTGAACTAAGATCTTTCCTTGGAATGGTAAACCAGCTAGGCAAGTTTATCCCGCAGCTAGCTGAGATGGATAAAGCCCTCAGAGATCTCCTTTCAAAGAAGAACTGCTGGGTGTGGGGCGCTGACCAGGCTAAATCCTTCCAGGACTTAAAGGATGCCCTGACGTCGCCACCGGTGCTAGCCGTATATGATCCTAACAGAGAATGCACAGTTACAGCAGACGCATCGTCTTATGGACTTGGAGGAGTCCTGCTACAAAACTGGGGTGAGGAGTGGAGACCAGTAGCCTTCATGTCGCGGTCTCTCACGCCTACCGAGCAGAGATATGCACAAGTGGAAAAGGAGGCTTTGAGCCTGACCTGGGCTTGCGAGAGGTTCAGCAACTTCCTCATTGGAAAACACTTCCAGTTGGAGACAGATCACAAGCCTCTCCTGAGTCTCCTGGGGTCTCAAGCACTGGACGTTCTACCCCCTCGGATACAACGCTTTCGAATGCGTCTTATGCGCTATTCCTACTCCATATCTCATGTGCCAGGGAAGTGCCTGTGGACAGCTGATACATTGTCGCGAGCGCCTGTCACAAGAAAAGGGACACCAGCTGAGAAAGAGCTGTTCGAGGACACAAATATCTACGTGGATATGGTGATGGAGAACCTACCTGCAAGCACTGCCTATCTGGAGGAGCTGAGAGAGCAGCTGCAGAGGGACGGTGTGTGTGTTCGAGTGATGCAGCTGTGTGCAGAAGGCTGGCCAGCTCATGGCATAAATGAACCTGCACTCAAGCTATACTGGACTGACAGAGCATTCCTTACTGTCCAGGATGGTCTACTGCTAAAGGGAGAAAGGCTCGTCATACCCTCAACCATGAGAAATGATGTTCTCGCTAAGCTGCACGAAGGACACCAGGGTGTGGTTAAGTGTAGAGAACGGGCACAACAGTCAGTATGGTGGCCGGGGTTGAGTCAGCAGCTGAATGAGTTGGTTCTCAACTGCAGAGCATGCTGTCAGGAGAGACAGAACCACAGGGAGCCACTGATGCCGACACCATACCCAGACAGACCATGGCAGAAGTTGGGAGCAGACTTGTTCATGTTAGGGAGCAAGACCTACTTGCTAGTAGTGGACTACATGTCAAGATATGTGGAGATTGCCCTGCTAACTCCCACAAGATCTAATGATGTGATCCACCACCTTAAGTCGATCTTTGCACGTCATGGAATCTGTGAAATCCTGGTGACTGACAATGGGCCACAATTCTCTGGAGCAGCTTTTGCAGCATTTGCAAAGCTGTACGGGTTCCAGCATGTAACCAGCAGCCCAAAATATCCCCAGGGCAATGCTGAAGCTGAACGTGCAGTGCAGGCAGTGAAGGGGCTTTTGAAGAAGTCAGATGACCCTTATCTTGCTTTACTGGCCTACAGGGCTACCCCTCTCCAAAATAGGTATAGCCCAGCTCAACTGCTCATGGGAAGGCGGCTTCGTACAACTGTGCCTATTCTTCCTGCGTTGTTGAGTCCTGCTCTTCCGGATAGAAATGCTGTTATGCTGAACGAAGGGAAGAGGAAAACAAAGGATGCGCAACGCTACAACCTGAGACACCGTGCAAAGCATCTCAACAGACTCACTCCAGGACAGGACGTGTGGGTGACCGATCAAGGAGCAGCAGGTGGTGTCATCAAAAATCACACCACACCGCGTTCTTATCTGGTGGAGGGACCCCATGGGACCATCAGGCGAAACCGTCGTCATCTCATCCCCTGGAACTCCTCATCGGAGCAGAGCAACAGTGCTGCAGCAGAGCAGTTCCCGGAAGGTGTTCCAGAACAACCTTCAGCAGAACAACCTGCAGCAACATCATCACAGCAGAACGTTCCTGAACCACCATCTACTCCTACTCCTAGAACCAGGTCTGGGAGAGCGGTTGTAAAACCAACCCGGTTGGACTTATAAACAATTATGAAGATTGAACGTTTGAAAATAATAGTGGAAAAAAAGGTTGCAAATGTATTGCACTATTTTTCTGATTTTGCACTCGTTTATATGTAAATGTTCAAGTTCAGAGTTTAGAGTGAGGACAGAACAGTATAGGGTTTAGGATGGAAGTATTGTACCTGATTTTGCACATATTGTTCAGTGCTAAGGGTAAACTGCAGTGTGACTGTTGTGTGTGTGAATGGTATTAGGTAGGACCAGATCTTCCAGCCACAGAGGCAGAATAATCCTCTAAGGTCTGTTGAATCAATGGCAGTCTACCCATTGATACTAGAAAGGGGAGATGTGGTGTAAATGAGTTATTTAGAAAGAACTACAAAGTCGCGCAGGGATGACGTCACAGAGGCGACTGGCGGGAGAGTGACAGACTAGCAGCGAGGTTGACATTTGGTGCAATAAAAAATGACGTTAAAAACTACAGTTGGACTCACGCAGTGTTTTAATAACACGACACTGGGGATCAATAAAGTATACAAAATCAAAATTTGTTCAATGTTAAGTGTATTTTTATTGACAGCAGCATGTTTGCAGGACATAAAGTGTGTTATTTGTCCTACTTTTGGTCAGATCAGGTCAGATTGCTTGTGGCAGATGTGGGGGGGGGGGGTCCCAAATTTAATAAAATAATGGCTGGGTGGGTTTCTTCTGAGTCTGTGATCGTGACGATTCAGCTCTGCTGCTGCTTAGTGCATTGCTGGTTTGCTGTGTGAACGAGATTAAGCCCTGTCCAGTACCAATATGGCACCTAAATTTGCCATCAAAATGTAGGCTGTGAGCACTCTAGTCTGTTATATTCCTGTAGGTGGAGCTGGAGGGGAACGGTCTGCCACAGCAGGCAGGCTCCATCCAGAGGCTAATGCTAACTATGGAAAACTTGGAGAAAACTGCGCTCCAGGGACGTACAGAGACATTTTGAGGCGCTGTTGCTCTGACCTGAAGTGAGGGCGCACACACACACACACACACACACACACACACACACACGCACACACACACTCCTGTTCCTTCTTCTTGAGTAATTAACAGCCTACTGTAAGGCTGCGTGTCCACCAAACGTGTTTTCTTTCCGCTGTGGGCGACTATTTTCTCTTCATTCTCCATGTAGTCCAGCGCTGAGCCCCTCGGCGCTGAAACGCTCTCTGCAGTGGCCGCTTTTTAGTGACCGGAGTGGTGGCTCAGTTGGTAGAGCATCCGCCCCACACCCGGGAGGCGGGGGTTCAAATCCCGGCCGGGTCATGCCGAAGACCATATAAAAGTGGAATTCCTGCCGTCCAGCTTGGTGCTCAGCAATAATGAAGTGGAGGAGGGAAATTTGTGGCGGCGCCTTGCATGGCAGCGGCCCTCTGATTCTACACTTGGGGTGTGTGTGATTAACACTGTAGGTAGGTAGAACACAATCTCCTTCTACTGTACATGATTGGTTGTACAGTTGAATGATAATAAAGGGTGATTTGATTTAAAAAAAAAAATTAGATTTTTGCCACGGCGATCAGGGCTGAAAAAAGTTCAACTTTTCAGACTCCAGCTGAGCTCGTCAATGTCAGACCTTTCTAAGCAGCCAATCAGAATCAAGGAAGGGCGGGACATAGGACACCGGTACAGTCTGTACCCAGACTCCCGTTTGTCGTGTCGTCATATTTTGCATCCAGAGCTGCTACCAATGCTAGAATCTGTTTCCTGTCCATTGTTGTCCACTGGTGCGAAGCTCCCATCTGTGGGATTATGACTGAACGCCTCTAAGTCAGAATCCTGCCTAGACGTAGCGATACCGTAGTGCTGCAGATCTCCGGTTGGCCTCAGTTGTTCCAAGTAAGGGAGAAACAAAATCATTTCAGAGGAACATGTATATTTCAGAAACCTTCAGTGAGAACTACCACCAAGCAACACTGTGTCTCAGTGCAGGGAGTCAGACTGTGGAACGCTTTTGGACCTGAATTAAAATCATGTACAACGCTTGGACAATTTAAACAAAAACTAAAGGAAGAAATACTCCAAACATATATACAAAACGACATGTCAAATCACATCAGGATTATCATATCCAGTCTGTGTTGTACTGTTGCTTAGTTTTGTTTTGTCACGTTTTGTCTTCGCTTTGCTCTGATTTGTAAAGACTTTTCTTTTCTTTTTGAATTCTTAGATGGAACATGGGTGGGCAATATAAGCTGCGGCTTCAGCCATCACCCATTTCAGATAACTTATGTTGAATTGTATAATCTGAGGAGTTATTGTTTAATTTGACCTTGTTGGATTTTTTCCCCTTGTTATATTATTCTGTTCCTTTCTTTTAATCTAATCTGTCTGAAATAAAGATTCATTCATTCATTCGTTATTTAGAGACTGCAATTAAAAAATCAGTAGAAAGTCTGACCAGAGGAAAAGCAGAAGTGCTGAGCTGTGAGTGACAAGCTGTTGTTGGCATACAGGGCACACAGTTTTTTTTCCAGAGCACGGTGCACAAGCACAAGAACACTCTGATGTCATCAGGCCAGAATGAGCTCCTTCGTCATTGATGGTCTGGTTTTTAAAGTTCTACTGAAAATATATCTGGGTGGTGGGGCAGCGGCTGGCTGGTGTTCTGGTGGGTCTGTCCTCTGATGTCCCTCCCTGTGGGGGGAAAGCTGCTGGAGGGCTTTCCACTGGCTCTTTCTTCCTGTGTCCCACTGGGGGTGGCCCTGCCAGTGCCGGGCCGGCTGGGGGTTTGGCCGCCTCGGTCTTTGCTGGGGCTCCCTTGGCCGTGCGTCCCGTGATGGTGGGTGGTGTGCTGGTTGCCTCTGGCAGGGCCAGAGCTGGTTTCTACAGGATAGGGGTGATGGGGTGGGGGCCGTGCTCCCCTGGTGGGGTGATGGAGATTTGTGGACGATGGGTTTGGTTGTCGGTTGGGGTCGTCTTCTGGTTTCCCCCCCGTGTTCTCCCCACATGTTCACATGGATTCACACATGCACACCCAAGCTGGGTAAGTTGAACGAGCTTCGTAGTTTAGCCCTCAGGTGGGCTTGGAGATAGAGGGGTGAAGTTTGAACTGAGACTCTCTCCCATGCCAGAGAAGAGAGATCTTATCTGTTGCTAGGAAGTATGATGTCATCTGTGTGGGTTTAACCCTCAGAATGACCCCAGAACAACATGAGGATCAACTCAAAAACAGGGTAGATCTTGATGTAAACAAGGTCTGTTGGTCCTGAGTTCTAAACCAAAGGGGAAAATTGTGGTAACCAGTTGGACTGACGTCAGACTAAAGGTTTAACACAGAATTAATTGACAATTTATACTCTAAGCTTTAAACCAAACCAGGCGGGGTCATTTTGGACTCCAGAGGACAAAAGGTGTGAGACAATCAGGAGACATTCTGAGGGTTAAATGCTGGTGTGCCGCTCTGTTAGGGGAGCTGCTCTCCATGACTTTGAGTTATGTGAGATTCTGTGGACCGCTTGAATAAAGAGACACTGACGTCAAGAACCTCATCATTTTGGACATGTGGTTTGTTTTCCACTCACATGAGTATAGAAAATTAGAAAGTTTTAATTTTTTAAAATTGGATTATATTCATAGTATTCTAAAGAATAAGGAAGCAGAAAGGAGATTGTCTCTTATACCTGTCAGGTGGATCAGAGTGAAGAATGCATCTGTTTTCTGATTGTTGCCGGAACAGGTTGGTGAGAACGTTTAGCTGGTCGGTGTTGGTGGTTCAGCTCCTGTTCTGCTCCTCATGGATGAATAGCTGATGTAGCTCTGTGGAGTCCTGCCATTGATGGTCTGCGCTGAGTGCTGGAGAATAAAGAACCACGTAGAAGTCCACATTCTGAGTCTGAGGACTTTTATTGGGCCTTCAGGCTAACTGAACTAGCCTCATCCTGCTAGCTCTGACCGTCAGCAGCCACATCACAACATCTGGAGGAAGTAAACAAACCGTAAAGATGTTTTCAGGTGAGGCGTCTGAGAGAGTTGGTGAGAGAGCGACTGGCTGCTGCTGCTGAAGAAATAATCACAGAGTTTGAACTAATCACCAACCAGTACGAGGAAGAGATCGATCGTCAGCGCAGACTGCTGAATATGCGCTGGTGCTCCCAGATAAAAATCCACAGAATAGGAATGTGGGACTATAATGGTCTGAATGAGGCTTTAGAAAACTCTGGATCTGTTTTTCAATCATGGTTGTGTCTTAAATGTGCAATCTCTTGTTTTTAAATCCTAAATTTGGCACATTTTTTTCTTATTCATTTGTATAGTGAAACTCTCTTTTTCTGACTTTTTGTCTTTGTTCCTCCAGATTTCTCACAGCAACCTGAATGTAAAGTGGAGGAAGTTCTGACTGAGCAGCAGCTCTGGAACCAGGAGAGGAACTCTGTCCTGGACCAGGAGGAACCAGAAGCTCCACAGGTTAAAGAGGAACAGGAGGAACTGTGCATCAGTCAGGAGGGAGAAGAGCTGGTAGTGAAGCTGGAGGCCGATCCCTTCATGGGGACTCTTGTTTGTGAGGAAAAGCAGCAGAGTGAAGCAGAACCAAACAGTGAGCAGCTCCTCTCTCACAACTCTGCTGGAACTGAGATCCAAGACGAGGAAGGAAGCCGGCATGTAGACTCAGGATCCACTAAAGAAGAAGAAGAAGAACCCAAACCAAAGAAGAGACGAAAGACATCAGTCCGAGTAATGTTTTCAGTCCTGACCTGAATCTGATTGAGATGCTGTGGAATGACCTTAAAAAGGCGGTTCATGCTGGAAAACCCCCCAATGTGGCTGAATTACAACAATTTGGCAAAGATGAGTGGGCCAAAATTCCTCCACAGCGCTGTAAAAGTCTCATTGACAGTTATGGCAAACGCCTGATTGCAGTTGTTGCTGCTAAGGGTGGCCCAACCAGTTATTAGGTTTAGGAGGCAATCACTTTTTCACACGACACCATGTAGGGTTGTTTTTTTTTTTAACCTTAATAATAAACACCTTCATTTAAAAACTACATTTTGTGTTTACTTGTCTTATCGTTGTCTAATATTTAAATTTGTTAGATGATCTGAAACATTTTAGTGTGGCAACACACACAAAAATGAGAAATCAGGAAGGGGGCAAACACTTTTTCACACCACCGTATTTGGACATATGGATATTTAATATCAATATTAAAAATACTGGGAGATTCATGTAATACAAGTAAACAATTAAAAATGAATTAAAGACTTTTTTTCAAATTTTCTGTAAAATGTAATTCTAAACATAGTGAAGAATAAATTAGGACACCCCCACATTCATTCCAACTTAAAATGGCTAAAATAAATGTTAAAAAATGCAAATAAAAACAAAAACAAGGTTCGACATAGATATGTGAACATTTCTTAATAAAGAACTGAATATTTAATAGGGTGTCCTAATTTTTTCACATGACTGTATGATCCTCATCCACTGAGTTATCTGGAAGTTCAGTTTGACAGTCGGTCCAAATGACCTGGATCTGTTTTCTTTCTTTAACCCCTTGTCTTTCTTTCGGTCCAAACTTAAACGACTGTCGTTCTTTTGACTTGGAGCTTCTGTGCTCCATGAAGTGTTCAAATGATGGGCAAGGTTTTTCTGCTGAAATGAACAGAGGGCCATTTCAGCATTTCAGAAAGTTGGCAGTCGCTAACACCACACTATTCACTTTCATTCACAAGGCTTCAGATAGCTAGCGTGAAGCTGCACTTCGTTTATCATCGGGTGTTCCCGGCTGCTGAGATGTCCCCTGTGTGTTTGGTCCCTCCATCTGGTCTGTGCTACTTAAAAACTCCAAAGATCGACAACACGAGAAACAAAACTGCGTTAAGCGCTTCATGCTACCAAACGAACAAAACATGACTCGGTCTCTATTTGTCACCATAAACTGCATCAGCAACAAGAACACCAATCTGTCTTCTCTCTTACTCTCCATGTTCTTTCTGTTTTACTGCTGAGCTAATTTAGTATTTTTTAACTGCCATGCTAAATCTTGAATTGACCGCTCACATTGTCACTTCCAGGTCAACCACTTGTACGTTCCTTTTCCAGTTGGCATGACATGTAAATTTGTTCAAGGATTTGTAAAAGTGTTTCGCCACTTGTTAATTTGTTTTCTGAAATATAAATTTGTTTTGAGACTTGTAAATTTGTTTTCATACATGTAATTTTGTTTTATGATATGTAAAAATGTTTTCCAAATTGTACATTTGTGGAGAAGAAGAAGAAAAGAACAGATATGTAGAGAGCGAACAGCACGATGGGGACTCAATCTATGGGAGAGAACAAACAGATGTTAATGACCACCAAAAAGATTTCATTGAGAGTAAAGAAAGGAGTGAAGCCCAGTGCATCGTGGGAGGTCCCCTGGCTGTCTAAACCTATTAGCAGCATAACTAAAGGAGGGTTCAGAAACACATGATCCCTCCCTAACTATAAGCTATATCAAAAAGGAAGGTTTTAACCCTGTCTTATAAACAGAGATCGAGTCTGACTCCCGAATCCAGATTGGCAGCTGGTTCCACAGGAGAGGAGCCTGATAACTGAAGGCTCTGCCTCCCATTGTACTTTTGGAGAGTCTGGATATTACAAGTAATCCAGCATTTTGGGAGCGTAGTGCTCTGTTAGGATAATAGGGTAACATCAGATCTTTTAAAGAAAAAGGGGCCTGATTGTTTAGAGTTTTGTAAGTAAGAAGAAGGATTTTAAACTTAATTCTAAACTCTATTGGAAGCCAGTGAAGGGAGGCCAGAACCGGAGAGATATGATCTCTCTTTCTAGTACCTGTTAAAACTCTTGCAGCAGCATTTTGGATCAGCTGAAGACTTTTTAAAGATGTTTTAGGACAACCTGATGATAAAGAGTTACAATAATCTAATCTCGAGCTAACAAAAGCGTGGATCAGTTTCTCAGCATCACTCTGAGACAAGATGCTCCTAATCTTGGCAATATGATTCACATTTGGCTCTCAGTTCAGAACAAAAACCCACTAATCTCAGAAAAAAAAGGCCACTGCACTGCAAAAAATGCTGAGTTCAGCTTGAAATCAGAGTGAAGTGTTTTGATGTTTTGAGGGGTTATATTTTTTAAAAATTACATCACTGATGTGCAATAAAAATACTGTTAAATAAAAAATCAGACTTAGGTGAGAAACTGCTTTTTAGTTCTTAAAAAACTTGTGAGTTTCAACAATGAAATTGTTCACAAGTGAAATAAATGTTGAAAATGTTCCTTTTCAGCATCAGTTGCTAACAGCTTTTCCACAGTGTGGAGGTTTGGTCGCCCTCCAGCGTTCTAGAAATAGAGACTATTCATTTAAACTAAAGTCAGTTCTATCACAGATCCTGTGAACGTCCATTTAAACAGTAGAGCTGCCTGACTGCAGTCAGTGTACAGTTACCTATACAGGAACTTAATGCAATGAACACATTCAATCAGAACTGAATCAACTGATGCAGAAGATCAGCAGCATTAATGTTAAACCTGCACAAATATAAACTGAAGTATCTACATTCTTTGGAGACTTAAAAACAAATTAAAGTTATCAAACAAAATAAAGTTCTGTTCCAAGATTTCATGATTTTTTTTTCTGGTTCAGAATTTTCTGGAGTTTGTTAAAGTGCTGCAGTGCGGTTGTTCAGCAGCAGGACGAACAACTTTCTCCACTTCTTTAATATCCAGATTCCTTTTTATTAGTGCCACAGTGGGGAATTCCAGGGCCTCCACCTGAGTGGACGAGGCAGCCACTGGTGCAGCGTCCAACCTTCCACCATCACACACATTCACACCTGGGGCCACTTTAGAGTCTTCTGGAACTCTGGCTGATGATCTGCTCATGGTCCTTTGGCTGCTGAAGCTTCTCCAGGAGAAGGTCAAAGAAATGCAATCATTTCACACCAACAAGAACAAACTTCCATCCACTGTTCATTTCCTCAATTAAAACTACATCGATTTTTTTTCTTCCATTAAAGCTAGAAGTAAAACTAAAATGACCATTTATGCATTTTACTTTTGACGCCTAATTTGAGTCCAGATTTATTGTGATTTTATTTTCATAGTTTTATTTTAGTCTGTTCATCATCAATAGTTTTTGTCTACTTTTAGTCAATAACAAGATTTGGTTTTTATCAAATGAAAAGAGCTCTGCTTCCATCGCTGTCAAAAATGTCAGAAAAAAACCTTACCTGTGGCTGTCAGGGTTGCTAGGCAACGGGGTAGGGCGTGGTCACACAAACGTCATCCAAAGATCAGACCATAAACTTTTTTTACCGTCTATGGACTAAGCTCTCATTTGTCGATTCTTTTCCGTTGGTCCTTGTACATGTGTGGCCACCGTGGTCCGTCTACAAGGCTACAACCCCTGAATCTGTGCACGATCAGCCCAGCGCTGCTCAGCCACGGTCAGCTACGGCCAGCCATTCTGTGGAGGGACAGAACATGAAGGCAGAACTTGCTGAGGGAGCGTAGCTAGTTGAAGGGGCGTTGATGGAGTCTGTGAGCTGCAGACGGACCTGTCTGGAATTTCTTGCTGCTCCATTTTTTCTTCATTCCGACTGTTTCCTCCATCTGCTAGCTTAGTAGGCTACTCTGTGGAGTTCTCCTGCGTCGGCAGCATTAATGTGTAATTATGTATCATGAAGCAGCAATACGTGTCACATGACGGGACCCCGGTACCACCGCAAAATAATCATCTCGGTTGTGCACCTGGGATGATGTAGTCTGCTGCTAAATGAGCTCCTCAGTGCATCCAGTATGTCCTGCATAGGGTGGAACTCGGACTCCAGCAGAGATGACAGTTTAGCCACCGTCCTTCTCTCTCCTATCTCCTCCATCGGATCAAGGCGCTGCCCCAGGACAGAGTAATAATAGTAATAATAATAATAATCATAATAATAAATTGATTCTTAATTTTTGTGAATCAGTTCTGCATCGTGTAAAATGAGAATCTAGATTCTTATATGAATCGATTTTTTCCAACAACCCCAGAAAATATGCTTCCCATTTCCCAGCAGCTCTTGCGGCTGAAGGGACATGTTAAATGTTGGAAAACGAGTCAGATCTCCTTAGTAGGACTGGGAGTCTAGTCGAACCTCAGGCTCCACCCTTGCAGACTTGGTGACTTTTGGTGCGTTCATGTTAAGTGGCTGAGGGTTCAAGCTGGATTCATGCTGCACCTCTGCTGTCCGCGTACGTGTAACCGGAAACCTTGTGGGACAAAATTTAAGTCATTGTCTCCACTCCGCTAGTGTCTGCAGTGCTCGACCGCGGTTGACCGCGTGCAGCCCAAATTTTGGGACCGCACTGCCTGCCCACAACCTGAACGCATTGAAAAGCACATAAAAGCCCATGGACAAGACTGAACATCCTGTTCACGAGGTGGTGATATCGACACAGCACACCAAGACAAAGTAGACGAAGAAGACAACAAGGAAGCAGAAGACGAGAATAAACATACATGTGAAAACCGGGAAGTCAGGCAGCAGAAAGGAAAGAAAGCAGCATTTCTTTGTTGGTGAAAATCCTGGCTCGTCAGCTTATTGGCGCTACCTATAGGGTGGGAGTGAAACTACAAATTATGGTTGAGCGCATGCGTCAGCTGCTTGGCCTGGGTAGATGGAAAAAGTGAGCATGAACAGCGCCACGTGCGTGCCGGGCTCGTCCAAAGCGCACGTGGACCAAAGTGGACTAGAGGGGAACTGCAGCCTGAATAAGGCTTTAGGGCTGTCCCAGTCTGAAGTCAGGAAGTTGCTGACTGCTCACTGCTGACTTCATGAGCCCTGAAATGAGCCTTTCTCCACGTCAGCATGCTATGCTATGCTGCTAAAGGTACGGGAATTAGCCAGAGTTCAGAGCGCCATGCAAGGCTATCTTCAGGGAAAGCTCCTGATTGGTCAGCTGTTCCTCACTGACCACCCTTCAGCAGTGGTCCATGTCCACCCCACAACAGAACAGAACATGATGCTCCCTTTACAAGAACTGAAGATTTTTGCCTAAATAAAGATACATGACATGCAGACTTGGAGCTGATGCTGAATTACACACCATTTAACCAATTTAATGATTTTCTGGTTAATGATGCAGTTTAAAAAAGCTGATTTCATTGATTGCAGTTGTAATCAATGAAATCATCTTCAGAGGCTGCAGCAGGTTTAATCAGTTCATTCCTGCAGAAAGAAGAAAGTCTGAAATCAAGTCTGAGAGCCACAATAGATGCTCACATGTTTTCACGTCACACTAATTAACAGTTTGGTTACAATAAATAGGTCAGCTCAGTCATCTGGGAGAGGCTCAGAGTAGAACCGCTGCTCCTCCACATTGAAAGGAGTCAGCTGAGGTGGTTTGGGCATCTGATCAGGATGCCTCCTGGACGCCTCCCACTTGAGGTGTTTCAGGCACGTCCCACTGGGAGGAGACCCCGGGGCAGACCCAGGACTCGGTGGAGAGACTATGTCTCCCAGCTGGTCTGGGAACGCCTTGGTATCCTCTCTGAAGAGCTGGAGCAGGTGGCTGGGGAGAGGGAAGTCTGGGCTTCTCTGCTTGAACTGCTGCCGCCGCGACCCGGACCTCCGGAAAAGCGGTAGAAGATGGATGGATGGATTTTATTTCATTTTTGAAAATGAAATAAGACACAATTTGATGCCTTTATTTCAATCAGAAAATATTGCAGTTATAAATGTAAATGTATAAAGTAATTATAAATCTGACAATTATAAATGTCAAAAATGAAGGAGAACGCAATGATTTAAAGCAGAATTGGGATTTTATTTGAAGACGTTCCACCAAAACCTCTAAAGATGCTGAAACCCACAGAACTGAACTTCCAGCATCATTTCCTTTCATCCTTTGTCAAGAAAACCTGCTGGTTTCTGGTTTGACTTTGGTCTGGAATCTGTTCTGGTTCTGTCCTGTGATTTGATTGGCATCTCTTAGACACTATTTTTGCTTCCTGATCCTTCTAAGAAAGGAATCAAAGCTTTTATAGTGTTGCCAAGGTAACAAAGCGTGTCCCATTTCTACCATTTGGAGCCACTTGCTGCCCTCCCAGACTGGCCCAGTCAGCAGTCCTGATGCTGTCAGGAAGGTCAGGGCCTGAGGCTTCAGCAGGGGTTTGGTCTCGGACTTGTGGTGCAGGTGTGGACGTGTCCACCAGGTGGCTGCTGACAGCTTTCACTTTCAACTGTTAGGAACCTTTTTTTGGCTTTGCTGCACCAGCAGCTTTGCTGCCACAATTCTAAGCAGAAATGCACAAAAGTTCTAAATTTACAACTTTGTTCTAGGAAATTTTCACCTTTTCCATCATAAATTAACACATTTTTATGAAGATTTTGATTTGCAACTTTTTTGAGACCCATCTGGATGCAGCAGCAATATGGCCGCCGAGTCATCTTTTTTTTTTTTTTTATTAACATGGCAATTAACAATTTTTTATCTAAATTGTGTAGTTCAGTCAACAGTCTTACAAGAGGTAAGAAGGATAAGATAAAGTAGTAAGAATAGTAAATAATAATAAGATAAAGTAACTAAAAGCATAATAAAAGTAGACAAAAGAGAAACGGGGGGTTCTTTTCAGTCCAGAGTGTCCAGAGTTCTAGGGGTTTTCCATGAGTTTCCGATCATCGACCAAACAGTGGAGTTTCACAGCATTCCGCTTCTTCATGTGTTTCAGTGATGAGAAAAAAAGGCAGAGTTCTTTATGAAATACATTAAAATTTGGCTTGCATTTTAAAAATCTATTTTTGTGTACATAAAATTTTCCCAAGATTACGAGGGTGTTAATAGACATATCATGCAATGAGTTCTTAATAATAAAGCCATACAAAATATTCTGACAGTTAAAAACAGGGGTTGGTACATGTTTAGATAACCAGTGATGAAAATCATCCCAAAACGCAATGGTGTACATACAGTAAAAGAAAATGTGATCTGTACTTTCTATATGTTCATTACAAAAGGAACAGTTATTGTTCTCAAAGCCAAAGCGTTTACTTAGAAACTCAGCAGAAGGATAAATTCCATTTAAAACTTTATAGTGGATCTCTTTTGCTTTTGGTGAAATAGGAAATTTAAAGAATTTAGATCTTAGAATTTGAGCTTCTTTTTTGGAGAAAAAATTAAGAATAGCAGCTCTAGAAACTGTTGCTGGGAAGATTTCTTTATTAAATATTTTCCTAATCGTTAAATTGTTTAATTTTGAGTCATCTAGGCGGAAACCATTCACCAAAAGCAAAGGGAGGTTTGGGCAAGAGCCAAATCTATTTAAAGTTGAGGCCATTAGTATAACTGTCTGAGGTATTGCCTCCATTACTTGGTTATATTCTCGTTTATCATTTATGTTATATTTAGCACAGAAGTTCTCAAAAGTTAAAATATTCCCTGTGCCGTCTAATAAGTGTAGTACAGACCAAATGCCCTTATTTTGCCAGTTTTGTAGGAATATTGATTTGTGTTTATATAGTACATATCTACAATTCCACAGAGGGGTCATATGAGGGCTAAAATTATGTTTATAGATCAATCTCCAATATAGTAAGACCTGTTGATGAAATGAGGAGAGTTTATAGGGGAGCTTTTTTAGGTCATAGTCACATCTGAGCAGGAATTCAATGCCCCCAAATTTAGCAAAAATTTCATTGGGAATATGAAACCAGAAATGTTTGGGTTGTTTAATAAATTGTCTCAGCCAGTTAATTTTGATGGTGCCATTAATGCATTCAAAGTCTATAGCTTTAACACCACCTTCCTCATATTCTTGAATCATGGTACCTTTTTTAATATAATGTGTTTTCCCTTTCCAGATATGATTGAAAATGGTTTGATTGATGGCTTTAACTGCATCTTTGGGCATTGGTAATGAATGGGCTGGATAAATAAATCGGGAGATGCATTCCATTTTTGTCAGAAATGTTCTTCCTATGATGGAAATATCTCTTTGAGACCAGGAGTTGAGATAAGTTTTTGATTTCTCCAAGCAATTCCATATATTGAGCTTGACTAATTGATCAGCATCTTTAGTGATATGCATGCCCAAATATTTCACTGTTTGTTTGACGGGAATGGTATGAATGGCTGATAGACTGCAATCATGAATAGGTAATAATTCACATTTACCTAGATTCAGTTTAAGCCCAGAGGCTTTAGAGAAAACATCTATATAATTAAGAATTTTAGGGACTTGATCAGAGTTGTGCATGAATATGGCTGTGTCGTCAGCCAGTTGGCTGATTGTTAGTTGTTTTCCAAATACTGTTAATTTATCAAAGTCAGAGTTTTTTATAAAAATTGAGAGCATTTCAGCTGCTGCAATGAACAACAGAGGCGAAATCGGGCAGCCTTGTTTTATTCCTTTGCCTATTGAAAATCTAGGGGAGGAACCATGTGGTCATAGAACTGAGCTGTTGGTATCCGTGTAAATTAGTTTTATAAAGTCTAAAAAGTGCTCCCCAAAACCAAAAAGCTCTAAGGTCCTAAACATAAATTTGTGTTCAATCATATCAAAAGCTTTAAAAAAATCCAAAAATAAAATAAACCCCTCGTCAATTAGGTCCCTATAGTCAAGTAAGTCCAATACCAGGCGTATATTGTTGTGTATTGAGCGCCCTTTAATAAAACCTGATTGTGTCTCTGAGATAAGATCAGTGATGCCAGTTTTGAGTCTGTTGGCATAAATATGTGTTAAAATTTTGTAATCATTATTAAGTAAAGTAATTGGTCTGAGATTATCAATCAATTTTGGGTCCTTGCCAGGTTTGGGAATTAATGTGATGACTCCTTGTTTCATAGTATTTGGTAAAACTGATGTAGCACGGATTTCCTTTAACATATTAAAAAATAAGTCTTTTAGGTTAATCCAGAAGTGCCTGTAAAAATTGGCTGTCAAGCCGTCTGAGCCAGGTGATTTGTCTAGAGCTAAGGATTTTAAAGCTTTCTCAACTTCCTCCATTTGGATCTCTGCGTCACATGATTTTCTAAAATATTCATCAATTTTCGGTATCCGTCCTGAAATGGATTCAAAGAAACCCTCTGCATTAGTATGTGAGTAAGAGGAGGAGTATAATTCACTGTAAAATTTAAATATTTCTTTAGAGATCCTCACAGAATCAGTACATTCTTTACCATCAATTATAAGAGACTTAATGGCATTTCGTTCTTGTCTTCTTTTCTCAAGCCTACAGAAGTATGCTGAGCTTCTCTCTCCCTCCTCTATCCATTTCGCTCTTGACCTAATATATGCTCCTTTGGCTTTATTAATATAGATGTTATCTAGGGAAGAGTGCAATAAAATCAGTTTTTGTTTGTCCTCTTCACATAAGGAATGTTTGTTGCATATTAAATGGATCTCTTTTACAATATCCATTTCTTTTTGTTTATTGGCTCGGCTTATGACTTTGCTGTATGAAATGGAAATCTGACGGATTTTAAATTTAAGAAATTCCCATTTCTCCCTGTAAGTTGACAATAATGTATCTTTAGTTATACTGTCGATTGTCCTTTTAACATCCTGACAGAAAGGGTCATGTTTTAGAAGATTTGAATTAAATTTCCAGTAGCCTTTATTTCTTCTGACTGCACTAGTGGGAGTTATGGTTAACTTGATCATACAATGATCTGTAAGCGGAGCTGCAGAAATTGAGGTATTTATGTCTATATTAGGTTGGAATTCAGAAATAAGCCAGTAGTCTAATCGCGATTTAATGGTGCCATCAGGTTTAAACCAAGTAAAGGTTTGAGTATCTGGATTTAACGCACGCCATATGTCACTAAGCTGAAATGTGTTACAGAAGTCTAGTAAAGTGGTATTATACTGATGATTAGGAAATCTTGAAGGTTGCCTATCAAGCCATTCATCCATAACCATATTGTAGTCGCCACCCAACACAAAAACAGGATTGATATATATTTGGGATAATTCCTTCAATATGTTAGTCACGTCTGTAATTAATTGTTTGTTCTGACTGTGGTTAATAAATCCATAAATGTTAACAAGAATCAAGAATTGTTTGTGTATTTCAAAAACGCAAATAATCCAGTGTCCTGTGTCATCTCTTTTGGTTGCAACTACTTTCCCAGGAAAGTTATTTAGGAGTATGGCGACCCCTGCTGATCTATTTGTGCCATGACTATAGTATATTTTTTCTCCCCATTGATTTGTCCACATTTTTTCATCTGTATTGTTGCTGTGAGTCTCCTGAATAAGATAACAATGTGCTTTTTCATTTTTAAGGAATAGAAATGTAGCCTTTTTTATAGAGTCTCGTAAACCCCTAGCATTAAGTGATGCAAAAGAAAAGGTTGTAATAAAAGACATAAAGGATGAAAAAGAATAAGGAAAAAATTAAAATAATAATAAAATAAAAATAACAAGTAGATAAACGGTTTAGGTTGTTACTTTGGACCAAGTACACTTGAAGAAAGCCCCTGATTAAATTGCTAAATATATGTTTTAACTCATAACTTTTTTCCCCTTTTTTTTTCCTTCCCTTTTTTCCTTTTTCTTCCTCTTTTTTCCTTCTCCTTCTTTTCCTTTTTTCCCTTTTCTTTCCCCTTTCCCTTCCTCCTTTTCCCCCAAGCTGCACGCTTGTTATGACAGAATCCAAAAACCAAATCTATAAAATTATCGAAAATATGTAATGCAAATTATCAAAATGGCATTGAAAAGGAGCTGCCTTATAAATCTACCCTTCAAAAAAAAAAAGGATTCAGGAACCTGAGTAAAAGTAGCATGTAAACATATCCAAATGCCAGCTGCCAGGAACACAGCGTACTTCAAAAGGGGATTATGAAATGACTCCCTATAAAGTAAACATTGAAGTAGCTTAGCAACATGTACAGAACATTAAAGAGTCAAAGTGCTTGTTCAGCCATAGTCGTGAACCAGACCCTTAGATGCTGACTCTTCTACCGTCGATGTATCCCACATGGCCTTTATACCAGACGTTTTTCCCAGCTGCCCGGGCTTGCTCCATCTGTGGCCATGCTGCTGCGCGGGCATCCCTGTCGGCTTTACAGAAATCTTGCTTGAATCGGATCCCGGCTACTCTGCAGAATTTGGAGTTTTTGGTCAGCCTCCAAATTTCTTCAGTGGTATCTCATGACAAACTGAAGAATAACCTGGCGGTTTCTCCCATTTTCACGTTTTCCCAGGCGGTGGACATTATCAACAATAGTGCCCATGGTCGTTGCCCACTGCGGTGCAATTTCTGACAGAATGTGGATTACCTCCTCACGGATCATTTCGTTATCCTTTTCTTTGATCCCGTGTATTTTAAGGTTCCAGCGCCTCTTGTACCTCTCCAGCTCAGTAACCCTTTCCTTTAGCTCTTCGTTTTCTTGTATAAGCTTGGGGATGTCTCTCTCAAAGCTCTGTAGTTTGGTCTGGCAATTTTTGATGTCAGCAGTATTAATTTCAACAAGACGGGTGATGCTGGCTACCATTGTGGCGGTCTCCCTTAACTGCGCTCCAAAATCATCAACTTTGGTGGTTAGTTTTGTGATAGCATCTACCAAGTTGTCGTAAGATTGCTCTTGGGCGGTTTTCATCTTGGAAAGTGGCGGAGCAGAGGACTTAGTTGGAGTGACGGGAGAACTTTTTCTCTTACCAGGACCGCTACTAACAGAGGTTTCCATCAGGGTGTAGTCATGGTCAGTAGTAGCTGTTGTTAGCTTAGCGTTCGTTTTCCCGCCGGACATATTAGTCGGATTTGATTAGTTTCCTGTGACAGAAACTTGCGTTCAAAATCACCAATTGAACTTACTTGCTTTAAAGCTGTCAGCTCTGAAAATGTTTTCAGTCTGAATATGAGTTATTGTCCAAGTTTCGGGGCTGGAGAATGCGGGTTTAGAAGAGCGAACTGGTCCGGATCGCCATCTTCCGGAACATCTGCACAAGATGTGGCAGCTTGGCTCAGCTTTTGAACTGCCAATCGGCCGCCGAGTCATCTGTGGACCAGAACTGGGGACCGGAAGCGACACAAAGTTCCTGGAAAGGACGCCACATTTTAATGTTATTTTAGCCGATTATAATGCTACAGTTTGTTTTCCTGGCTGCTACGTGAGCAACTTCCTGTCTCCAGCTCACACCAGGACGTCCTTTCCACGGAACTCTGTGTTACTTCCGGTCCCCAGATCCAGTTCACAATTCCGCTACACACACGACTCGGCGGCCATATTGCCACTGCATCCAGCTACTCTTGACTTTTTCCTGCAAATCTGAAACTTTTTTAGCAGTTAGCAAATAGCAATTATTTTTAGCAATTTGTAATTATTTTCTGGTAGATTTTAAACTCCTTTCTCATAAATTTTCCACTTTTTTCTTGTAAATTTGCATCATTTTAATTCTTAAAAATTTGCAGCTTTTTTTCAAAATGTTGCAATTTTTTCCTTGTCAGTTTTAAACTTTTTTTTTTCTCAAAAATTGAATATTTTTGCTTTTTTCTGAAAAATTTGCAACTTTTTCCTATAAATTTGTATCTTTCTCTTTATTCTGCATCTTTTTTCCTCAAAAAATTCTTTTTTTCCCTGTAAATTTGCAAGTTTTTCTCTAAAAACAAGAAATGTTTTTCTCTAAAATTTGCAACTTTTTGCTTGTAAATTTTCAATATTTTTCTCAAAAGTTTGTGACTTTTTCTCATTTATTTGCATATTTTCCACAAAAAATTATAATTTTTTTCTTATAAATTTGCAGCATTTTATTGATTTGCAACTTTTTCCTGTAAATCTGCTATTTTTTTTTTGTCAAAAATTTGTAAATTTTTCTCTTGGTTTTTAAATTTTCTTCTCCTAACTTTCAAATGTTTTTCTTGTAAATGCTCAACGTTTTTCCTTGTAAATGTGCAGCGCTCATCTGGATGCTGCTTCAATTTTTACTCATTGTAATTCAGTCTTGAATTTTTAAACTGCCATCTTTTATCATATTTTTGCAGCTTTATTCTTGTAAATTTGTCCCTAATTTACACTGATCCATTTGTCCCTCATTTTAAACTGGTGAATACCCCCCACCCCCCTTGGTGGCTCTGGGGCCACAGGTTGTGGACCCCGTGGAGCTTCTACTGTGTGGGTCTTTTCCACCGGAACCCCCGACCTCGGGTCAGGTTTCGGTCTCGGCCCCCGCAGCTGTTCCTCCTCAGTCCCGCACCAGAGTCAGACCAGAGAGCAGAATGGAGGAGCAGCAGGATCCTGGCAGCAGAACCGAGGAACGGTCCAGTGGAGCCTCCACAACTCCAGCTCCTCCACACATTCACCTCTGGGACTTTTTCTCTCTTTTTTCTTGAA
This sequence comes from Pholidichthys leucotaenia, assembly GCA_020510985.1. Lineage (NCBI taxonomy): Eukaryota > Metazoa > Chordata > Actinopteri > Cichliformes > Pholidichthyidae > Pholidichthys > Pholidichthys leucotaenia. The sequence goes on along the minus strand of JAJAQF010000026.1, from coordinate 6,300,790 downwards.
TCTGTACCTTTAAAAAATGCAGTTGTTTCTCTCTCACTGATTCCAGATGTTGTCCTGCCATCCCCCCAGCCTCATTCAGAGGTGTGAAGGGCACCAGGCGGATCCTCCCCCACAGCCTAGAACAAAGAAAGAATCGTCCTCCAGGATCATCAGAACCTCCTTTGTCGTGTTACACAACTGGATCAAATCAATGCAAACCACCAATTCTAAGCAGCAACGCAAAAAATTAGGAAGTTGAAACTTTTTTCTCACAAATTTACAACTTTTTTCAAAAACTTGCAAAAAAATCTCTTAAATTTGCCACAGGTAAAAAGCAGCAAATTTGCACATTTGATGCTAAGTTGCACATTTTTGGGGGGGAAAAGCTGCAAAATTAAAAAAAAAAAAGTTGTAAATTTAAAAAGAAATAAATATTACAAAAAAGTTGAAAATGTACAATAAGTTTATGAGAATTTATGGGAAATTTTTTTTTAAATCTCTCAGAAAAACTAACCAGTTTACCAGAGTGGTGGCCTAGTGAATAGAGCATCTGCCCCACAGCTGAGAGGTTGGGGGTTCAAGTTCTGGCCGGGTCCTACCAAAGACCATTTATAAAAAGGGTACTTCCTGCCTTCTAGCTTGGTGCTCAGCATAACAGAATGGGGGAAGTCGTTTGTGGCAGCGACGCCTCAGATTCTAGATGTGATTAACACTGTAGATGAAGAAATGTCATTTTGTTCTATTGGACATGATTGGCTGGATGGACTGAATGACAACGATGATGATGACGATGACGATGACGATGATGATGATGATGATTCTTCTTCTTCTTAAAGGGGAAAAATGCAAATTCATCAGATCAGATCAGCCTTTATTAGTCCCACAGTGGGGAAATTGCAGGATTGCAGCAGCACAAGAGCAACAGTCAGGAAGAGAAGAACTGGTTAGCCATAGCAGAAATAAATATACATACGGACACAGTTATACAGTCATTATGGGGAAATATGGACATTTATGAGAAACAGTTGCAAATTTACAGAAAAAGCTGCAAAACTATGAGAAAAAGTTGACAATTTAAAAAAAGAATAATCATAAGTTTATGAGATAAAGGTTGCAAATTTCCTTGAAAGAGTTTTATTTTTTTTATTTTTTTATTTATTTTTTTTTTTGCAAAGTTTTGTGAGAAAAGTCGCATATTTTTATGAAAAGAGTTGCAGATTTCTGAGACAAAGGTCACAAAGTTTTCTGCTGCACCTTTCTAGACCAAAGTTTGAATCTTCATTGTTCGTTGCAAGTGAATATCTGGAGATTTGGAATTGGCAGCAGCATCAAACTCAGGACCACATCCTGTATCTCACTGTGAGCCTGATAAATGCAGCCGTCACTGACATGGACACACGTTACTAAAGTGACTTTTGTCAAATATTAGAACAGTCTCTTCACAAAGAAATACTGCTGTTATTTCTCCACCAAGGAGGTCATTGTCATGAGGTGATCCTCGCGGATCACCAAGAGACGCCACAGAGTTCACCAGAGAGTTTGGCTAAGATGTTAATTTATTTCCTGACGTGACAAAACACAACTATGAACCCCTTAGGGCAAAACACACACATGACGAGACTTGGGCTGGTAGGGCTAACCCAGCCGCTACGAGCTAACTGTGGCATAACTAAGATGACAGACCTGACATGAAGGTCTACAGCACTCTCCAATATGACGAGGCGCAGACCCAGGGCTTGGCAGGACAAAGCCACTCAGACGTAACGTTGACCAATGTCAACTAATATTCCTCCGTCTTACCGTCGCCAGTGCCGGGCTTAAAAGGGCGAAGCACTAACGACGGTAATGACAATCAGCTGACCGGTCGTTGACAGGCGGAAGCCCCACCGAGCACCTTCATAATAAGAGCCCGGTGAGGCCAGAATACAGCCCGCAGCTGTCAAGGCCGGCAGCGATCAGAACTGGCGCTCGGGTCATAACAGTCATGTTTTCATCTGTCTTGGTTTGTCTTTTGCTTTGTTTGCTGTCAGCAGGATCAGGCAAAACTACTGGATGGATTTTAATGACACTTTCACCATACATCGTCCTTGGGCCAAGGACGACCCGACTACATTTTGAAGGAGATCCGGATCAGGCTGTGGATTCTGGATCACTTTATGTCTTTCTTTAACATTGCCAGATAGGGCTGTTTTTGACATTTTTGCTAATAATTTGAAAAATATTGCACCAATCAACACATAACTATCTAGATACAGACAACTGATGACACGCTATCAAACAACATATTTTGATCTTTGGGTGAACAGCCTTGGTGGAGGTCTGCGCTCTCTGAGTGCCCTGTAGCTTTGTTAAGCTACAGTCTTCACTTTGTTAAGAAAAGACTAAATTGTGCTTTCCACAATGTCATGATATCACAAACAAATGAAACCAAAGGCAACAAATATCGAACGGATATTTTAATATTTTAAAGCAAATCCAACAGATTATTCAGTTCAGATCCTACAAAATTACTGAGCTATTTTTCAGTTTCTTTACTCAGATCTGCATCTCCTGTGCCCTTAAGCAGTGTCTTAACTTCCTGTTCATATTTATGCTCAAAGTCCATTTTTAATGTTTCGACATCAAGCCTCAATATTTCTATGTTTTTATTTTATTTTTCCCCACAGAAAGAAAAAAGAAGAAAAGGACAGAAGCATCACTGTTGTCAGAAGTGTGACAGGACATTTACATCATCTGAACATTTAGAGAGCATCTCAGAATGCATCCCGAGGGAGACACCTTATAGCTGCAAAGAGTGTGGGAAAGGCTGCAGTACTCCAAATTCTCTAAAACTCCACCAGTGTAGCCACACAAGAGAGAGACCCTACAGCTGTGAAGAGTGTGGGGCCACCTTTCCATTTTCCATCTCATTAAAAAAGCACCTGCGAATTCACACAGGAGAGAAGCTATATGGTCTGTCAGGAGTGTGGGAAATGTTTTGCTGAGTCTGGAACCCTGGCATGCCACATGCACATTCACACTGGAGAGACGCCATACCAGTGTGATTTGTGTGGCAAAGCATTTCTGCAGTTGAGTACCATGGTAACTCACAGACGGTGTCACACTGGATATAAACCATACTGGTGTGACAAATGTGGCAAAGCCTTCACTGCTCCGGCCAGTCTCAATTTACACCATTGTGTTCACATTGGGGGGGGGGGACGATATTGGTGTGAAACTTGTGGGAAAACCTTTGCCTGTGAAAAGTCACTAACATTTCTGCAGCGTTCTCACACTGGGTACAAATGTAAATGGTGTGGAGAAGTTCTACCTAATTGAGAACGTCATTTTAATCACATAATGAGTCACAGGTGGAGAGAGAAGATGCAGGAGACAGTCACAGAAATCAAAGCAATCTGTGGAAAATAGCCAGCTGTAGCAAAGACCCGGGATCTCGATGTTGCCAGAACATTTGGAGGACATCAAGCAATGTTCACTTTCCAGAAACAGGAACCCTCCAGTTTTCCTGTTCCCTCCAGTTCCCAGAAACAGCAAATCTAAAGTTTTTCATATTAAGAGTTAAGAACCCCAGAATTTTGCCTCAGAAAAATATCTGAGGGCGATCAATTTAAATTTGGTGCTTCAAACGTAATTCTGATAAACTGAGTGATGGTTTTTATAGATTTAAATGTTTTCCTACTTAAGATAAAGTTTAAAGATGACATAAACTAAGGTGAAGGACATGGTGTCATTTCCTGTTAGAACACTGTTTTATTTCATCCCAACCTGGAAAAAAGAGACGATTGTCCCCAAAATCACCATCAACCTTTCTAGATCATGTTACATAACTGATTAACATTAATATGAATCACCAATTATAAGCAGAAATACAAAAAACAGCTTAAATTTTCAACTTTTTCTTGTAAATTTTCAGCTTTTTTCTTAAAAATTGTGACTTTTTTCTTATAAATTCACAAATTGTTTCATGTAGATTTTTCTTAAAATGCTGCACCTTATTTCTCATAAATCTGAAACTTTTTCATATGAATTTGACTTTTCTCAAAAATTTGCAACTTTTTTCTCTGTAAATTTTAAATGTTTTCTTCTAAATTTGAAACTTTTTTCTTGTAAATTTTAAACTATTTTCACATAAATTTGTTACTTTTCTAAAAAATTTGCCACTTCAGAGATTTGCAGCTTTTTCTTGTAAATTTTTTACATTTTATTGATTAAATTTGCAATATTTTCTTAAAAATGTGACTTTTGTCTCATACATTTGTGATTTTTTGTGTATATTTACCACTTGTTTCTGAAAAATTGGCATCTTTTTCATATAAATTTGACTGTATTGTCAGAAATTTGCAACTTTTTTCTGTAAAATTTTTAACTTTTTTCCTCATATTTTCAACTTAAAAAATGTGACCATCATGAATTTTCATTTTTTTTCTTGTAGATTTAATTTTTTTTTTTTTACATTTTTCTCATAAATTTGCAACCTTTCATAAAAAGTGACTTTTTCCCTTTAAATTTTCATAATTTTCTTCTCTCTCTAACAAACTAAAAATGTTTCTTTTTAAATTCTCCACTTCTTGTACATTTTCAAGGCTCATGTGGATGCTGGTTAAATTTTTATTCTGTCAAATTGTAATTTATGACCGTTTGAATTTTTAAAGTACCGCCTTTTATCATTTTTTTAGACCTTTATTCTGACAAATTTGAACCTAATTTACATTTATACCTCCTGCTAATTCTGTGACTCCCCCATCCCCTCGTTAACAGTAACAGATCATCTGCTGCCGTTGTCAGGATTTAGACTTGTTCACTGGTTTGAATGTGGGCGGCGCGGTGGGCCAGTGGTTTGAATGTGTTGCTGTGCAGCCAGAACGGGTTTCTGCCATTGTGCAGCAGGATTTCCTTTGTGTTTTTCTTTCAGTGACAAGGAACAACAAGTGAATTGTGACGGAGCTGAAGCTGATAAATGTTGTAGAAAAAACTGTTGCTGTAATTCTGAGCACAGAGAAGAGAGAGAAGACGTATGGATGACCACTCAATGCTGTCAGTGGACAATCTTTGTCATTCATGGGTGTAGGAGGAGTCATCAAACTGCTCAGATCTGCTAACGTCTTCAAGAATTCCTTTGAACGTGAACAGTTCTTCAGAATATGTGGCCGTGCAGCTCCAGCATCAGCAGGACTCCAGTACAGACAGGAGGGGATTTATTCATTTTTAATAAGGGGGGGGGGGGGGTTGACAAATTTAGCATCAGCTACAGATGAATAAATGTAAATTAGGTCCACAGTCACCAGAATAAAGGTGGAAAGATATGATAAAAGATGCCAATTTAAACCTTCAAAAAGTCAAATTACACTGAATAAAAATTTAATCATCCAGATGAACATTGCAGATTTACAGGAAAAAACTCAGAATTTACAAGAGAAAAATCATAGATTTTTCCAACAAAAAGTTGGAAATTTACAAGAAAAAAGTTTCACTTTTTTGAGAAAAAGTAGCCATTTTTTTCAGAAATATGTATTTTTTTTTAATTTATAAGGAAAATTACAAGAAAAAAATTGCCAATTTTTAAGAGAAAAATTTGCATTTTTTCTGAGACGTTGCAGATTGTAGAGAAGTCAGGCACAAGCGCCAAGGAAGGTGGTGGTCAAGCAGACTCAGCATTTTTCAAGTCCAAGAGGTGGAGTTTTATTTCCAGGGCTCTCCATTAAAAGCTCAAAAACTTCAATAAGGAAAAATGTGACTCAAAAAACTAACTCCAAATAAACATGTTGATGGCAGCACAGCCTCACCTCTCTGTCCAGAGAGACATTCCAGATGGAAATATATCGGTGGAGGATGCAGTGATCTTCCTCCTCCATGGTTCCCTGTCCCACCTGGAGAAGCCTGGCAGCACTGTCAGCATCAGGTTCTTTGGTTTCTCCAGAGCTTTCAACACCATCCAACCAGTGATCCTGAGGGACAAGCTGCTGTGTGCAGGGCTGGACCAGAACCTGTCCTCCTGGATCCTGGACTACCTCACAGACCCACCAGTTTATGAGGACCCAGGACTGTGTGTGACACCATCATCCGCAGTATGGGGTCCCCCAGGGAACAGTCCTGGCTCCCTTCCTGTTCACCCTCTACACTGCTGACTTCTCATACAACACACCACACTTGAATAACTTCACTCTTCAGTAGTGCTGTAATTACCTTAATACGTGTTTAACTTCTTGTACTGTGTATCTACTCTTTTACCAGATTTTATAGTTATTATTGCTCTGAGTGCTGCTGTCCCTTTGCATTTTGGACATAAAATATGTACTTGTCGAGTCTAATATGATCTGCTTTCAACTGACAGGTGACCGTGGCTACCCACTAAATACATGGCTGATGACCCCTCTTGCCAACCCCCAGACTGATTAAGAGCGACGATAATGACCTCCACAGCCGCACTTGATCAGCCATTGAGAGAACAATTGGCCTTCTGAAGGGACGATGGAACTGCCTGAACAGGACTGGGGGTGTGCTGCTCTACACACCTGAAAAAGTTTGCTGCATTGTGATGCGTGTGGAATCCTTCACAATTTGGCACTCGGGCATGCAGTTCCACTGCCAGAGCAGCACATCCCCCCACCAGAAGAATCAGACGCAGCACCTGTCAATGTACATCCCACCCAGGAGGCCATTAGGGCCCGGAAACATATTATTTCAACTATATAAAGTGGCAAGGACACATAAATCACTTGTTAACCAATAAATTTAATGTTTTATTTATGTCTGCCAGCACACCTATCAGTTGGTCCAGGCGATCATTGATCCTGCCGATTCCTCTAACTAGTTCTTCTTCTGTGTCCAGCACAGCACGGGTTAGGACACGGCCAGTGGGACGGACATCGGCAGACAGCAGTTGGGGCACACTGGAAGCTCTTGTGATGCTGAAAGGACCGGGAACAGTGGAAGAATCCCTGAGTCAGTGACACATGATTTCTGGTGTTCTCTAGTATCTCATTGCCTAATGGGGAAATAAATGTATTAAAACATGAATCAGACTCTTTGATATTCTCTTTAATATCCTGTCATATGTAGGCAGGAAACGTAATCTTATAGGTCTGAGTAGGTTCATATTGTCTTCTTTTTCATGAGTGTTTCCCTTTATTCAATGAGCTGATCCACCTGGCTGGTCACAAATCACAGCGATCAGCTGACACTTCTGAGGACGACTGCAGACGTCAGTGAAAACATGTCAAAGTTAAATCAAACATCTCACACCTGTCTGAATAAAGGAAAACAGTCACCTAATCTTAAGGGCTGTGAGAAGGCTATTAAATCACCTGTAAAATGAGGACATTTGAGTTTTATAAATCAGTGTTTATTGACCTTGAGGGAGAGCTGAATCCCCCACATGCTGTGCCACCTCCCCTGTGAGGGCAGTGTCACCCACAAGACAGGGGACTCTCTGCTCCGACAGACTGAGTTCAGCCTCTCCTTGCCCCCCTCCTGTTTTGGCCACGCTTTGGCGATGGGCAGCCATCCTCCGCTTCACTTCCCCCTTGATGTCTGACCATTTCTTTTTGATTTCTGTGGGCGTGCGCTGCTCACAACCCACAGTATTGACAGCTGCACACACACCGTCTCATTCACTCCTCTTGTGTTTGGTGCTAATGCCAGAGGACAGAGAGCCAAACATTAGCCTTTTGTTTTCTTATTAAAGACAAAGCTAGTAAGGAGATGTTTTTACCTTTACATGTTTCAACTGTCCACTGCAGTCTTCATCAGAAGTGCTGATTGCTGTGAAGTGTCATTTATCAGCTGGCTTTCCTAGGTGGGGCCAGTCCAGCACAACTGTCAGATCCGCCAGGCTGGCCCCACCTTCCACCATCCGATGGTCTCTGGAGAATGTAGTCCCAGGTGTGGGAAAGCATAAATGCCTCCTCATCCTGAGTCATGCTGTCTTTTCTACGCTTCCTCATTTCTGTGGCCTCCTTCATCCAACGTTTGTGTCTGTTACTCTCCAATCCAATGATTTCTGCGTTGTACCAGTCCATGATGTGATTATTTCTTTTGCAGTGATCTGATATTGCTGATTTTAATATTGCTTGTTCTGCCTTTTCTTTTTGTGATCAGAGCTGTTCTTGTGTTTCCTTCTCACATTCATTCCAGTGTTCTTTTTTCCTTGTGGTGAATGATCTTCCTGTTTCTCTGATGTAGGTTTTGTTACATGATCTGCATGATATTTCAAATATTACATTGCATTTTTTGCTTTGTTCTATTTTGTCCTTGGGGTGTACTAATAACTGTCTTAATTTTTTGTGTGGTTTTACCTGTCACGAGCTGAGCTCTGGAAGTTCCACCAGGCTCATTCTCGTGGCTTTTCTCTGTATTTATATATATTTGTTGCATTTTTGTGTCTTTTGGTTTTTGTTATCCCTGCATGTTTTCTATTTTCCTGTTTATGTCTTAGTTCTACTATATTCTGATTCTGTATTATTGGTACCTATTTCTCAGTTGTACTGGTAAATAATTTATTCTACTCATTATTGAGGTTGACAGCTGTCAGGGCATTTCCTGACTGGTGCCCCATGTGGGCGTAGCCCTGTCAGCTGCCAGCCGGTGTGCTCTCATCTCATTACTTCCAGTTGATCCCAATCACTATTCATTGTTACCTTTTAGCCCGCTCATGTGAATCCACACCTGTCACTACTTATGTAAATGTTTTTTGACCCTATTAAAGGAAGTTATTTTCATTTCCATTTGCTGCTGTTTTGACTGTCCAAGCTACTCGTCGTCTCCACCAGAGCCTTATCCCTGCTCTGGTTCACTCTATCTGTAAGTTTTCTCCCTCATTTGTGTTTTGTGTTAAGAGCACCACATTGAACTTTATCTTTGTTGCTTTTTTCAATCATTTGCCTAAACTCACAGTTCAACATGTGGGTCTCACCTTCCTGCCCCCTAGGGCAATTCATGACAGAAAACAGCAGCCAGTAGAGACCCAGCTGCTGTGAGTTTGCGGATTTTTGTTTTTTTTCGCTCACCTATTTTGTGGAGCAATTATGTTCCCAGCGTGTCGACCTCCGTCAGCCAAGGGGAGATTGGCAGCAGGATCCCTGAGTGTGGAGGAAGAATGGGCCGTGCAGTTTGTCCAGAGCTATGTGGATGAAGCCCTCGCCTCCCGCAGTCGAAAGAAAATCTGGGAGAATATGTATGGAGTGGTGGGAGTTGTGGAGGCAAATCCCGGGTTGAGGAAGTATCCCCAGTTCACGGAGCTGCTGTCCACACTCCCCGTACTGCAGCAGTCCTTCCCCGGGCTGATGTGGGGGCTGCCTCCAGCGAGCCCGAAGCTGAACCGGAAGCGTGCACTGCGGAAGACACCTTGCTTCTCCTCCAGTGCGCCCATCCCTGCTCCTGTTTCTCCAGCTCCAGCCGCTCCACGGCGCCGTCATCCAGCTTCAGACTGCCGGAGGGATATTCCCGCCTCTCAGTCAGCAACTTCCCTTTCGCCATGGCAGCAGACCCTCGCAGCAGTGCATTCCCAGTGTTTTTCCCCTCCAGCTGTTCCACCACCTTCTTGTTTTCCTGCAGCTGCTGTTCCTCAGTTCACCTCGCCATTTTCCCCCGCTGCCGAGAAACCATCTGTTTCCTGTTTGGCTCCGCCCATCACTGTGACTGCAGGGGTGGCTCCACAACGCTTCCCTGGGAGGCCATCTTCAACTGAAGTCATGGAGAGGGTTGACCCAACACCTGTTGCAGCAGAGAACATCGTGCCCCAGAAATTTAGGCAAGTGCTTTTCCATTCTCATTTACCAAATCACAAATTATCTTGCCTGATTCCTGGTGGTGAGGCTCAGCTCATGCAGTCCTCTGAGCTCTCACTGCCTGCTGCAGCTATAAGCTTTTCACCTGCTCTCTCCATGTCTCCTATTTTCCACGAGTGCCTGTCGGTTCCAGGGTTGAGCCGTTGGACAATGGAGGAGCCTGCGGTCCTGGAGGACCTGGCCCCAGCCCCGCAGCGACAGTCTGGACAAAGGGGGAGTGCTGGTACCGAGCTGACGTCTGCACCAATGATGGAGCGTCCTCCAGCCTCAGCTACACAGGATTCAGTGCATGCAGGAAGCTGACCTCCTGTCACCACGCAGGGCGAGCCACCGGCATTGGACACTTCACTAGGGGGTCCTGGGACTACATTAGCCACCATGCCTGCTGCAGGGGCTGCTGCAGCAGAGTCAGAGCTGGACCTTCACAGTACCGGGCCCAAAGAACCATCACTTGGATCAATGTAGTCCTGGATGTAGATGGATCTCAAGCTCAGGCAAGTGCTCTCTTTTGTTTTCATTGCATCTATGTCTATGTTACGACTTCCGGCACCACACGAGTCAGCTGCCTTTTGCGACAGCGGTTCAATTCTGAGTCTTTTTTTTCCTTCCTCTCTCTTCTGATCTGGTGACAACTCTCTGATCCAGAACACCTTTCACTCCATATATATCACGGACACAAAGATCGCCCCAAATGTCTCCCGAGCCGGTGGATGGAGCCACCGTTTATACCAGGAGACGGTACAGCAGGGAAGAGCTGCTAGCACTCAACCGCCACCCGGTGCTAACAGAAAAACTCGACATACCAGGAGAACTGAGGCGAAAACGCCGTGGGTGCCGTGCTGGAGTAAGGCGGAAGGCAAGAAATATAAGGTACAGACCCACCTTCCCATCTGTTGTTATGGGGAATGTATGATCGTTACTGGGAAAGGTAGATGAGCTAGCAGCTATCTCCCGCTACGATAGCATATACCGGGAGTGTAGCCTGTTTCTATTCACAGAGACTTGGCTAACTGAATTAGCAGCAGATGCTAACATTGAACTGGAGGGTTTCCATGCGATACGGGCAGACTGAACATCAGACAGTAGCAAAGCAAGGGGTGGTGGAGTGATAATGTATGTTAACAACAACTGGTGCAGACCGGGACATATCACTGTTAAACAACAGCACTGCAGCAAAGACATTGAGTTGCTAGCTGTTAGCATGCAGCCTACATATCTCCCGAGGGAATACTCACACGTGATCTGCATTGTTGTTTATGTTGTTTGTTTAAGCGCGTGATGTCATTTATTCAGTAACTGGCAGGCTGCAGACAGAACACCCAGATGCTCTTCTCCTCATCTCAGGAGAGTTCAACCATGTTTCACTGTCTCCCATTCTACCCACGTTTACCCAGTATGTCACATGCCACACTAGAGACAATAAAACACTGGACTTATTCTACGCAAACACTAAGGAGGCGTACACCTCATCACCACTCCCCCCACTTGGGAGATCGGATCACAACTTGGTTCATCTCCGGCCGGTGTACAAACCCCTAGTGCACAGACAACCTCCGGCCATGCGCACAGTGAAGTTATAGTCTGAGGAGGCAATGGACGCTGTTCGAATACCCCACGCCATGACCAACCACCCAACCACCACCGAAGGCAAGAAGGTGGTCGGCCTTCCCCATCACACCGATATATCCCCTATGGAAGGAAAATGGGCAATTCTGCTGCTGATCATAACAGGCTTCAAAGATCCAATCAAGGTAATCAGCAAAATGAGAGGAATTATCAGAAGGCCCAAAATCCAGCATTCAGAAAGGATGGCAACAGACAACATTGGTGAATCACAGAGACTGAATGTAAAAGCCATATTAATTGCATATGCCATGCTATGTGATATTCTCTGTATGATCAGTAAAACAAATGAATACTCATTGAGTAAAGTACATGTAATGTATGTAATCACCTGAAATAATGAGTGTAATCAAACTGTATGATTGTATGTATTTTTTAACTGCACAAAAGAAGGTTTTATGAAAAACAGATTGTGAAATGTTGGAAAGAAGGGCTGCACGGTGGCGCAGTGGTTTAGCACTGTGGCAGCACAGTTTTACCCTCGGCCGGGGGACCACGGGGATCATGAGATCGTGGATTCGATCCCAGCCCCCGACCAACAGTGAGCTGTGTGGAGTTTGCATGTTCTCCCCGTGTTGCGCGGGTTTACTCCGGGATTTCTCCGGTTTCCTCCCGCATACCAAAAAAAACCCCCCCAAAAAACATGTAGGTTTAGGGCGCTCGCGCACGCAGCGACCAGCAGCCGGTGGCTTGTCACCAGACTGCAAACCAAGTCTACCTACGGGTACAAATAAGTAACAAAAAAAAAAAAAAAAAAAAGAACCCTGTTTACTGGAAATGTGTTAGAAATGAGGAAATAGGCGCAGATGTCCAGCAAACTGAGGTATTTTGGTAATGGAAAATGCTGAGAGGCTAGCGGGAAAGGCCATGAGTCATGAGCGCCTGATCAGTCACATGGTTTACAAGAACTGACTAGCCTGGACATGTGCAGAAATGAAGTAATGCTAATATAATGATGGGATAAAGTGATTAAAATAACCAAATAACAGTAATCTGTGTGATTTAAAATATGTGTTTGATCAATATAACCACATAGTAGTTAGTTGTGTGCTTCAAAATATATGTGTGTTCAATATAATCATATAACAGTTATTTGTGTGACTCAAAATGTTTGTATTCTGCTTATATCTAGGTAAAATGATCAATATACCATAATAGAAAAAATATTGCCAAGTGTGTGGTTCACTCTCTGCAGAATAGTGGACCTTTGTCTCATGAGAAAGGATAACAAACGCCTGGAATTTATGGGAAGGAGGCACAGTTGTGATAAGGAATGGCTGAGCTTGGCCTACGCTGACCTGGGAGGTGAAAGTGACCTTCTTGTGGATACATTCGGCGCCAGGAACGGATCCTCCTTGGACCAGACACCTGGACTGTTCACTCATTAAATGCATGCTTTGTTCTTTGTTCATTTGTGTACAAATATTCCGGGTCAGGGGTAGCATAGCCAGTCAGACTTCATGAACTGACACGATCTGTTGCTGTCAGGGAGAGAATGTTTGACCCGGCGCTGTAACCTACTATATTCAACTTGCTTACTTAATAAATACATGTTCCAATTAAACTTAATCTCTTCCTTGAAAAACGAATCTGGGTAAAACATCTACACATATAGATAAGCTTTTAAAGAGTAGAATTAGATGGTTTTTTCTACTAAGGTTTTTCATCCTAATAATTTTGAATCCTAACAATTTGGGGGCTTCGTCCGGTGAAAGGGGGAGAGTATCATCTGATTTGGATCGATCTTTGTCTGGACAACGGACCTGCATCACCGGCTGACAACACAAGGGCGCCCTATAAAAAACCAGGTAAGCAGACGCCTGTTATATCAAAAGTTCTGCTATTGGCTATAACCAAAAGTTTTGTGTTGTCAAACGGTTTGATGTGTGTCCTAGGTTAAAAAAGCAGTTGAATATGGTAATTTTTTTTTTTTTTTTGATGAATACATGCTTGGTTAAAGAGAGATGCTTGGTTAAAAAAGATGCTTTGGTAAAGAAAGATGTATGCTTTGCTTGCTTAAAAAGACCGTAAGACCGAGAGAGTGGTGAAAGGCCCCCGGCTCGGGTGCAGGACCCGATTTTGACCAACCAATCACGATTTGACATTGATTTTATATTGATTGATTAGATTGTGATCACTTGGGACATTAACGGCCAAGACCGGGGAGGTGAAAGGCCCCCCGGCCCGGATGATATCGCTGCATATTTATTCATGGTCATCCGGCCTGACTACGGGTTCACGGACTGAGCAAATTGGTCCGTGACTTGTGAGGACAGGAACTGGGTTGGACTCCCTTAGCCTTGACGAAGGCTATAAAACCTGGGTCATATAAAAGTGACGCCCTCGGTTTAGTACCCGAAAAAGTCCAGCGCAAAGGAGAGAATCCTTCGCAGTCCGATGGGAAGGCGAGAATTGGGGTAACGCCCCGGGGAAGTGGCGCCCTCGAACAGTTCCCTTGCACGTTGATTAAGACGTTAATCACGAACTGGTGAAATTCCCTGGACGTAGTGCACCCAGAATACTATTTAATCACTGCTGCAAGTGCTATTTGGTTTATATTGGTAAGATATTGCTATTTGTGTTATATTGGGAACGCTGTAAGTGAGAAGGTAAAAGTTTTAAAAGAAAAAAAAAAAGGCAGAGGTGCGGGCGGCTGTTCTCTCTCTCCCATCAGCAAGGGGAGGGGCGAGCAGCGCTCTTTCTCTCTCTCTCTCTGTTCCTCGCTCTCCCAAAGGGGGCGGCTGAGGGATAGTGCTCTCTCTCTCTCTTTCTCTCTCTCTCTCTCTCTCCTTTTGCCTGAGGGGCGGGGGAGAGGCAGATTTGGCCTCTAGAAAAAAACAGAAGGTGAATTTTTGCTCAGCTCAAGTGAAGAATGCAAGAGGCGGGGCTGACTACCTCACAAGGCTTGGGAGATGCTGAGTTACATAAAGGAAATATAAAAAACAATGGGATTCAACAGTGACTCAAATGCTTAGTGGTACATTACCCAAAGACAGAAAGGGAGTTAAAGCAGAATGTGATAAATTGTATCAGAAATTGAGGGAAGACGACATTCTAAATTTAAACAAAGAGGACAGTTTGACCCAGTTTTTAATGGATTTGGAACAAAGAAGACTAGATGATATACAATCTATGAAAGATATGGATGTCACAGGGTTTTTGGTGAAAAGAAAATATAAGTATCATATTCAGGAGTGTGAACATGAGCGCAGGCTGATTCATAATTTGGCTACATGCTCTGCTGCAATGAATGGTGTGAAATTGATGAAGACACAGATGCTTAAGAAGGAGCAGGATCAGCACATGATGAAGAGGGAGATAGACAGTGGTCTGAGGCAGGAGTCAGCAGCGGTTGACCCAGTGAGGTGTGTGAGTGAGACGGAGAAGAATAAAGATTTACTGGTTGATAAGAAGCTGGACAAACAGAAGGGAGAGGTGCTGTCTCTCTACCCTAATTTGGAAGATTTGAAAGGGGAATTACCCCCACCGCCATATTGTGTTAATCAGATGCCTTTGGTGAAGTTAAAAGAAGGATTAGTGGAAGTTGAGGAGGTGACATCACAGGAACAATGTGAACAGTTGAAAGGTTGGCTGCAAGAAAAGCTTGAAAGATTAAGGTTGGAAAAGACTGTGGGAGAACGGCTGCAGAATGTTGAAGCTGGTGTAATTAATTTGCAAAGACAAACACAGGATCTTCAGCATAGTTTATGGTCTAATGCTGGCAGTGTGGAATCTGGTGTAGCAGATGATGAAGGTAGAGTTGATCAAC
Source organism: Pholidichthys leucotaenia (assembly GCA_020510985.1). Classification (NCBI taxonomy): domain Eukaryota; kingdom Metazoa; phylum Chordata; class Actinopteri; order Cichliformes; family Pholidichthyidae; genus Pholidichthys; species Pholidichthys leucotaenia. The sequence goes on along the minus strand of JAJAQF010000026.1, from coordinate 6,285,634 downwards.
AGATAAGTGACAGGGGTTATAAGGATGACTGTGGTCAGTGGAGTGAACACGCAGACAGTGAGGAAATACATCTCTTTTCCCCTAAAGTATTTGCTTCATCTACTCCTTATGGTCAAGATGATTTTAAGAGCAGGCAGAGGAGAGAAAGTTCAGATGCTATGACTGCAGCTCTTACAAAAATAAATAATGCACAAAAACATGAAAGCAGGCCATTGGAAGAGAATAGATTTTATCAATTGATGGGACAAGTGAGATTGGCGAATCAACAACAAAAAGAATTAGGAGATCAGGAACAGCACGTGCGAGGCAGGCCTTATAGTTTCAGAAATAGAGATCTATGTCGAAGAGTTTGGGATGATGATGAATGTGACCCTTCTACAGGCCGCCGTCTTAATTCAGCTACACGCAGACACACACAACAGGACACAGAGCACCGCATACACACACAAGCACCGCTGGTAATGAAAAGCAGAGGCAGAACATATCAGCCATTCTCATGGACAGACATAAGTGGCATTTCAGAAAAAATGCCCCTGCCCTGTGAAGGTGGAGGTCAGTGGATGACAAAATTTGATCAGTTAACTCAAGGAGTTACAGTGGCAATGGGAGATTTTAGAGCTTTGCTTGGGAGACAATTAAGTGTTGTGGAAGTCTCTCAAATTGAACAGTTGGCAGGAACCCAAACAGTGTCAGATTCAGCACCTTTCACCCCTGTAGCATCAGCCTTAGGCACAGCAATGAGGCACAAATTTCCAATTCCACCAGGAGCTTTAAGAGCTTTAACTTTTTCAATTAAGGAGAATGGGAGAATGAGTCTCCTATGGCATTTATCAGTAGATGTAAAATGGAGTGGACAGCGGCTGCTGGCTCTCATCCTAATACATCTGATTTTCAAAGGGACGTATTTAGGCAGGCAGTGTTAAAAGGAGTGCCTCAGGCAGTGAGAGAAGCCATGGACAGTAACCCTGATATTCCCAGTAGCTTTGTGGAATTGTGGGAAAGGCACTTCATACATCACATGCGTAAAGAACAGGAAAAAGCAGAGAAAGAAAAGGTTGACAGAGATAATCAAGAACTGCAACTGTTAAAATTGCAGTTACAAAAGGCTAAACAAGAAGTGGCTGAGGTTAAAAAGATAAACAAACCAGCTAAGCAGTTGGTACAGCAGGCTCCGGAAACACCCTCAGGGCCAACGCCCACACCGGGCATGGCAGCTTTACCTGCCCCTGTGTACCCGGCACCCACAGCTTGGACACCCCAGATACCATATTTTCAGGGTGTACCACGTGGTTTTAATTATTATCGGGGGGCATCTCGTGGAAGGCGGGGTGTGAGAAGCTTTCAGGGTCGAAAGGTCATGGGCCTGAATGCATGTCATGGCTGTGGTCAAAATGGTCATTGGAGGAAGGATTGTCCAACTAATCCTTACCCACCACCAGTGGCACCAGCAAGTGCAGGACATCAAGCACCTTATGCAGCGGCAGCTCCACCTGCTGGCCAATATCCAGCATACATTTCAACTGCGGGGGAAGTGTACCTCACACAATATGAGGAACAATGACGGGGCCCACAGAGAAAAAGTGACGTGGGAATGGCAGATCCCATGGTCACACTAAAGGTTATGGACTGTGACCTGCCTTTTCTGGTTGATACGGGGGCAACCTATTCCACTTTGAACTGTGACATTGAGCCTACACTGTTATCGGCTAAAGCTGTGGAGGTTATTGGTTTCTCTGGGGTTCCTGAAAGACTGCCTGTGACAAAACCTTTGGACACTTGTGTTGCTGGTCAAACTGTGAAACAACGTTATGCCTGCTCAAAAAGCTCTCCCACAAACTTGATGGGGAGAGATCTGCTGATTAAACTGGGAGCATCAGTGCTGTGCTCGGCTGATGGAGTCATCCTGTCATTCCCTAATGGTGTTGCTATGAACTGTTCAGTGCAAGGACTTTTTGTGCATGGACAAATGCTGTTGAAACCTGATGTGACACCACAAGCGCCAAATACCTGGGCTGACATTTACTGGGGCCTGTTATCGCCTGACTCGCCCTCACAGACTGGCGTGTTGCCAGTGTTCATGGCCTGGAAGCCGTGGATTGCTCTTCTGGCACCCCACACACCTCCCATTGATCCCCTACATGTCACTCTGTATTATGACAGAAATTCGGATGATGTTTATCATGACAGATTTTTCTCCCAACTGGATGGTCAAACTTGGACCATCAAATCTAGGTTTCTGTATGTAGGACAAGAGAGTGTCGCCGCAGATGCTGTATTAGGTGCAGAGCAATTACAGTGGTATGAAATGTCAGAGGAATCAGCTCCACACATTACCTTGCTCATACATGCTAATCATCAAGCTAAAGAGTTAGGGCCTATGGTTAAAACACTGGCTGAAGCCACTGATTGGCAGGTGACACAGATCCCAAATGTTGAATACTCTGCAAAACATCAGGCCTATCGCATTAAAATTGACACAACTGATGAGCTTTTGTTTGAACACAGACAAATTGAGAGGGAGCATGGTAGGGAACGCACTGATCATGAATCAGCAGCAGATATGTTGAATTCACTGCCACAAAATTTATGGTCACAGGGACCCACAGACATTGGTAAATGTATTAATATCTCTCCGATCTCATTTCAGGTCCTACAAGGTCAACCCATTTGGCAAAATCAGTATGCGCATAAGCCTGTGGCACAGGAGGGCATTGCTGATACCATTGAAGGGCTGCTTCGGGCAGGGGTATTAGAAAATTCTCACTCTGCCTGGAACACTCCTATTCTCCCAGTTGAAAAGCAAAATACCGGTAAATATCGAATGGCCCATGATTTGAGGCGTGTCAATTCACGGATTTCCACCCCCACAGTACCCGTGCCAAACCCATACACTGCTTTATCTGCTCTCACATCACAACATTCATGGTTTACATGTATTGATTTGGCTAATGCATTTTTCTGTCTTCCTTTAGCAGAGGAGTGCAGGGATTTCTTCTCATTCACCTACAAGGGCACACAGCTGCGCTACACCCGGCTACCACAGGGGTTCATTTTGTCACCAGGTATTTTCAATCAGGTTTTGAAGGAACAACTACAAGGTTGTCCTCTTCCTCCAGGCGTCATTCTGATACAGTATGTAGATGACATATTGATAGCAGCACCAAATCCTGACAGTTGTCTGGAAGCTACAAAGAGTGTGTTGTTGAGATTGTTGGAATGTGGATTTAAAGTATCAAGACAAAAATTACAGTGTGCAAGACGTTATGTCTCTTTTCTAGGCCGTGTCATTACCCCCACAGGTTCTGGCCTTTCTGCGTCACACAGGGATTCCATCCTTCATCACCCCAAACCATGCACGGTAAAACAAATGTTATCATTTTTGGGTCTAACAGGATTCAGTAGACATTATATACCACAGTACAGTGAAAGGACAAAACCATTGCGTGCACTGGTTAATGAACAAGGTATGAGAAATCTTGCTGCACATTTATTGTGGACACAGGAAGCTGAGGAAGCATTCATTGCTTTGAAAAATGAACTCTCACATGCAGCTGATTTGGCAATACCTGATTACAACAAACGTTTCTACTTGGATGTTTCTGAAGCAGAACACACAGTAAATGGTGTTCTGTTTCAGAAAAAAGGGGGAGAAAGAAAGATACTCCTCTATGTCAGCATAATATTAGACCCAATGGAAAAAAGGCAACCAGCATGCACACGTCATGTTGCAGGAGTGGCAAAAATTTTGCAAAAAACAGCTCATGTGGTTATCAGAATCATCAGAATCAGCTTTATTGGCCAAGTATGCACAACACATACAAGGAATTTGACTTTGGCTAAAAACTTGCTCTCGTTGTTCAGGTGAAGGATTTAAATAAGGATTCAATGACAACCAGAGTATGTACAGTAAATTACAGTCTGTCCACGTTTCTATAAAAGGATGCAAATATATACAGGAATATATATATGCAGTTATTTACTCGGACTAACCACACTTTGCAGAAATATATGAAAAAATATACAATCACACAGTATTTCAATGTGGACTCAGATTCAGTGATATAATGTGAATGAAGTAAAAAGCAGTGTGAGAGTTATGTGCAATGTAATAATGGATGAAAAGTCATGAGTACAGCAACAGGTAGGACTAGGTCAATGTTAGGAGTTCATCAGAGTGATGGCTTGAGGAAAGAAACTGTTCCTGTGACGGGTGGTTTTGACCTTCAGTGATCTGTAACGACGACCAGAAGATAGAAGTTCAAACAGTTTGTGGCCGGGGTGTGATGGGTCAGCACAGATGTTTCCCGCCCGTTTCCTGGTTATGGACCGATATAAGTTCTCAATGGGGGGTAGGTCGGTACCAATGATCCTCTCCGCAGACTTAATGATCCGCTGCAGTCTGGTCTTGTCCTGTTTAGTGGCAGATCCAAACCAGACAGTGATGGAAAAGCAGAGGACAGATTGGATGATGGCGGTGTAGAAGACAACCAGCAGCTCCTGAGGCAAATCAAACTTCTTGAGCTGACGCAGAAAAAACAACCTCTGCTGGGCCTTTTTCCGGACAGTGTCAATATGGGAGGACCACTTCAGGTTCCGGGAGATTGTGGTACCCAGAAACTTGAAGGAGTCCACAGTGGACACTGTGCTGTTGAGGATGGTGAGTGGGGGGAATGAAGGGGGGTGTCGCCTGAAATCCACAGTCATCTCCACCGTTTTGGCTGGGTTAAGTTCAAGATGGTTCTGGCTGCACCAGAGGATCAGCTGCTCCACCTCCCGCCTGTATGCAGACTCATCATCATCCCGGATCAAACCGATGACTATGGGACATCCATTGACTGTCCTGACCACACATAGCGTCATGTCATATGTAAATTCTGCAGCATTCACTATGACCTCAATCAGACAGACAAGAATGGAAAAAATCCTATCAGCACCACACATCACATTCACACATGAAGGAATAAACATGGCAGATCAGATGTTGGATGGGGAACCACATGAATGTGAAAAAAGAGTCAGAAAAGATGTGAAGGTGAGGATAGATTTATCTGTGACACCACTGACTGACCCAGATGAAGTTTTGTTTACAGATGGATGTTGTTTTCGTCACCCCACAGAAGGATTGAAGGCAGGATATGCAGTTGTGAGACAAAAAGCAAATGGATTTGAGGAAGTGCTAAATGGGACATTACAGGACAGACAATCAGCTCAGTTGGCTGAATTGACAGCTATGATCAAAGCATTGGAGTGGTCAGCAGGAAAAAAGGTCACCATTTATACAGATTCAGCTTATGTTGTTGGGTCAATTCACACAGAATTAGCACAATGGATTAGACAAGGTTTTTTGACAGCATCTCAGACTCCTATAAAACATGAGACAGAAATGAAGAAATTAGCAGAAGTGCTAATCTTACCACGACAGCTAGCAGTGGTTAAGTGCAAAGGTCATGACAACAAAACAGAAACAGATGTGGCCAGAGGTAATTATGAGCAGACAAAGCAGCAAAAAAGGCAGCAGGATATCAGCCATCGTTAATGTTGACACAAACAGGCAAGGAGGTTCAGGACATTTTGCCACAGATTGATGTAAATATGTTAATAGATGAACAGAGAAAAGCGTCTCCTGAAGAAAAAACAGTGTGGAAACAGAGAGGCGCCACAGAAAAAGAAGGGTTGTGGAGAGCACAGGATGGTAGACCAGTGTTACCCCCAGGAATCAGAGAAAATGTGTTACATGAAGCTCATGGATTAGCACATGTAGGAGCTAAACAAATGAACAGACATTTGAGTCACTGGTGGCATCCTTTTCTCCCTGATATGATACAAAATTTTGTAAAAAGTTGTGCCATTTGTGTTTCTCACAATCCAAAACAGACGGTTAAAGTTCATCAAGGTCATTTTCCATTGCCTACTTTGCCCAGGTCAGGAGATAATCATAGATTATACTGACATGGTGGAAAGAATCAGGGGATACAGATATCTCCTAGTGGCAGTGGACACATTTACAGGATGGCCTGAAGCTTATCCTGCAAAGAAAGAAGACAGCAAAACAGTGATCAAATTTTTGATAAATCAATACATCCCTACTTACGGATTTCTCACTCTCGGCGCCACACCAGTCGGCTGCCTTTTGCAACAGCGGCTCGATTCGAGTTTTTTTTTTCCCTTCCTCTCTCTTTTGATCACTTTTTTTTTCACCCCACTTATATCACGGACACACAGATCGTCCCAAATGTCTCCTGAGCCGGTGGACGGAGCCACTGTTTATAGCAGGATACGATACAACAGGGAAGAGCTGCTAGCATTTAACCGCCACCCGGTCCCACTGGAAAAAACTCGACATACCGAGAGAACTGAGGCGGAAAACGCCGCGGCTGCCGGGCTGGAGTAAGGCGGAGGACAAAAAATATAAGGTACAGACCCTCCCTTCCATCTGTTGTCATGGGAAATGTAACGGTCGATACTGGGAAAGTTAGATGAGCTAGCGGCTATCTCCCGTTATGATAGCACTTACCGGGAGTGCTCTCTCCTTTTGTTTACTGAGACGTGGCTAACTGAACTAGCAGCAGATGCTAACATTGAGCTGGAGGGTTTTCACATGATACGAGCTGACCGAACACCAGAGAGTGGCAAAACTAGGGGCGGTGGAGTGATAATGTATGTTAACAACAACTGGTGTAGACCGGGACATATCACTGTTAAACAACGACACTGCAGCAAAGACATTGAGTTGCTAGCTGTTAGCATGAGGCCTACATATCTCCCGAGAGAACACTCACACGTGATTCTGCATTGTTGTTTATGCAAATCCGACGGCGAACGCTGGGACAGCGCGTGACGTCATCCATTCAGTAACCAGCAGGCTGCAGACAGAACACCCAGATGCTCTTCTCCTCATCTCAGGCGATTTCAACCACGTTTCACTGTCTCCCATTCTGCCCACTTTCACCCAGTATGTCACATGCCACACTAGAGACAATAAAACACTGGATTTGTTCTACGCAAACACTAAGGAGGCGTACACCTCATCACAACTCCCCCCCACTTGGGAGATCGGATCACAACTTGGTTCATCTCCGACCGGTGTACAAACCCCTAGTGCACAGACAACCTCCGGCCATGCACACTGTGGAGTTATGGTCTGAGGAGACAATGGACACTCTAAAGGACTGTTTTGAAGCCACTGCCTGGAAGCAGCTCTGCGATCCACATGGTGAGGCCATCGATGTCCTCACCACACCTTCACGGGCTACCTCAGCTTCTGTGTGGACAAATCCGTTCCCACCAAGACCATACGGCGTCACTCAAACAACAAACCCTGGATCAACCCTGAGATAAAAACACTTCTGAGAGAGAAGAAGAGGATCTTCAGGTCGGGGAACAGGGAGATGCTGAAGTCCGTACAGAGGGAGCTGAGGAGAAAGATCAGAGAAGGCAAGGACAGCTTCAGGAAGAAGATGGAGGACAAGCTGCAACAGAGCGACATCAGCGGGGTCTGGAGAAACCTCAAAACCATCTCGGGGCTCCAGAATACCTCCCCCCAGGCCACGGGGGGGCAGGGAGTGGGCGAACAACCTGAATCTGTTTTTCAATAGATTTGACCAACCGCCCTCCCCCCTGTCTGCACAACAACCACTGCTGCCTCTAAGAAATCAAGTCCTGCTACCCACTCCCCACTCCACCGACACCCCCCCCCCACTCCCAACACACAGCCCCCCATCCTGACCCTGACCAAGACCCAGGTGAGGACGGAGCTGAGGAAGATCAAGGCGAGGAAGGCGTCGGGACCGGACGGCATCAGCGCAAAGCTCCTCAAGTCCTGTGCAGACCAGCTGTGTGGGATTGTGACGTATATCTTCAACATGAGCCTGAAACTGGGGAGGGTACCACAGCTGTGGAAAACATCTTGTGTGGTACCTGTACCAAAAACTTCCCACCCCAAAGACCTGAACAGCTTCAGACCGGTGGCCTTGACGTCCCACTTGATGAAGACCCTGGAGAGACTGCTCCTTGCTCATCTCCGCCCCCTGGTGGAACCAGCGATGGATCCACTCCAGTTCGCCTACCAGCATGGCATTGGGGTGGAGGATGCGGTGATCTTCCTCCTTCACCGTTCTCTGTCCCACCTGGAGAAGCCCGGGAATATGGTGAGGATCATGTTCTTTGACTTCTCCAGTGCTTTCAACACCATCCAACCGATGATCCTGAAGGCCAAGCTGCTGCGCGCAGGGGTGGACCAGCACCTGTCATCATGGATCCTGGACTACCTCACGAACCGGCCTCAGTTTGTGAGAACCCGGGACTGTGTTTCCGACACGATCATCAGTAGCACGGGGGCCCCCCAGGGAACGGTGCTGGCTCCCTTCCTGTTCACTCTTTATACTGCGGACTTCTCACACAACACAACACATTGCCATCTACAGAAGTTCTCTGACGACTCTGCGATCGTTGGTCTCATCTCCAGCGGAGATGAAGCTGAGTACAGAGGGCTTATCCAGGACTTTGTGGACTGGTGCCATACGGAACTGCCTCCAGATCAACGCGAGGAAAACTAAGGAGCTGGTGGTGGACTGCCGCAGGCATGGGCAGCCCCTCACAGCACCAGTAAATATACAGGGAACAGACATCGAGATGGTGACATCCTACAAGTACCTGGGTATTCATCTGAACAATAAACTAGACTGGTCACACAATACTGACGCACTCTACAAGAAGGGACAGCGCAAGCTGTTCCTGCTGAGGAGACTCAGGTCTTTTGGTGTACAAGGGGCGCTGCTGAAGTCATTCTATGACACGGTGGTGGCATCAGCCATCACTTTTTGGAGTGGTCTGCTGGGGCAGTGGCATCACTGCAGCCGATAGGAAGAGACTGAACAAACTGATAAGAAAGCTAGCTCTGTCCTGGGCAACGCCTTGATCCGATGGAGGAGATAGGAGATAGAAGGACGGTGGCTAAACAGGTCATCTCTGCTGGAGTCCGAGTTCCACCCTATGCAGGACGTACTGGATGCACTGAGGAGCTCATTTAGCAGCAGACTACATCATCCCAGGTGCACAACCGAGAGGTTTCGTAGGTCCTTCCTACCTAACGGTGCTGTCAGACTGTACAACCTAAGCAGGGCTGCTCGCAAGAGATAGCAAATAAGACGTAACAAACTAATAGTTTTAGTTTGAATGCAAAAGATTGCAATAGACTTACACATGGACCTCTCCGGTATACAACTAGAACATACCGGTCGCTTATGGAGGGTGAGAAGATGTATGGGCACATAATCATACCATGTAGGATAACTAAATTAGAACGGTTATGCAGTTATCATCCCACCCTAGCAACAATGCTCTGCACTGGTGAGTTTATATATTTACATATTCTATTCCATCTAGCTACAATGCTCTGCACTGGGTGTGTTTATATTTATAATCTATATATTTATTCCATCTAGCTACAATGCTCAGCAACTGGTGTGTTTATATATCTATATATTTATTCCATCTAGCTACATTGCTCCGCACTGTGTGTGTTTACTACTTGCATATTATATTCCACCTAGCTGCAATGCTCCGTAACTGTGGGTGTTTATATATTTACATATTTATTTCCATCTAGCTACAATGCCTCTGCACTGTGTGTTAATATATTCATAGATTTATTCCATCCAGCTACAATGCTCTTGCACTGTGTGTGTGTGTGTGTGTGTATGATATATATATTTTATAGTAATATGTACATATGTATATTAGCTGCTCTTGCTTGCTTGTTTTGTTTTTTTTTTTTTGTTTTTTTTTTTCTTGCCTTCTGATTGTTGCTCTGAGTGTTGCTATCCCTGTGCTGTTGCAATCCTGGAATTTCCCCGTTGTGGGACTAATAAAGGCTTATCTTATCTTATCTTAGAATTAGATCAGATAATGGAACACATTTCAAAAATTAAGACCTACAAAAAGTGGAAAAAATGCTAGGTCTAAAACATTCATTTGGAACAGTTTATCACCCTCAATCTCAGGGTAAGGTTGAGAGGATGAATCAAAACATTAAGGTGAAGCTTGCTAAGATCTGTAGCCAGACAGGAATGAACTGGTTGGATGCTTTGCCTATTGCCCTATTGACGGTTAGAAGTTCTGTTAACAACTTAACAGGTTTTACTCCTTATGAACTTTTAAACAGGTCGTCAGTTCCCGGGACCGTGAGCACGATTGCAGTTGTGTGAGGAAGGAGAGCCAAGATGGGCTATAAACCATTCTATGACCAGCTAAGAGCTTTTGTGTCAGCTTTCTCACAACAGGTACAGGAAAAGAAGGAGCCAGGAGGTGATTTGAAAACCCACGGAACCAATCACAACAGAGTGGGTTCTCCTGAAGTGTATAAAAAGGAAGTGGTCAGAACCAAGGTGGACAGGACCATTCCAAGTAGTGGAAAGAACTTCACACGCTGTGAGGTTAAAAGGTAAAGGCGACACATGGTATTACTGGAGTATGTGTGCAGCTGCTGAGGAACCAGGAAGAACATTGGATAACATCAGAAAGGACTAAAAGGACAGTAACCAGTGATTTTTTATATAATAAGAGTGTTTTGTAGGCATTAATTGCTTAAAGGTTTTATTTGGTTGCTAAGAAGTATCAATCATCACATAATCAGTAATTAGTGAACGGTGTAATTGCATAACTGTGTGACTGTATGGTGAATGGCCTCTGGCATTAATAATCTCCTGGATGGATGACTGGAGAGAATGCTTGGAAAATGGAAAAATGTGATTGTTTCTATTATTAGATCCATTGTGTTATTGCTATTTTTGCTTTTTGTGGATGCTGTTGTGTATCTTCTATCAGATCTTTTTGCATTAGGGTCATCACCGCTGCATTGGGAGTAAACAACCTCCTCCATATCAAATGCCACTATTAAAACCTGATGGATCAATTGCACTTGACATGGAATCAGACAAAGATGATGAGGAGGATTATGACGTGGCTCTGAAGGCTTAAAGGGTTTGAGTTATTGGTCTCATTTTGGATGAGACCAAAAGGGGGAAATTGATGAGATAAAAGTGATCAATATAACCATATAACAGTAATCTGTGTGATTTAAAATATGTGTGTGATCAATATAACCACATAGTAGTTAGTTGTGTGCTTCAAAATATATGTGTGTTCAATATAATCATATAACAGTTATTGTGTGACTCAAAATGTTTGTATTCTGCTTATATCTAGGTAAAATGATCAATATACCATAATGGAAAAAATATTGCCAAGTGTGTGGTTCACTCTCTGCAAAATAGTGGACCTTTGTCTCATGAGAGAGAATAACAAACGCCTGGTATTTATGGGAAGGAGGCACAGTTGTGATAAGGAATGGCTGAGCTTGGCCTACGCTGACCTGGGAGGTGAAAGTGACCTTCATGTGGATACATTCGGCGCCAGGAACGGATCCTCCTTGGACCAGACACCTGGACTGTCCACTCATTAAATGCATGCTTTGTTCTTTGTTCATGTGTGTACATATATTCCGGGTCAGGGCTAGTATAGCCAGTCAGACTTCATGAACTGACACGATCTGTTGCTGTCAGGGAGAGAATGTTTGACCCGGCGCTGTAACCTACTATATTCAACTTGCTAACTTAATAAATACACGTTTCAAGTAAACTCAATCTCTTCCTTGAAAAACGAATCTGGGTAAACCATCTACACACATACATAAGTTTTTAAGGGTAGGCTTAGATGGTTTTTTCTACTAAATTTTTAATCATAACAGTAACTAATGTGAAGAGACCTGACTTAAAAGTGAGAAAAAAGGGAGAGAGCTCTATACTTTTGTCTCATTCCTATTATCTCAGGAACATATAACATAACATAATTGTTCATAAGCATGCAAACAGAATTTGTATGGAATATGTGTAGAGCATAATGGGAGATCACTTACAGAATTATTATTCTGGCACTAACTATACATTAACCCTTTCACAACACTGCAAACTTATGAGGGAAAAAGGTGCATGTAAAAACAGAAATGGTTATTTTGATGTGATTAAACTGTACAATTTACAGAAAATGTATATTGTGATAAATATCGTTACCATGATGTGAGACGACTTATATCGTGAGATAAAATTTTTGTCCTATGGCGCAGCCCTGGGATATATTTACAGTATAGGGCTGTCACTATAACCTCGCTACTGACAAGCTGACCACACAGGTTGCCAAGCAACAATAACAGCAGCAGCTGGTTTGTCCTATGATTTCATGTTAATGTGCCCCCCCCCCCACACACACACACACAAATTTTGTTTTTCTGTCAATCTGCAGCTCTTTGACCGGCTGTTCCTGACATTATGACCTCAACCGGTGATGACACCGAGTGAAGTTTATGTGTCTGTATTTTAAACAAATGATCAGCTAAAAAGGTTGGCAGACTTTTTCCGACTGCTCTCCCTCCCACCAGCTGAGGCTGTTTGTGTCTGTTCATCAGTGCAGGATATTTTCCTCTGGAATACTTGAAAACAACGGACTCCGTGGTGGAAACTCTTCACCAATTAACTACAACCCTTTAATTAATTTTTAAAATGCATGCCTCCAACAACAGGCTGCTGAAAGATGAAGCTCCTCTTCACCTAAAGCTTTCTAGCTTTCTTTTTCTATAAATTATAGAGTTGACAGGTAATGTATATCGTGAGACTATATATATAGTTATCATCAGATCAGATCACTTACTGTAAATGTTGATGTGAAACGTTGGTCATATCCCACAGTCCGAGCTTCCACCATCCACACCCTGCAGTGAAAACGTAGCAGCTTCCAGTCTGGGCTCCACCCACGTGCGTGACACACACTGCCTGCGAGGGACAAGAACAGGGAGAACCTTGTTCAACAAAATACAATCAATACAATAAAATATATGATACAACAGTTAGTTCTGATCGAGCGATCTGATTGGACAACAGGGATTCCAGGAGTTCTTATAATCCCAGATAACTGCACTCCAGTTCCACTGGATATGGATCACTCCACTTCAAAGGTCTTCTAGGAACCGTTAATTAGTTCCTGTTATTTACTGTCGACTCCTGGTTGGACCTTGAAGGCAACATTAATGGAATACGTCAAAACGATGGACATTTCTCTGAATAAAACATTTGAGTTAAATTATTAATGGTCAACAGAAGAGGAGGAGAGAGGAAGAAGCCAGGCTGTTTCCATGGAAACCTCCCGGTGTGCAAGAATTTCATCAGCTGACCTGGACAATGTGGAGAAAAGCAAAAACGAGGATAACACGGTAAAACCACAATATTTTGTGGTGATGGACTCTTTGTTTCATCTGAAAATGGCAAGAAAGGCGAGTGAAGTGTGACGAAGAAATTGCTAGCATGCTAACTAGGAGCCATCGACTAGCTACCGGTGTAATGGCCACGTTTTGATCTCCCGTCTTTGATGGTACCTCCGCTACGTGGAGGACATTAGACGCATCACAGCCACAGTTACTACAATCACGATAACGTAACTTCCTCTCGTGTAATATTGCTTCAATCTAAGTACGTCTGTGCTGACCGCCATGACACTCAAGCACGGAACAAGGCAAACGGCACCAGTGAGAGTCCAACCAAGGAACCCGGTCAAGTGCCCCCAGAACCAACTCGCCCCAGCCAGTTACAGCCGCCCCATAACCAGCTCGCTCCATGGCCAACTCGCCCCACAACAAACTCACCCCGGATGGGCGTCTGACAAATGCCAGTGTCTCATTATACTTTGCATCCAGAGCTGCTACCAATGCTAGAATACGGTTCTTGTCCATTGATGTTTAGAGAGTGCTATTAAAAACTAAGTAGAAAGTCTGACCACAGGAAAAAAGTGCTGAGCTGTGAGTGAAAAGCTGTAGCTGGGATACAGGGCACAGAATTTTTTTTTTTTTTTTTCCCAGAGCGCAGTGCACAAGCGCTGAAAAAAAGCTGCTCAGGCCGGTTGGGAGACAAAAACCCATTTGGTGGACAAGCAGTAGACTGGTTGGCTGTGCAGCACCACAGGCCGTCACTTGATGGGGCGAGTTTGGGGAGAGATTGTTGTGGGGCGAGTTGGCCATGGAGCGAGCTGGTTATGGGGAGGCTGTAACTGGCTGGGCGAGTTGGTTATGGGGGGACTTGACGGTAAACCCCAACCAAGGCAGCCATAAATCAGCCTTTAGATCAGGCGTGTCCAGTCATGTGCCATGGAGGGCCAAGACCCTGCAGGTTCTCTCTTCTACCCAGTCTCTTCAGCAGGTGTTTTCACTGACCAGCATCAGTGGGAAGAAGTTCAGTGAAATCTGCTGCTGAAGACGCTGGTTGGAGGGAAAACCTGCAGGGTCTTGGCCCTCCATGGCACATGATTGCACCCCTGCTTTAGATGCAGCCTAGCCGACCTGTGAGTGTTCTGACCTCCTGGGCCGCGGTCTTCCAGGCTGCACCACCTCAACTGACACACATGCGCGTGCTCACCGCAAACTCGCACCCCAGATCACGTGCTGAACCACAGAGCTAATGTCCAAAACAGCTGGACAGCTGAAACGGTCCTCCACACCACAGCGGCTAAGCTAGTGAAGCTAGCTGGGTTTAGCTTGCTTCACCGTTCTTTTAAATCCTCTTTGAAAGCAGAAACGGAACCAGAACCTTCTCCGGGTCAGCTTCGTTGTCTCTCACAAATATTCCTCACATCTGTTGGTGACCAACAAAAGTCTTCTGAACAGTTTTACCAGAAAGTCTCGGTTCAGGCCTCAAAGCTCCTCTGGTCTCGTCGCCAGCTTGAATGGAGGAACGCATATGTCATAATGACGTAACATTAGTGACGTTCATCCACACACAGAAAACTGTCTTTTGTTTTACGTTTTTCTAGAACCATTTAACACTGCGTTATTAAGTCGAAATGAACTTATCGCAGAAAAATAGAGCGTGCTGTAAATAAGAAGTTTTTTTTTTAAAATATCCGATCACGTGACCGGATGTTGCTGCGGTTAGCTTTTTTAATACTTCAGCTTTATTTATATTCAAGAAAACAAACAAGAACAGAGAAATGGAAGAATTGTCATTCGACTTCCGGAAGATGGCGATCCGGACCAGTTCGCTCTTCTAAACCCGCATTCTCCAGCCCCGAAACTTGGACAATAACTCATATTCAGACTGAAAACATTTTCAGAGCTGACAGCTTTAAAGCAAGTAAGTTCAATTGGTGATTTTGAACGCAAGTTTCTGTCACGGGAAACTAATCAAATCCGATGAACATGTCCGGCGGGAAAACGAACGCTAAGCTAACAACAGCTACTACTGACCATGACTACACCCCGATGGAAACCTCTGTTAGTAGCGGTCCTGGTAAGAGAAAAAGTTCTCCCGTCACTCCAACTAAGTCCTCTGCTCCGCCACTTTCCAAGATGAAAACCGCCCAAGAGCAATCTTACGACAACTTGGTAGATGCTATCACAAAACTAACCACCAAAGTTGATGATTTTGGAGCGCAGTTAAGGGAGACCGCCACAATGGTAGCCAGCATCACCCGTCTTGTTGAAATTAATACTGCTGACATCAAAAATTGCCAGACCAAACTACAGAGCTTTGAGAGAGACATCGTGGCATCAGCCATCACTTTGGAGTGGTCTGCTGGGGCAGTGGCATTACTGCAGCCGATAGGAAGAGGGACCGAACAAACTGATTAAGAAAGCTAGCTCTGTCCTGGGGGCAACGCCCTTGATCCGATGGAGGAGATAGGAGAGAGAAGGACGGTGGCTAAACTGTCATCTCTGCTGGAGTCCGAGTTCCACCCTATGCAGGACGTTACTGGATGCACTGAGGAGCTCATTTAGCAGCAGACTACATCATCCAGGTGCACAACCGAGAGGTTTCGTAGGTCCTTCCTACCAACGGCTGTCAGACTGTACAACCTAAGCAGGGCTGCTCGCAGAGATAGCAAAAAGACGTAACAAACTATAGTTTTTTTTGAATGCAAAAAGATGCAATAGACTTACACAATGGTCCTCTCCGGCATACAACTAGGAACATACCGGTCACTATGGAGGGTGAGAATATGTATGGGCACATAATCATACCATGTAGGATAACTAAATAGACGGTTATGCTGTTTCATCCCACCTAGCAACAATGCTCTGCACTGTGTTTTTATATATCTATATATTTATTCCATCTAGCTACATTGCTCCATACTGTGGGTGTTTATATATTTACATATTTATTCCATCTAGCTACAATGCTCTGCACTGTGTGTTCATATATTCATATATTTATTCCATCCAGCTACAATGCTCTGCACTGTGTGTCTGTGTGTGTGTGTGTGTATATATATATTTTATAGTAATATGTACATATGTATATTAGCTACTCTTGCTTGCTTGTTTTTTCTTGCCTTCTGATTGTTGCTCTGAGTGTTGCTATCCCTGTGCTGTTGCAATCCTGGAATTTCCCCGATGTGGGACTAATAAGGGCTTATCTATCTTAATCTTATCTTATACAAGGAAAACGAAGAGCTAAAGGAAAGGGTTTACTGAGCTGGAGAGGTACAAGAGGCGCTGGAACCTTAAAATACACGGGATCAAAGAAAAGGATAACGAAGATGATCCGTGAGGAGGTAATCCACATTCTGTCAGAAATTGCACCGCAGTGGGCAACGACCATGGGCACTATTGTTGATAATGTCACCGCCTGGGAAAACGTGAAAAGGGAGAAACCGCCAGGTTATTCTTCAGTTTGTCATGAGATACCACTGAAGAAATTTGGAGGCTGACCAAAAACTCCAAATTCTGCAGAATAGCCGGGATCCGATTCAAGCAAGATTTCTGTAAAGCCGACAGGGATGCCCGCGCAGCAGCATGGCCACAGATGGAGCAAGCCCGTGCAGCTGGGAAAAACGTCTGGTATAAAGGCCATGTGGGATACATCGATGGTAGAAGAGTCAGCATCTAAGGGTCTGGTTCACAACTATGGCTGAACAAGCACTTTGACTCTTTAATGTTCTGTACATGTTGCTAAGCTACTTCAATGTTTACTTTATAGGGAGTCATTTCATAATCCCCTTTTGAAGTACGCTGTGTTCCTGGCAGCTGGCATTTGGATATGTTAAATGCTACTTTTACTCAGGTTCCTGAATCTTTTTTTTTGAAGGGTAGATTTATAAGGCAGCTCCTTTTCAATGCCATTTTGATAATTTGCATTACATATTTTTGATAATTTTATAGATTAGGTTTTTGGATTCTGTCATAACAAGCATGCAGCTTGGGAGAAAAGGAGGAAGGGAAAGGGGAAAGAAAAGGGAAAAAAAGGAAAAGAAGGAGAAGGAAAAAAGAGGAAGAAAAAGGAAAAAAGGGAAGGAAAAAAAGGGGAAAAAAGTTATGAGTTAAAACATATATTTAGTAATTTAATCAGGGGCTTTCTTCAAGTGTACTTGGTACAAAGTAACAACCTAAACCGTTTATCTACTTGTTATTTTTATTTTATTATTATTTTAATTTTTTCCTTATTCTCTTTCATCCTTTATGTCTTTTATTACAACCTTTTCTTTTGCATCACTTAATGCTAGGGGTTTACGAGACTCTATAAAAAGAAAGGCTACATTTCTATTCCTTAAAAATGAAAAAGCACATTGTTATCTTATTCAGGAGACTCACAGCAACAATACAGATGAAAAAATGTGGACAAATCAATGGGGAGAAAAAATATACTATAGTCATGGCACAAATAGATCAGCAGGGGTCGCCATACTCCTAAATAACTTTCCTGGGAAAGTAGTTGCAACCAAAAGAGATGACACAGGACACTGGATTATTTGCGTTTTTGAAACACACAAACAATTCTTGATTCTTGTTAACATTTATGGATTTATTAACCGCAGTCAGAACAAACAATTAATTACAGACGTGACTAACGTATTGAAGGAATTATCCCAAATATATATCAATCCTGTTTTTGTGTTGGGTGGCGACTACAATATGGTTATGGATGAATGGATTGATGGGCAACCTTCAAGATTTCCTAATCATCAGTATAATACCACTTTACTAGACTTCTGTAACACGTTTCAGCTTAGTGACATATGGCGTGCGTTAAATCCAGATACTCAAACCTTTACTTGGTTTAAACCTGATGGCACCATTAAATCGCAATTAGACTACTGGCTTATTTCTGAATTCCAACCTAATATAGACATAAATACCTCAATTTCTGCAGCTCCGCTTACAGATCATTGTATGATCAAGTTAACCATAACTCCCACTAGTGCAGTCAGAAGAAACAAAGGCTACTGGAAATTTAATTCAAATCTTCTAAAACATGACCCTTTCTGTCAGGATGTTAAAAGGACAATCGACAGTATAACTAAAGATACATTATTGTCAACTTACAGGGAGAAATGGGAATTTCTTAAATTTAAAATCCGTCAGATTTCCATTTCATACAGCAAAGTCATAAGCCGAGCCAATAAACAAAAAGAAATGGATATTGTAAAAGAGATCCATTTAATATGCAACAAACACTCCTTATGTGAAGAGGACAAACAAAAACTGATTTTATTGCACTCTTCCCTAGATAACATCTATATTAATAAAGCCAAAGGAGCATATATTAGGTCAAGAGCGAAATGGATAGAGGAGGGAGAGAGAAGCTCAGCATACTTCTGTAGGCTTGAGAAAAGAAGACAAGAACGAAATGCCATTAAGTCTCTTATAATTGATGGTAAAGAATGTACTGATTCTGTGAGGCTCTCTAAAGAAATATTTAAATTTTACAGTGAATTATACTCCTCCTCTTACTCACATACTAATGCAGAGGGTTTCTTTGAATCCATTTCAGGACGGATACCGAAAATTGATGAATATTTTAGAAAATCATGTGACGTAGAGATCCAAATGGAGGAAGTTGAGAAAGCTTTAAAATCCTTAGCTCTAGACAAATCAGCTGGCTCAGACGGCTTGACAGCCAATTTTTACAGGCACTTCTGGATTAACCTAAAAGACTCATTTTTTAATATGTTAAAGGAAATCCGTGCTACATCAGTTTTACCAAATACTATGAAACAAGGAGTCATCACATTAATTCCCAAACCTGGCAAGGACCCAAAATTGATTGATAATCTCAGACCAATTACTTTACTTAATAATGATTACAAAATTTTAACACATATTTATGCCAACAGACTCAAAACTGGCATCACTGATCTTATCTCAGAGACACAATCAGGTTTTATTAAAGGGCGCTCAATACACAACAATATACGCCTGGTATTGGATTTACTTGACTATAGGGACCTAATTGACGAGGGGTTTATTTTATTTTTGGATTTTTTTTAAAGCTTTTGATATGATTGAACACAAATTTATTTTTAGGACCTTAGAGCTTTTTGGTTTTGGGGAGCACTTTTTAGACTTTATAAAACTAATTTACAGTGATCCCTCACTTATCGCGGTTAATGGGTTCCAGAACCGACCGCGAAAAGTGAAAAACTGCGAAGTAGCATCACCCCTAATGACACCATCCATAAATAATACGTACGTTCATTCTCCCACTCTCTCTCTCTCATATGATACGTGTGTGTGTGTGTGTGTGTGTACGTGTACATACATACGTAGATGTAAACAAAGTGTACATAAATATGTTTTTAGAACTCTTTTATTCTTATAACAAGATACGTAACTCAAGATGAAAATGATTTACTGCACAGGTTAATGAGAGCTTTACTGCTCCTCAGGTGACGCCTCATCGTGAGGTGCTGGAGGCTCAGGATCATCGAGGGCAGCTTCCGATAGAGCTGAAGCTGCAGGAGGCGGCATAGTGGCTCGACGGGAAGACTATTTCGCACAAAATGGCACAAGAGAACAGCAAAAAGTTCCACGCGGCGAGACTAAGTAACACGAGCGACAAAAAGCAATGAATGCGGTCTTCCTTCCCTTCATGGGTGCTCGGCAGGGAGAGGAGGTGGGTGAAACGTCTCGGCCAATCAGCTTGCGAGATTTCCGAGCCGAGCCAACACGATAACAGCGAACAGAGAGTTGTGCGGCTCTCCGTGTTGACACCTGATGGTCTAATGTAGTCTCCCTGCCTTCTGCTAGCGCCCGCGCCCTTATTTCTCAATTTTGAATTTTTGATGAATATTTTTGAAAATCCACGATGCACTGAGGGCGCGAAAGGTGAAGCGCGAAGTAGCGAGGGATCACTGTACACGGATACCAACAGCTCAGTTCTATTACCACATGGTTTCCTCCCCTAGATTTCCAATAGGCAAAGGAATAAAACAAGGCTGGGCCCGTTTCGCCTCTGTTGTTCATTGCAGCAGCTGAGAATGCTTTCAATTTTTATAAAAAACTCTGACTTTGATAAATTAACAGTATTTGGAAAACAACTAACAATACAGCAACTGGCTGACGACACAGCCATATTCATGCACAACTCTGATCAAGTCCCCTAAAATTCTTAATTATATAGATGTTTTCTCTAAAGCCTCTGGGCTTAAACTGAATCTAGGTAAATGTGAATTATTACCTATTCATGATTGCAGTCTATCAGCCATTCATACCATTCCCGTCAAACAAACAGTGAAATATTTGGGCATGCATGTCACTAAAGATGCTGATCAATTAGTCAAGCTCAATATATGGAATTGCTTGGAGAAATCAAAAACTTATCTCAACTCCTGGTCTCTAAAGAGATATTTCCATCATAGAAGAACATTTCTGACAAAATGGAATGCATCTCCGATATATTTATCCAGCCCATTCATTACCAACGCCCAAAGATGCCGTTATAAGCCATCAATCAAACCATTTTCAATTATATCTGGAAAGGGAAAACACATTATATTAAAAAGGTACCATGATTCAAGAATATGAGGAAGGTGGTGTTAAAACTATAGACTTTGAATGCATTAATGGCACCATTGAAGCGGCCTGAAAAAATAAGCAGCAGTGCCTGTGGTTTTAAGCAGGTTTTATTAATCATGTCGCCTTCACGGGATCCCCTCTCCGGTGCATAGTGGAGCAGCCCGGAGCGGGATCCCACGGCTCTCTGAGAAGGAGAGGCAGACACAGTGTGTCCGCCAGTTGCAGGATCAGAGTGAGAGAGTAAGAGAGAGATTGCGTTACAGAGTTTGCACCTTAAATACTTGATCATAACAATACATCAAAAAGACATACCCCACAGTCTAGAATGATCAAGGGACAACAGAACAGGCAGGAGGTATTTGCATTTGTAAGCCATACTCACAATGGGCAGATTAGCTAGACCTCGCTCTAAGTGCAGACAAAGAGGCTAACAAGCACATCTACAAATTGATCTGAGTCTCTAGGTCCACAGTAAGGACAGGACGCATGAGTACAAAGGATGAAAGGCATCGATTAACATCACGTCGGTGAGACAGAAGAAACTCGTCTACCTGTAGACATTAATACACCAAAGCACATCTAAGATGCTCAGAAAAAGCACAGTAAGGACAAGCCATATGCACACTATACAGAATGGCGCATTACATCACAACACATGCATGTTTGCATCACAAATACATGAATGGCACATTGCTTCTCAGTAATGCAGCAGAAAAACAGAGAAAAGAGGGCTGAGTGTCCTTAGTCTGTTGTGGGGTTAAAACGAACCGCCACACCATCAAAATTAACTGGCTGAGACAATTTATTAAACAACCCAAACATTTCTGGTTTCATATTCCCAATGAAATTTTTGCTAAATTTGGGGGCATTGAATTCCTGCTCAGATGTGACTATGACCCAAAAAAGCTCCCCTATAAACTCTCCTCATTTCATCAACAGGTCTTACTATATTGGAGATTGATTTATAAACATAATTTTAGCCCTCATATGACCCCTCTGTGGAATTGTAGATTATGTAGAAGATGTGCTCGAATGATGAGGCTGAGTTTAATTCGTAAACCAGCTTTATTGACAGAACACATCGTCTAGCATTCTCAAAGCAGGAAAGAGAAAGAATCATATCTCATCACCATTTTATATGTTTCCAGCATCAGAATTCAAGTCACATGGTGTTTTCAGTAAACATACAGTCACAAAGCATCCCTTTGAATCTTCACCATTGTCTCTCATTTCTTGATGAACCGGAAATCTCTCCGGGGCATCTTCTGTGGGACAAAGAGGCAAATCTCACACCTCCTTGTTATCTTCTGCAGATTCGAGTCCTTTGTCCTTGCAGACGTGACACCCTCAATACACATGCAGTCATGTCTCTGTGGAAACATGAGCCCACAATGTGTGTCGCCCACACTACCCCCCCCCAAACGTCTAGTAAGGGCAAAACCTGCATGGCATAAAAAAAAAAGAAAAACACAAAACACTCCATATATCGCTAATCAATCCACCAACTGCCTAGGTTTTAACTTTCTGCCGAATCTGCTGCAACCTGGCTTTGCTGCACCTGCAACATCTCTCTGCACCTGTGGATTAAAGTTGTTAGCACCTTTCTGTGAAGACTTTGGAGAATGTCCTCTCGGCGGCCTGCCATGGCGGGGGGGCCTCGCGAGCTGCACTTCCTCATCAGCCAAAACAAAAGCGGGTTTGAGCCTCTTTATGCAAATCAACTCCCTTCTGCCCCCTAAATCTAGCAGAAAATGCTTCTGCCCAGTCTCCAGCACTCTGAACGGCCCATCATAAAACGGCCGCAAACTTGGACGCTGAGCATCATGTTTAACAAAAACAAACTCTGCATTTTTTAAAGCTTGTGGCACAAAAATGTGTGGTAAACTGTGATGGACCGGGCCAGGGAGCGTGTTTGCTCCCGAGTCGCTCTGCCACGGCTGAGCAGGGGGGCCATTTGGTGCGGGATTATCGGGGAGAAATTCCCCCGGCAAACGGAGCGGTTGTGCAAAAACTAATTCAGCCGGGGAAGCATGCAAATCTTCCTTTTTTTTTTTTTTTCCTTAGGTGCAGAACGCAACCCCAATAAAACCCATGAAAGTTTGTCCACCCAATTTGTATCCGTCAACGACGCTCTGAGGGCTGCTTTCAATGACCTGTGAAAGCGTTCGCATAAACCATTAGCCTGGGGGTTATACACGGTGGTGCGATGAATCTTCACCCCCAAGCTGCGGGCCATCGATGACCATAGTTAGGAAATAAATTGGGGACCCCTGTCGGACGTTATGTCCGACTGTACACCGAAACGCGCAACCCACGCTGCTAAAAATGCTCGCGCAACTTCTTCCGCTGTGGTTGATGTCAGAGGAATCGCCTCTGGCCAACGCGTGGTGCGATCCACCATCATCAAAAGATGTGTGTGCCCGTGTGATAATGGGAGCGGGCCCACCAAGTCAACATGCACGTGATCAAAACGCTTAGCGGGGATGTGAAAAGGTTCCAACGGGGCCCTAGTGTGTCTGTGTATTTTGGCTCGCTGACACGCTACGCAGGCTGCCGCCCATTCCTTGACCTGTTTGCGCAACCCGGGCCAAACAAATTTCTCCCCCACCAACTTAATCGATGCGCGCACCCCCGGGTGCGCGAGAGAATGGACAGGGTCAAAAACGCGGCGATGCCACGCGGCTGGCACCACGGGGCGGGGCCGTCCCGTGGAGACATCGCAGATTAGTGGGGGCATACCACTTTGTTGCTCCCTGTGCTCCAGCCTTAACCCTGTTGGTCCAGACTGGAGCGCGCGCACGTCCACGTCGTTAACCTGCTCCGCAGCCATGGCTGCATAATCTAACCCAACACAGACCGGGGCTGCGCATGCTCCCGCGTCGCTGCCCGGGCCCGCGGCCACGGCTACAGAGTCTGCCCCTATGGGGCTTGGTGGTGCTACCGCGCGCGAGAGGCAGTCTGCCACAACGTTGTGTTTACCCGCGACATGCTGAATATCAGTAGTGAACTCCGATATTGCGGCTAGTTGCCTTTGTTGTCGGCCTGACCAGGGTTCTGAAATTTTGGCCATCGCAAACGTTAGCGGTTTATGATCCACAAACGCGGTGAAACGTCGCCCCTCTAACCAGAACTGAAAATGACGGATGGCCAAGTGTAGGGCCAAAAGCTCCCTGTCAAACGCACTGTATTTACGCTCACTATCGCGCAAAGTCCTGCTGAAAAACGCGAGGGGTTGCCAGGTACCTGCCACAAACTGTTCAACTACCGCCCCCACCGCTACATCGGAAGCGTCAGTGGTGAGCGCCATGCGGGCCGTTGGAACTGGGTGCGCTAACAAAACTGCGTTTGCCAGGGCTGATTTGACCTGGGCAAAAGCGCGCTCCCGCTCCGGAGACCATTCAACTTTATTTGCGGGCTTTTGTTTTTTTAACGCGGTGTACAATGGCTGCATGAGCCGTGCTGCGCTTGGGAGGAACCGGTTGTAAAAATTAACCATCCCTAGAAACTCCTGAAGCGCCTTGACCGTTTGAGGTTGCGGAAAATCCGTTATGGCACGCACTTTATTTGGAAGAGGAACCGCTCCTTCTGCCGAAACGCGATGTCCCAAAAAATCAATCTGCGCCACCCCAAACTGGCACTTCGCTGGGTTAACTATTAACCCGTGCTCTGCCAGCCTCCGAAAAACTGCTGTGAGGTGTTTTTCGTGCTCGCCCTCGGACGCGCTGGCTACCAAAATATCGTCCAAATAAACGAACACGAAAGGAAGGTCGCGTAAAACTGCATCCATCATGCGTTGGAAAGTCTGCGCGGCCCCCTTGAGGCCAAAAGGCATGCGCAAAAACTCAAATAGGCCGAAAGGAGTTATGACCGCTGTTTTGGGTACATCTTGCGCGCGCACTGGAACCTGGTGGTAACCGCGCACCAAGTCTATTTTAGAAAAAATGCATGCCCCCGCCAAATGAACAGAAAAATCCTGAATGTGCGGAATCGGGTAGCGGTCATGAGCTGAAACGTTGTTCAACCTGCGGAAATCGCCGCAAGGTCGCCACGAGCCGTCAGCCTTTGGGACCATGTGTAACGGCGAAGCCCAAGAGCTCTTGGAGCGTCTAACAATGCCCAGTTTTTCCAGATTAGTGAACTCCTCGCGCGCGATGGCGAGTTTAGCTGGGTCCAAGTGCCGAGCTTTTGCAAAAACGGGAGGGCCGGTGGTGGTTATGAAATGCTCCACCCCATGTTTAGCCACCGTTGCCGAAAACGTGGGGACTGTGAGTGCTGGGAACTGAGCAAGCAATGTGTGAAACTTACCACCCGCAGCTGAGACGCTGGCATGTGCAGTCGGTGGGGCCACCCGAGCTGTGCAGGGAATAGAATGAAAGGACAGTGCATTAATCAGACGTCTATTAGCAAGGTCAACCAATAAACCATGTGAGCACAAAAAATCAGCCCCTAACATGTTGAAACTGACTGCTGCTACAATAAAGGTCCACTCAAATGAACGGCCCTGTAAGGACAGAAGCATGGTCCTCTCACCGAACGTTTTAATCGCGGAGCCGTTCGCTGCTGACACTGACACCCAGGGAGCTTTAGACGGCATTAGCCGTTCCGCGTAGGTGGGTGTGACGAAACTCAGCTGAGAGCCCGTGTCCACGAGGAACTGTTTCCCCGAGCGTGCATCCGTCAGGTAAAGCAGCTTGTTCTCGTTGCCAAGGGTCGCAGCTGCTACCGGCCCTCGGTCTTGGCGTTTCCCTGGCGCTTGAAGTTGCACGGTGGGATGCACCTGTGCGCTCTCTCTGCAAAACGGCGGTGGTAGAAACACGGGCCGTCCTCTGCTCCGCGTCGTCTGGCCCCCATCGCCGCCGTCGTTGGTGCGTCTGGCGCCGCGGCCACTGGACCTGCGCTGTCTCTGGACGCCGTTCCTGGGCTAGCAGCCGCGGCCGAAACCGCGTTAAGCTTGTGGGTGTCGACCAGCCGCTGCGCCTCTTTGCTCAACCCGTGGTAGTCTCGCCTGGTCAATCGGGGCGACTCTGCCAGGGCCACTGTCACTGCCGGCAGCAGGGTTCGAAGGAAAAGGTGGGCGAAAATGAATTCGCCATCCTCAGAGTCTTTGAGCCTCAGCATCTTCACCATCAGGTCCGCAGGTCTATCGTTCTCTGACTCCGTCAACGTCAGGAGCCCCTCTGCTCGTTGTTGGACTGAAGGGGTGAAATGGCTGATCAGCGCGTCCTTCAATGCGCTGTACTTGTCGCTGTCTGGTGGATGATTAACCAAATCCTCCACTCTCTGGACCGTGTCGCTGTCCAGCTTCGCTACCACATGGTAGAATTTTGTGTCGTCGTTGGAGATTCTCCGGAGGTTGAACTGCGCCTCAACTGCGCTAAACCATGAGCGCGGGCTGTGCTGCCAGAAATTGAGCAGCCAGATCGTGGAGGCGGCCATCAGGCTGGCTTCGGCCGAGCCCTGCTCGGGAGAATTCTGTCTGCTCATTTCTTGTCGTAGGTCACCAGTGTAGAAGATGTGCTCGAATGATGAGGCTGAGTTTAATTCGTAAACCAGTTTTATTGACAGAACACATCGTCTAGCATTCTCAAAGCAGGAAAGAGAAAGAATCATATCTCATCACCATTTTATATGTTTCCAGCATCAGAATTCAAGTCACATGGTGTTTTCAGTAAACATACAGTCACAAAGCATCCCTTTGAATCTTCACCATTGTCTCTCATTTCTTGATGAACTGGAAATCTCTCCGGGGCATCTTCTGTGGGACAAAGAGGCAAATCTCACACCTCCTCGTTATCTTCTGCAGATTCGAGTCCTTTGTCCTTGCAGACGTGACACCCTCAATACACATGCAGTCATGTCTCTGTGGAAAAGTGAGCCCACAATGTGTGTCGCCCACAATATGTACTATATAAACACAAATCAATATTCCTACAAAACTGGCAAAATAAGGGCATTTGGTCTGTACTACACTTATTAGACAGCACAGGGAACATTTTAACTTTTGAGAATTTCTGTGCTAAATATAACATAAATGATAAACGAGAATATAACCAAGTAATGGAGGCAATACCTCAGACAGTTATACTAATGGCCTCAACTTTAAATAGATTTGGCTCTTGCCCAAACCTCCCTTTGCTTTTGGTGAATGGTTTCCGCCTAGATGACTCAAAATTAAACAATTTAACGATTAGGAAAATATTTAATAAAGAAATCTTCCCAGCAACAGTTTCTAGAGCTGCTATTCTTAATTTTTTCTCCAAAAAAGAAGCTCAAATTCTAAGATCTAAATTCTTTAAATTTCCTATTTCACCAAAAGCAAAAGAGATCCACTATAAAGTTTTAAATGGAATTTATCCTTCTGCTGAGTTTCTAAGTAAACGCTTTGGCTTTGAGAACAATAACTGTTCCTTTTGTAATGAACATATAGAAAGTCCAGATCACATTTTCTTTTACTGTATGTACACCAATGCGTTTTGGGATGATTTTCATCACTGGTTATCTAAACATGTACCAACCCCTGTTTTTAACTGTCAGAATATTTTGTATGGCTTTATTATTAAGAACTCATTGCATGATATGTCTATTAAGCCTCAGTTTGTGAGAACCCGGGACTGTGTGTCCGACACGATCATCAGTAGCACGGGGGCCCCCCAGGGAACGGTGCTGGCTCCCTTCCTGTTCACTCTTTATACTGCGGACTTCTCACACAACACAACACACTGCCATCTACAGAAGTTCTCTGATGACTCTGCGATCGTTGGCCTCATCTCCAATGGAGATGAAGCTGAGTACAGAGGGCTTATCCAGGACTTCGTGGACTGGTGCCATCGGAACTGCCTCCAGATCAACGCGAGGAAAACTAAGGAGCTGGTGGTGGACTGCCGCAGGCATGGGCAGCCCCTCACAGCACCAGTAAATATACAGGGAACAGACATCGAGATGGTGACATCCTATAAGTACCTGGGTATTCATCTGAACAATAAACTAGACTGGTCACACAATACTGATGCACTCTACAAGAAGGGACAGCGCAGGCTGTTCCTGCTGAGGAGACTCAGGTCTTTTGGTGTACAAGGGGCGCTGCTGAAGTCATTCTATGACACGGTGGTGGCATCAGCCATCACTTTTGGAGTGGTCTGCTGGGGCAGTGGCATTACTGCAGCCGATAGGAAGA
The DNA here is from genome assembly GCA_020510985.1 of Pholidichthys leucotaenia. Taxonomy (NCBI): domain Eukaryota; kingdom Metazoa; phylum Chordata; class Actinopteri; order Cichliformes; family Pholidichthyidae; genus Pholidichthys; species Pholidichthys leucotaenia. The sequence goes on along the minus strand of JAJAQF010000026.1, from coordinate 6,257,627 downwards.
GACTGAACAAACTGATTAAGAAAGCTAGCTCTGTCCTGGGGCAGCGCCTTGATCCGATGGAGGAGATAGGAGAGAGAAGGACGGTGGCTAAACTGTCATCTCTGCTGGAGTCCGAGTTCCACCCTATGCAGGACATACTGAATGCACTGAGGAGCTCATTTAGCAGCAGACTACATCATCCCAGGTGCACAACCGAGAGGTTTCGTAGGTCCTTCCTACCAACGGCTGTCAGACTGTACAACCTAAGCAGGGCTGCTCGCAGAGATAGCAAAAAGACGTAACAAACTAATAGTTTTTTGAATGCAAAAGATGCAATAGACTTACACAATGGTCCCCTCCGGCATACAACTAGGAACATACCGGTCGCTATGGAGGGTGAGAATATGTATGGGCACATAATCATACCATGTAGGATAACTAAGTAGACGGTTATGCTGTTTCATTCCATCTAGCAACAATGCTCTGCACTGTGTGTGTTTATATATTTACATATTTATTCCATCTAGCTACAATGCTCAGCACTGGGTGTGTTTATATATTTATATATCTACATATTATTCCATCTAGCTACATTGCTCCGCACTGTGTGTGTTTATATACTTGCATATTTATTCCACCTAGCTGCAATGCTCCGTACTGTGGGTGTTTATATATTTACATATTTATTCCATCTAGCTACAATGCTCTGCACTGTGTGTTCATATATTCATATATTTATTCCATCCAGCTACAATGCTCTGCACTGTGTGTCTGTGTGTGTGTGTATATATATATATTTTATAGTAATATGTACATATGTATATTAGCTGCTCTTGCTTGCTTGTTTTTTTTCTTGCCTTCTGATTGTTGCTCTGAGTGTTGCTATCCCTGTGCTGTTGCAATCCTGGAATTTCCCCGTTGTGGGACTAATAAAGGCTTATCTTATCTTATCTTATCTTAACACCCTCGTAATCTTGGGAAAATTTTATGTACACAAAAATAGATTTTTAAAATGCAAGCCAAATTTTAATGAATTTCATAAAGAACTCTGCCTTTTTTTTCTCATCACTGAAACACATGAAGAAGCGGAATGCTGGGAAACTCCACTGTTTGGTCAATGATCGGAAACTCATGGAAAACCCCTAGAACTCTGGACACTCTGGACTGAAAAGAACCCCCCCGTTTCTCTTTTGTCTACTTTTATTATGCTTTTAGTTACTTTATCTTATTATTATTTACTATTCTTACTACTTTATTTTATCCTTCTTACTTCTTGTAAGACTGTTGACTGAACTACACAATTTAGATAAAAAATTGTTAATTGCCATGTTTATCACATCTACGTCAAAACTTTGTACTTTCACCTTGTTCTTAATAAAGTTTTGGAAAAAAAAAAACAACTTTATTGTCATTCAGTCCATCCAGCTGTTGTGTGTGAGAATGTGTGTGTATGTGAAGCTGTGCCCACCCACAGGGTGACGTCAGGCGGCCACGGCCCACTCTGTATCTAAACCTCAAGTTCAGTAATAAAGTTGAGTTGTTGGCTGCATGTAGAAGACTCCTGTCCGCTCCTGATTTACACACAGAACAACAGCCAATCATGTACAGTAGAACAAAATGACGTTTCTCTGATCTACAATGTTCCTCACAGCTAGAATCAGAGGAGCCGCTGCCATGCAAGGCGCCGCCACAAACAACTTTTTTCCTTCCCTCGTTCTAGAACAACATGAGAGAGAATAAGGGAAAAAGAAAAAGCAAACCCAAAAAACTAACAGAAACATACAATAAATTTGGGTATTCATAGAAAGTCACAGTGTACAAGGATATCACAACTGAAATTGACACATTTTAGTAGAAAAGTCAATTCATTTTTTCAAGATTTTTTTAACAATACGTAAAGTTTTTGCTGCTTTTTTGTTTGAGATTTTCTTCTTCTTTTAGATTTGATTGGCGGTTGGCAACCAGCTCACAGGTGCATTACCGCCACGAACTTCACTCTATATCATCACTGTGATTTTGTTGTGTAATGCATTATATCAAACAATTATATCTCAGGTGACAAATGACATGTCTTTGTGCAGCCTCTTCCACAATTCACAAACCAGCCTTTCCAGCCTGGAAGTAATTGTTGAAAGCAGACAATAAAAACTATTAAGGATTTTGTTTTTATAGTAAAGCGAGACACAACTTCCTTTATTTAGTGCACTCACATTGGATTCCGTGCACTGACTTAAAGCCAGGCTCCAGAAGTCCTCACGTGTGAGGCATGTTTGTCCATCCTTCACAATCAGTTCTGTTGGGGGACGACTTTCGTCCAGGACGTACGCCAACTAGAAGTGAAAAGAAAATCCTATTTCTTTGAAAACAAAACCGTGTGAACACCGCTATTATGGGAACTAAGGGAGAAATGTCAACTGGATATTTAACAGCAACCATGACAGATGTTACTGGATGCTAATGATGCTGACCAGCTCATTCTGCAGAGGACCCAGTTCTTTCTGCCACTGTGGGCCTGAGACAGCATCTGGATGGTCCATCTTCCACTCAAGAGTGGGATACTGGTGGCCTCCAAGAAATGTCTTGTTGTCTGAAAATCCACAAATATGATTCTAGTTATAATTCCATGGATTAATTTTGCCTCCCGGTTTAAATCAAAAGATTTCCACAGAGACAACATGTTGAACTGCCTCACTCTTCAGTCTGTAGTAGGTCCGTAGTCTTGATACATGAACTTTGTGGAATGTGGAACCCTTCCTCAGTGTGGCCACCCCTTTGGCACTGATGTTTGACACTGTAAATGGACCTTGGTGCTGGCTTGATAGAGTAGCTAATGTCCGCCACTTTTTGGGATCCCGTGAAACCAAAACATCATCATCTTCATGCACAGCAGATACTCTCACAAACTTTCACTTCCAGTCTCCAAAGGTCTTCTGCTGCCTGGTCTGTGCCTTCTCTATGCTGCACAGAACCTGTAAAAAAAAAAAAAAAGACCCAATAATTTACGTTAAGGAATATGAAAACTGAATTTTCAGGTGTCTTCCCTTCACAACAAAGCATTTCATTTAGATGTTTAAGCTCTGTTATTTTGGCGTCTAAATCCTCTTCTGGATCAGCCACTTCAAAGTCATCGGCCATGGGGCAGCATTCAGAACTTCAGGCAAGTGAGGGGGCCAGTGGAAGAGCAGGAAACATGGACTATGCCTGGTCCAACTCTAATCACGAAGAAGCTCCCATAAATAACCTGAGAAAGTATTTACACTGATAGAAAACATCTAGTTTTTAATAATGTAAATGATATTTGAACATATATAGTTGGTTTACTGTAGAAAACTTGACTAATAAAGTCACTGAGTTGCTTTGCAGTATTGATGCCAAACACCACAGCAAGTAGGTGAAGGTCCCAGTCAGCATGATTTTCACTGACATATCTACGGCGTGCACGCTTGATGTTTTGATTGGTCCTTTGATCCTATAAATCTAAATTAAATAAGTCAATCAAAATGCATGTGTGATCCCACAACAACAGAGCTGAGTGATAAAACATGCCAAGTATTACCTGGCCATTGGTGTGAGGATGGTAGTCGCTGGATACAGCGGGCTTGATTTTCAGCAGCCTGAAAATACTGTCATTGAGCTGCAGAAGGAGGAGTCACATTATTTCCAACATTTTGAAATGGTCGAAGCTTTGAAATATAAAGCACAGAGTTGAATAAAGTGAAACTTCTGTCATCAGGTCCAAGTTTTAAAAACATCACCTCATTGATAAATTCCCTTCCCTGGTCGGTAATGATTTTCCTGACCATCCCAAATGTATCCAGCTTCCTTGTTACAGCTGCTGAGACCTCACTCACAGTCGTTGATTGCAGAGGCTCTGCAATCCCCCATTTGGTGTAGAGGTCAGTCATAGTCAGGACATATTTATTGTGGCGTGCCGTTTCACGCAGTGGTCCAATTAAATCAAGTCCAAGCACCTCCCAGCCTTCTTTTACCTATTGAATATATTATAATTAGCATGTTGACTGGCATTCCTGCTCACTATGGCAGAAAAGGTCAAAGTATTACCTTAATGGAATGTAAAACGGGGGGACAGTTTTGATGGGATCATTCAGTTGACAGCGATGACAACATCTGACCTAAAAAATAAGTTAGCACGACTTCCGTTTTGGACGCCATGGTGATAGCAACCTAACGGTGAAACTCCCAGACTCAATCCAAGGAAAACCTCCTCAAAATCAGACCTAGCGGATTTTTGGAAGATTTAAATTCAAAAGACAATAACACCATGCCTAACCAAAAGCAGAGGAAACTGACATTCCCCAGATCGGGATGCACAGCGACCACCAGAATCTGAACCAGAAGACCTCCGTTCAGAAGACGAGTGCCTGGGCCTAGCTAACAAAAGGATTAGCTTGAAATCACTATTTGACGAATTACGACGATTTCGGGCCGAATTTCTTGAATTCAGAGAGGATCTAAAAAAGGCGAACAGCAGAATGGACCAGGCCGAAAACCGAATCTTGGAAGCTGAAGACAGAATAAAAGTGCTTGAAGATTCTGTGCTGGATTTACACAAAAAACAGTCAAGGCTGGAGGCTAAGCTAGCCGACCAAGAAGGAAGACAAAGATGAGACAACATCAGAATTCATGGTCTGAAAGAAGGAGCTGAAGATGGTTTCAACACAGTGGCAGAATGCGTGGAAATCCTTATTGAGAGAGAAGTTGGATATTCCACAATCCACCGATTTGAAGATAGAAAAGGCACATCGCACATTAGCCGCAAAGCCAGCCCCGGAAGCGCCCCCACGTTCATTGTTGGTAAGATTCTCCGACTTCAAAATATAACAAGAAGTTGTAAGACGGGCTTGGCAGAAGAAAGGATTTATGCATCAAGAAGAAAAAGTCTTCGTGGAACACGATTACGCCCCTGAAGTTCTTAAAAAGCGACGGGAATATAACGACGCCAAAAAGGTTTTACGGGAAAAGAATCTACGCTTTCAGACGCCATTTCCGGCTAAGCTAAGGGTCTTTTACGGTGAAGAGTCATGTCTCTACAATTCAGCGGAAGAAGCAACAACGGACATGGCAAGAAGAGGGCTCCCGGTAACGGTTGTTTAAACCCGCAGCGGATCTGAGCGAGAAAATCAGAGCTCACACGTGGTCCACTCAGAGACCTTCAAAATCCACGGGCCAGCAGCGGGAAACCCAGCCCCAGAGCTACAAAGATAAGCTTTCCAGCTCCAGAAGGAATAGCGACCTTTTTGTTTTTTTCTCTCTTTTCAGTCACTCTGCACTTCCACCCCCCCTCCTACAAGGTAACAAACATTAAGGAGATGCAGAATCAGCATGTGGTAAAACATTTCATGGAGCAGTTTTAGCATTAGAAACAAATGTCTTCTTAATTTAAAGGGGAAAAAAAAAATCATGTTAAAATAGAAATGTAACAATGACCCACATGTTCTCCCCACACTAACAAATACTGTATTAGAGTGAATGTTTGCTGTGATGGGGGTGGGAGGGTGCACACAAGCTCATAGGGTATAGGCATAAAAAAAAAAAAAAAAATCATTACAAATTCGGATTGGGATCTGAAATTCACGTTAAAAACATGGGACAACTTACAGGGGTAAGAGAGGGCCCTCAACACGTAACAGAGTTTGAGGAATTTCCCTCAGAGCCCATACTCCATCAGGGCTCTTACAGGGTCTTTAAAGAGACCCCAGCTCAGGAAGTTTTTTTTGACAGTTTTTTGTTTTAAAGTTTCGTACATTATGTACTTAATGTTTTTTATGTTCTTAATGTTCTTTCAGTTTCTGAGTAGCAAAAAAGAGGGCCACCACACTGTTATACTAAATAAGAAAATACAATGGAGAAACAGGGTGTAACCAAAATAGCCTCATATAATGTAAAAGGGATCCTGAATCCAGTTAAAAGATCCAAGATTCTACGCAAAATGAAAAAAGACAAAGCAGAAATAGTATTTTTACAAGAAACCCACCTAACAGACGTGGAACACACTAAACTCAGTAGACAAGGGTTTAAAATGATCTCTTCATCTTCATATAAATCAGGGAGGAGGAGAGGAGTAGCGACATTGATATCAACCAAAATTACATTTGAAAAAAAATCAGAACACAAAGATAAAGAAGGGAGGTACAGTTTGGTAACTGGGCGGCTAGAGGGAGAAGATATCACCCTGCTGAATGTATATGCACCACCAGGGGCAAAATGGAAATTTTATAAAAATGTATTCGACCTAATGATAACTAAAGCCCAAGGTTTAGTGATATGTGGTGGAGACTTCAATCTAAGACTGAATCCATACTGGGATGCAACAGGTAATTCTTCACATCAAAATAACACCCAAAATAGGAATACTCGGATGCTACTAAAAGAAATGGGAATCTGTGACGTATGGAGGGAATTCAACCCCAATGTAAAAGATTATACTTTTTATTCAACGCCACATTCATCTTACTCAAGGATTGATTACTTTTTTATGTTTAATAGAGACATTGGAAGAGTAAAAACATGTAAAATAGGACTGATGGATCTCTCCGACCACAGTCCGATCTATATGGATTTAAACATCCAAAAATACACAAATAATACATTTTCCTGGAGGCTGAATTCAAGTGTCCTGAAAGGGCCACTGAAAGATGAATTGGAATCAGATATTCTCAGATATTTGGAAGAAAACGATAATGGAGAAGTATCCCCTTTAATACTGTGGGATGCGTGCAAAGCTGTAATAAGGGGAAAAATTATTGCAAAACTGGCAACCCAAAAGAAACTGAGACAAGAAAAACTAATCACACTAGAGTCAGAGCTCAAGAACCTAGAAAAAGAACACAAAGATAACACTCATTCTAATGGCTCGCTCAAGATCAATGAAATTAAAAATCAAATAAATGAGATCTACACAATAGAAATCCAGAAGAAACTTACATTTCTGAAACAAAAACACTATGAAGCAGGCAGTAAATCGGCAAAATTACTAGCCTATAAATTGAGGAAACAACAAACGGAAAGAGCAATCTACAAAATCAGAGACCCAGTATCAAAGGAAATAAAATTCAGAATTCAGGATATTCTTAAAAGCTTCGAGAATTACTACAAGAACTTATACTCCCACAAAAAACATAAAAACGCATCCGAGACATTCCTAAACACATTAAACCTTTCCCAACTTACGGAATCACAAAATAAAACCCTACTGTCAGAAATACAACCTAAAGAATTGGAAAAAGCAATTATGAAACTTAAAGCTAACAAATCCCCAGGAGCAGATGGCTATACAGCAGAATGGTACAAAACCTTTAAACAGCAACTATCTCCTCTCCTCCTGAAAACATTTAACTACGTCCTCCACACAGGGGAAATCCCCCCCTCCTGGAGAGAAGGGGTCATTGCAGTTATACCTAAACCTGAAAAGGATAAACTAGAATGCTCCAACTACAGACCAATCAGTGTATTAAATCAGGACTATAAGCTTTTTACCACCATCCTTGCCAAAAGGTTAGAAAACATACTGACAGACTTAATTCACTTAGACCAAACAGGTTTTATAAGACAAAGACAGACACAAGACAACATTCGACGCACTTTACACATAATTCATCATATAAAAAAATATAACTTAAATGCAGTCATATTGGGATTAGATGCGGAAAAAGCATTCGATTCGGTTGACTGGTCTTTTCTATATAGAATCTTATCCAGTTTCAATTTTCATAACAACTTCATTAGAACTATACAGGCATTATATAAAAAACCAACAGCTAAAATAAGGATTAACGGTAATTTATCATCATCTTTTGAGCTGGAAAGAGGATGTCGTCAAGGCTGCCCCCTGTCTCCACTGCTCTTTGCAATCTTCATAGAACCTCTGAGCCAATGGATAAGACAAAATCAAGAAATTCAAGGTATTACACTTGGTCAGAAAGAACATAAAATAGCTGTCTTTGCTGATGACATTTTAATATACCTAGGGCAGCCAGACACTTCTCTACAAGAACTAATCTCAGTTTTTTCAGACTATGGAGATTTATCAGGGTACAAATTAAACATGCATAAAACCCAAGTTTTAACATTCAACTATGACCCAAATCATTTTTCACTAAATGAACTCAAAACTAACTGGGAGTTGGAATCTATGAAATATCTGGGGGTCAATATCCCGAAACAACTCGACAAAATTATAACACTAAACTATGATCCACTGGTGACAAAAATAAAATCTGACCTAGCAAGATGGAATATGATACCATTCTTAGGTACCGCACAAAGAATTGAAGCAATCAAAATGAATATACTTCCACGTCTTCTATACCTTTTCCAAACAATACCGGTAGAACCTCCCAAAAAAACATGGCAGGAACTGGACAGAAGGATCTCAAGATTCATATGGCAGGGCAAGAGACCTAGAATCAGATATAGAACCTTACAGCTAAACAAAGACAAAGGTGGGCTCGCACTGCCAAATATCAGGGACTATTTTATAGCTGCACAAATTAAAACTTTAGTAGAGATATGTAACCCAGTCTACACTGCACAATGGAAGGAGATGGAATGCCAAATAACAAGTGACATCCCCCTACAGGCAATAATAGGGAACAATGCCTTAACTAAACTCCTGAATAACACTAACCCGTGGATAGAGACCCCGCTAAAAATTTGGTTTAAGATAGAGAGAATCAAGCTAAAGAGCCCTATCGACTTCTGCAATGGATTGCCTATGATCAAGACTTTACCCCCAATAAAACGGACACTAGATTTAAAGAGTGGAAAGAGAAAGGGCTGATAAAATATTACGATTTTTTTAAGGGGCAAACTTTAAGAAGTTTTGAAGATTTGAAAAAACAAGGTCTAATAAATCAAGACCTTTACAGGTTCCTTCAGCTTAGACACCACATAAACAATATACTTAAAAAGGAGGATTTGGAAAGGGCCCAGTCAGGTGTTCTGAAGGTCTTCTTAATGGCATATAAAGAGATCCCGGGGATCAGATACATTTCTAAAATATACCAAGGTCTTCAAGACTTAAAAGGAGACAACACATCGTATATAAAAGAGAGATGGGAAAAAGAGGGGAATTTCACTTTACAATTGGAAATATGGGAAAAGCTAAATAAACAATAAATGGAAAAGTACCTCATCCCTGCAGTGGAGAGAATTTGGATGGAAAAACTTGGTAAGATTTTTCAGAACACCTGCACAAAACAAATTTACCCATAAGGGCTTGAACTGTTGGCGCTTGTGTGGTGAAAAGACTGCAAATCATTTTCATGTGTTTTGGTCATGCCCAGTTATCCACCAATATTGGTCCAACGTACAGACAATATTGGGGAAAATATTCAAAATAACAGTTCCCTTTTCTTTTGTAACTTTGTATTTGGGTTTATTACCGGACTCACTGGAAAGACGAGGAGATAAATACTTATTCAATGTTTTAATATTGGCAAGTAAAAAAGCCCTAACTAAAAAATGGATGCTGAAGGACTGTCCTACACCTGAAGATTGGATTAACGTGATTCAAGACATTTACTCGATGGAAAAGTTGACATTCGCACTGAGACAGGACATGGATGGGTTCATAAACTTTTGGCAACCCTGGATCGCATATGTGTCTTCCATTAGAACTAATCTTTGACAAATACCATTTCAATAATGGTCCCGCTCTTTGTTCCAATGCTACTCAGTTGCTCTTTTACTTTTAATTACTTAATTTTCTGTTTGTTTTTTGCTGTTCTGTTTGTTTATTCGTTTGTTTGTTTGTTTTTTATTTAATTCTCCCTAACTTCACTTTTTCTTTCACTTTAAAAAAAACAAAAGGGGGGGTTGTTGTAATAACTATCCTACCAATGTTGTCAAATAGCAAAAAATAAGGGAACATGTGATGAAAATGTAAACAATGCAATGCTGTAATGACCTGTATACCCTTTACAAAAACTTAAATAAAAAAAAAATAATAATAAGTTAGCAGAAAATGTCACATTAGAGGAATCAATGTCATTTCTTGGAGAGGTAAATCTCAGTTTTATATCTGGGATTGGACAATAACAAATAACTTAGAGACAAGCAGGTATCAACAACATCCACAGTGTAAACTGTCACAATGGAGTGATGAGCCATTTGTCATGAGAATAGCCTTTCAAACAAAGGAGTGTCAGGGATGTTACTGGCCCATTCCTTGACATCTTCAGCTTGTGTTGGCCAGTAGAATCCCGCAGTAACCCTGTCAGTTGTGGTTCTAATGCCATTGGGATTTCCTGTACCAGGACCACTGTGACTCTGGACTAGGATAGCTCTCTTCTCCTCCTCAGACAGCACAACAAGGCCCAGAAACCTCCTGCTTGGGCCCGTGGAGAAGAGGCGCTTGTCTGTTGGAGCTAAAGACATCAAAAGTCTACTAAACCACATGATGTTCCATACAGTTACTCCTTTTGTCATTGGAAATACTGATGCTTGTTTTGATGAGATTTTGCCCATTCTTTACAATTGTAGAACTACAGAGAAATTCTGAACCATCTTGGCAAGGTTTTTTTTTGAGCAACCTACTGCGCAATAATAATAATATGAAGATGAAGATGAATAAGATGAAGCTGAGTACAGAGGGCTTATCCCGACTTCGTGGACTGGTGCCATCGGAACTGCCTCCAGATCAACGCGAGGAAAACTAAGGAGCTGGTGGTGGACTGCCGCAGGCAAGGACAACCCCTCACAGCACCAGTGAACATCCAGGGAACAGACATTGAGATGGTGACATCCTACAAGTACCTGGGTGTTCATCTGAACAATAAACTAGACTGGTCACACAATACCAACGCACTCTACAAGAAGGGACAGCACAGGCTGTTCCTACTGAGGAGGCTCAGGTCTTTTGGTGTACAAGGGGTGCTCCTTAAGACATTCTATGACACGGTGGTGGTGTCAGCCATCACTTTTGGAGTGGTCTGCTGGGGCAGTGGCATTACAGCTGCCAATAGGAAGAGACTGAACAAACTGATCAAGAAAGCTAGCTCTGTCCTGGGACAACGCCTTGACCCAGTGGAGGAGATAAGAGAGAGAAGGATGGTGGCTAAGCTGTCATCTCTGGAGTCCGAGTCCCACCCTATGCAAGACATTCTGAACGCACTGAGGAGCTCATTTAGCAGCAGACTACATCATCCTAGAAACCTCTTGGTTTCGCAGGTCTTTCGCAGGTCCTTCCTACCTAAGACTGTCAGACTGTACAACCTAAGCAGGGCTGCTCGCAAAGATAGCAAAAAAACGTGACAACCTAATAGTATTGAATGCAAAAGACGCAACAGACTTACACAAATGGTCCCCTCCAGTATCGTCGGCCTCCGTCGGTCTATGATGACCATGGAAGAGAATCTCAAACGTCTACTCTGCTGGAACAGCACTGCCTGTGGCTGAACAGGCCGATGTGAGATCCGGTGTTCTACCTTCCAGCGTTGGGTGTTGGTAGGATTCAAGCCTGGGCAGGAAGATATGGAGGACAAGATGTTGCCCATGCAGCATGTCCCCCCTCTCCACGTCACTGATGAATCCAAAGGAACAGCAGGGCTGCTACAGTTTGGCACCAGCGCCATCGCAGGAGCTGCCAGAACGATGTTGAGCACAACAGAGAACTGCCTTACGGACTCCGACTTCGGATTTTTCCTCAGGGCTGACTCCCAAAGCCTTTCCCGTGACCGGGTGTGTCGCAAGGCAGCGGAGGTTTGAAATCAGGGTTTACCTTCCCCCTAGATGGGCTACCTTCCCAGGATGACGAGCCACCATCTACCCGAAGCATCTGGTTTTAAGGCGCCAGAGATCCGCCCTCGCCCCTTCTCCTTTTAGTAAAAGCAGTTCCGCCGGGCTTAGAGACTAAACCACATGAGTAGGCTAGGAGTTGGACTTAGTTGTCAAAGGCTTTTTGAGACGCACGCCATAAGGAGCATTTTATGAGCACTGGGAGCTTAACCCCAGTGCCGCTCCTCGCTATGACAACCTTGGAACTCCCCTCCAGTACTCCAACTCCCCTAATAGCTATACACTCCATGTGCAACACATCAGATTGATTGTCATTGATGAATTGTCTATGTTTATTGCACTGTCCCTGTCAAATAAACTAATCTATCTATCATTTACATTACACTGCTTTCACCCCCCTAGGTCCCTGACTCCTTCCTGCTATATTGCCAGGAACTCCCTGGACATTGTTCTCCCATCCTTATTCACTGTCTCTGTCTGAGATGCTAAATAATCTGACTCCCCCAAGGTCCCACAACATATTCATACTATAGGGTAACTAAATAGACGGTTATGCTGTTTAGTCCATCTAGCTACAATGCTCCGCACTGTGTATATATTTATATATTTATGTGCACATATGTATATTCACTGCTCTTATTTTCTTATCTTCTAAATCATTGCTGCTGCAATTTCCCCATTGTGGGACTAATAAAGGCTTATCTTATCTCTTATCTTATAATAATAATTATTATTATTATTATTCAAAATCAGAAATGTAAAACAAAATACAACTGCAAGTTGAATAGAGATAGAACGAAGTTAGACATAATCACTTTTCAAAATGTGATAATTTTGATAAATCGGAGAAAGAAAAAGAAAAGTTTGAAAATCAGACATGAAACTTGGTTCATCTCCGGCCGGTGTACAAACCCCTAGTGCACAGACAACCTCCGGCCATGCGCACAGTGAAGTTATGGTCTGAGGAGGCAATGGACACTCTAAAGGGCTGTTTTGAAACCACCGCCTGGGAGCAGCTCTGCGATCCACATGGTGAGGACATCGATGGCCTCACTCACACCATCACGGACTACATCAGCTTCTGTGTGGACAACACTGTTCCCACCAAGACCATATGGTGTTGCTCAAACAACAAACCCTGGATCAACCCTGAGATAAAAACACTTCTGAGAGAGAAGAAGAGGATCTTCAGGTCAGGGAACAGGGAGATGCTGAAGTCCGTACAGAGGGAGCTGAGGAGGAAGATCAGAGAAGGCAAGGACAGCTTCAGGAAGAAGATGGAGGACAAGCTGCAACAGAGCGACATCAGCGGGGTCTGGAGAAACCTTAAAACCATCTCTGGGCTCCAGAATACCTCCCCCCAGGCCACGGGGGGCAGGGAGTGGGCGAACAATCTGAATCTGTTTTTCAATAGGTTTGACCAACCGCCCTCCCCCCTGTCTGCACAACAACCACTGCTGCCTCTAAAGACATCAAGTCCTGCTGCCCACTCCCCACTCCACCAACACCCCCCCACTCCCAACACACAGCCCCCCAACCTGACCCTGACTAAGACCCAGGTGAGGACGGAGCTGAGGAAGATCAAGGCGAGGAAGACGTCGGGACCGGACGGCATCAGCGCAAAGCTCCTCAAGTCCTGTGCAGACCAGCTGTGTGGGATTGTGGAGTACATCTTCAACCTGAGCCTGAAGCTGGGGAGGGTACCACAGTTGTGGAAAACATCTTGTGTGGTACCAGTACCAAAGACTTCCCACCCCAAAGACCTGAACAACTACAGACCAGTGGTCTGAACGTCCCACTTGATGAAGACCCTGGAGAGACTGCTCCTTGCTCACCTCCGCTCCCTGGTGGGACCAGCGATGGATCCACTCCAGTTCGCCTACCAGCATGGCATTGGAGTGGAGGATGCGGTGATCTTCCTCCTTCACCGTTCTCTGTCCCACCTGGAGAAGCCCGGGAATGTGGTGAGGATCATGTTCTTTGACTTCTCCAGTGCTTTCAACACTATCCAACCGATGATCCTGAAAGACAAGCTGCTGTGTGCAGGGGTGGACCAGCACCTGTCATCATGGATCTTGGAATACCTCACTAACCGGCCTCAGTTTGTGAGAACTCGGGACTGTGTGTCTGACACGATCATCGGTAGCACGGGGGCCCCCCACGGAACGGTTTTGGCTCCCTTCCTGTTCACCCTTTATACTGCGGACTTCTCACACAACACAACACACTGCCATCTACAGAAGTTCTCTGACAACTCTGCCATCGTTGGCCTCATCTCCAATGGAGATGAAGCTGAGTACAGAGGGCTTATCCAGGACTTCGTGGACTGGTGCCATCGGAACTGCCTCCAGATCAATGCGAGGAAAACTCAGGAGCTGGTGGTGGACTGCTGCAATATACAGGGAACAGACATCGAGACAGTGACATCCTATAAGTACCTGGGTGTTCATCTGGACAATAAACTAAACTGGTCACACAATACTGACGCACTCTACAAGAAGGGACAGCGCAGGCTCTTCCTAATGAGGAGACTCAGGTCTTTTGGTATACAAGGGGCACTGCTGAAGACATTCTATGACACGGTGGTGGCATCAGCCATCACTTTTGGAGTGGTCTGCTGGGGCAGTGGCATTACCACAGCCGATAGGAAGAGACTGAACAAACTGATCAAGAAAGCTAGCTCTGTCCTGGGGCAGTGCCTTGACCCAGTGGAGGAGATAGGAGAGAGAAGGACGGTGGCTAAACTGTCATCTCTGCTGGAGTCCGAGTTCCACCCTATGTAGGACATACTGAATGTACTGAGGAGCTCATTTAGCAGCAGACTACATCATCCCAGGTGCACAACCGAGAGGTTCCGCAGGTCCTTCCTACCAACGGCTGTCAGACTGTACAACCTAAGCAGGGCTGCTCACAGAGATAGCAAAAAGCCGTGACAACCTAATAGTATTGAATGCAAAAGACGCAATAGACTTATACAATGGTCCCCTCCGGCATACAACTAGGAAAATACCGGTCGCTATGGAGGGTGAGAATATGTATGGGTACATAATCATACCATGTAGGATAACTAAGTAGACGGTTGTGCTGTTTCATTCCATCTAGCAACAATGCTCTGCACTGGGTGTGTTTATATATCTACATATTTATTCCATCTAGCTACAATGCGCCACACTGTGTGTCCATCCATCCATCCATCTTCTACCGCTTTTCCGGAGGTCCGGGTCGCAGAGGCAGCAGTTCAAGCAGAGAAGCCCAGACTTCCCTCTCCCAAGCCACCTGCTCCAGCTCTTCAGAGGGGATACCAAGGCGTTCCCAGACCAGCTGGGAGACATAGTCTCTCCACCGAGTCCTGGGTCTGCCCCGGGGTCTCCTCCCAGTGGGACGTGCCTGAAACACCTCAAGTGGGAGGCATCCTAATCAGATGCCCGTACCACCTCAACTGACTCCTTTCAATGTGGAGGAGCAGCGGTTCTACTCTGAGCCTCTCCCGGATGACTGAGCTCCTCACCCTATCTCTGAGGGTGAGTCCAGCAATCCTACAGAGAAAGCTCATTTCAGCCGCTTGTATCCGCGATCTCGTTCTTCTAGGACCCCCATGATCCCAGGAGGGATCATGGGGGTCCGGTGCTATGTGGATTAGGTGGTGGTCAAAGGCGGAGACCTTGGCGGACTGATCCCAGGCTTTGTAAACTGGCTTTTGGTACGTGGAATGTCACTGTGTGTCTATATATATATATATATATATATATATACGTATATACCCCCTCATGGATCGTCACCTTATCGTGGTGGGGGGGTTTGCGTGCCCCAGTGATCCCAGGAGCTATGTTGTCCGGGGCAATTTGCCTCTGATAGGGTCTCCCAAGACAAACTGGTCCTGGGTGAAGGGCCAGACTAAGAACGATCCAACAGACTCTCATGATAAATTGTATATCAAGGATTCAGTGTACCCCGCCCGGTATGGGGTTACCGGGGCCCCACCCTGGAGCCAGGCCTGGGGGAGGGGCTCGAAGGCTAGCGTCTGGTGGCCGGGTTTCCACCCATGGGACCCGGCTGGGCTCAGCCCGAAGGAGTTACATGGGTCCGCCCTCCAGTAGGTTCACCACCTGCAGGAGGGATCATGGAGGTCCGGTGCTATGTGGATTAGGTGGCAGTCAAAGGCGGAGACCTTGGCGGACTGATCCCAAGCTTTCTAAACTGGCTTTCGGTATGTGGAATGTCACCTCTCTGGCGGGGAAGGAGCCTGAGCTGGTGTACGAGATTGAGCGATACCGGCTAGATATAGTCGGCCTCACCTCAACACACAGCTCCGGTTCTGGAACCAGTCTCCTGGAGAGGGGCTGGAGCTTGGCCTTTTCTGGAGTTGCCCCGGGCGAGAGGCGACGAGCAGGGGTAGGTATTCTTGTATCGCCCCACCTTGCTGCCTCTATATTGGAGTTTTCCCCGGTGGACGAAAGGGTTGCTTCCCTGCACCTTCGGGTTGGGAAACGGGTCCTGACCATCATTTGTGCCTATGCACCAAATGATGTTTCAGAGTACCCACCCTTTTTGGAGTCTGTGACTGGGGTGCTGGAGGGTGCTCCTCCTGGAGACTCCATTGTCCTACTGGGGGACTTCAATGCGCACGTGGGCAACGACAGTGAAACCTGGAGGGGGGTGATTGGGAGGAACGGCCTGCCCGATCTGAACCCGAGTGGTGTTCAGTTATTGGACTTCTGTGCTAACCACAGTCTGTCCATAACGAACACCATGTTCAAGCATAAGGGTGTCCATATGTGCACCTGGCACCAGGACACCCTAGGCCGCAGGTCGATGATCGATTTTGTTATCGTATCATCAGACCTGCGACCGTATGTCTTGGACATCCGAGTAAAGAGAGGTGCAGAGCTGTCAACTGATCACCACCTGGTGGTGAGTTGGATCCGATGGCAGGGGAGGAAGCCATTCAGACCTGGTAGACCCAAACGTATAGTGAGGGTGTGCTGGGAGCGTCTGGCTGAGGCCCCTGTCCGGGAGGTCTTCAACTCCCACCTCCGGAAGAACTTCAACCACATTCCGAGGGAGTCTGGAGACATGGAGTCTGAATGGGCCATGTTCTCCACCTCTGTTGTTGAAGCGGCGGCTCAGAGCTGCGGCCGCAAGGTGGTCGGTGCATCTCGTGGTGGCAACCCCCGAACCAAGTGGTGGACACCAGTGGTGAGGGGGGCCATTAAGCTGAAGAAGGAGTCCTATCAAGCTTGGTTGGCTTGTGGGACTCCCGAAGCAGCTGAGGTGTACCGGCAGGCCAAGCGGAGTGCAGCTCGGGTGGTTGCTGAAGCAAAAACCCGGGTATGGGAGGAGTTCGGTGAGGCCATGGAACAAGACTTTCGGTCGGCTTCAAAGAGATTCTGGCAAACTGTTCGGCGGCTCAGGAGGGGAAAGCAGCTCCCCGTCCACACTGTGTATGGTGCGGATGGGACACTGTTGACTTCGACTGGGGATATTGTCGGGCGGTGGAAGGAATACTTCGAGGATCTCCTCAATCCCACTGACACGCCTTCCACAGAGGAAGCAGGGTTTGGGGACGAGGGGGATGACTCGCCTATCACAGGGGCTGAGGTCGCCAAGGTGGTTAAAAATCTCCTTGGTGGCCGGGCCCCGGGGGTGGACGAGATTCGCCCTGAGTACCTCAAGGCCCTGGATGTTGTTGGGTTGTCATGGTTGACACGCCTCTGCAACATTGCGTGGCGGTCGGGGGCAGTGCCTTTGGCATGGCAAACCGGGGTGGTGGTTCCTCTCTTCAAAAAAGGGGACCGGAGGGTGTGCTCCAACTTTAGAGGGATCACACTCCTCAGCCTCCCTGGGAAGGTTTATGCCAAGGTACTGGAGAGGAGAGTCCGGCCGTTGGTCGAACCTCGGATTCAGGAGGAGCAATGTGGTTTTCGTCCTGGCCGTGGCACATCGGACCAGCTCTTTACCCTCTCGAGAATTCTTGAGGGTTCGTGGGAGTTTGCCCAACCAGTTTACATGTGTTTTGTGGACTTGGAGAAGGCATTTGACCGCGTCCCTCGTGGATTTTTGTGGGGGGTTCTTCGGGAGTATGGGGTATCGGGCTTGTTGTTACGAGCTATTCGGTCTCTGTACGACCGTTGTGAGAGTTTAGTTCGTATTGCCAACACTCGGTCGGAGTCATTCCCAGTGAGAGTTGGACTCCACCAGGGCTGCCCTTTGTCACCGGTCCTGTTCATAATTTTTATGGACAGGATTTCAAGGCGCAGCCAGGGAATGGAGGGTGTCATGCTTGGTGACCACAGGATCTCATCTCTGTTGTTTGCAGATGATGTTGTCCTGTTGGCTTCATCCAGCAATGACCTACAGCTCTTGCTGGGACGGTTTGCCGCTGAGTGTGAAGCGGCTGGGATGAGAACCAGCACCTCCAAGTCCGAGTCCATGGTCCTCAGCCGGAAAAAGGTGGATTGTCCTCTCCGGGTTGGGGACAGGCTCCTGCCCCAAGTGGAGGAGTTTAAGTATCTTGGGGTCTTGTTCACGAGTGAGGGGAAAATGGAGCGAGAGATCGACAGACGGATTGGAGCAGCATCTGCAGTGATGCGGACGTTGTACCGGTCTGTTGTGGTGAAGAGGGAGCTTAGTTCTAAGGCAAAGCTGTCGATTTACCAGTCAATCTACGTTCCTACTTTCACCTATGGTCACGAGCTTTGGGTAATGACCGAAAGAACGAGATCGCGGATACAAGCGGCTGAAATGAGCTTTCTCCGTAGGATTGCTGGACTCACCCTCAGAGATAGGGTGAGGAGCTCAGTCATCCGGGAGAGGCTCAGAGTAGAACCGCTGCTCCTCCACATTGAAAGGAGTCAGTTGAGGTGGTATGGGCATCTGATTAGGATGCCTCCTGGACGCCTCCCACTTGAGGTGTTTCAGGCACGTCCCACTGGGAGGAGACCCCGGGGCAGACCCAGGACTCGGTGGAGAGACTATGTCTCCCAGCTGGTCTGGGAACGCCTTGGTATCCCCTCTGAAGAGCTGGAGCAGGTGGCTGGGGAGAGGGAAGTCTGGGCTTCTCTGCTTGAACTGCTGCCTCCGCAACCCGGACCTCCGGAAAAGCGGTAGAAGATGGATGGATGGATATATATATATATTTATGTTTATATGCACATATGTATACTTGCTGCTCTTGTTTCTTTTTTTTTTCTCTTTCCTTCTGATTGTTGCTCTGAGTGTTGCTATCCCTGTGCTGTTGCAATCCTGGAATTTCCCCATTGTGGGACTAATTCAATTCAATTCAATTCAATTCAATTCAATCGTTTATTTCAAACTCAGGGTTCATATTATGAGCAAAACTAAAACGAGTAGAAAATAGGTAAACAAATAAATAAATAAAGTATATACAGATCAGCAGACACTCGGCGCTCTTGTAACAACAATGACATACAATAATGGGCTCAGTATAAAATGGAACGCCACCACTTCCAAATGCTGGAATGAAGTGTGAGTGACGAGTTGACAATTGCTGATATAAGATGATTGTTACATGCCAGCAACCTTCTCAAAAATCTGTAAACATTCTTACGTATCAATTCGCCAAAAGACGGAATGTTCACAGACACAAACATCTTGCTTGCACTCGACCTTCGTGGTACATCTAACAATCTTCTTAGGGAGTTATTATATGCAATGCGGATTTTGTTCCTAACAGCAACATTGCTATTAAACCATAAAGGCGAGCAGTACATTGAGGTACAGAAGGTCTTGAACAACATACATTTGACATCAGGAGAACATCTATGGAAATTTCGCAACAGTAAATTTGTTTGAGCGTACAGTTTCCTGAGATGCCTGTTACAATCAACATTGGTCTTATCAGATTCAATCCACACACCTAGGTATTTGACTTTTTCAACAAAGTTCAAGCTGTTACCACAGAGTGGCATAACAGGATTCGACGTATTGACACCCTTTGGTTTGAAAGCCATACACATAGATTTAGTACAGTTGAACAAGATGTCATTTTTTTCACCAAATTTTTCACATACCGAAAGGAGATGTTGCATCGCTGCAGTAGACAAACTTAACAAACAGAGGTCATCAGCGTAGAAAATGCGATTTAACAGTGCACCGTCAAAGGAGCCGCCCACATTAGTATTGTTCAACAGTACACTGAGATCATCAACATAGACATTAAACAACAAGGGTGACAGTATACCACCTTGTTTAACACCGTTGGTCACATGAAATTTGGATGAGGTGACATTGCCCCATCTAACAACCATAGACTGCCTTCTGTACCAGTATAGCAGGATGCTAACAATGTAAATAGGAGTACCTCGATCGATCAGTTTTCTGAACAAACACCAGTGGTTAATCCTGTCAAAAGCTTTGCTAGCATCCAGGAACGTAGCATAGACACTAGTGGAGTGGCTTCTGAAGTAGTCAACAAATTCATGGAGTAGGTAAACAGCCTTGTCAGTTGAAAGAGCTGATTTGAAACCAAACTGATTGTCGTTTGTCCACAGATAATCCTCAATTCTGTTCAGGAATAAACCCTCTAACAGTTTAGATATAACATTTGCAATAGCTATAGGTCTGTAGTTGTTCATATCAGAAAGACTGGCACACTTGTTTTTCACTAGAGGAATAATAACAGAGTCCATCAACATATCTGGCATGTAACCATGAACAAGCATACAGTTAAAACACAATGACAACAGAATACACAAATTGAAATCAGTGTTGATGAGGCATTCACTGGTGAGACAGTCAGGGCCAGCAGATTTGCCTTTCTTGAGAACTTTGATCAGTGAATCAACTTCAACAGGAGTAACAGCAGAGATATCAGAGGCATCAAACATGTCGTTATACAGACAAATATCATGCATAACAGAATCCTTCATTGAAACATTCTTGACTGAGTTGAAAATAGCTTCATAATGACATTTCCACTTTTCAGCAATATTAACGTCACCAGTCACACCATCAATAGTGTTTGATCTGACAGACCGGTGAGAGCTCATAGCCTTCATTTGTTTCCAGAATTCTACCATGTTCAGTTCACTCATGTGATTAGCTAGCTGGTCACATTTGATACTTTCTTCATTGCGCCTGCATGCTCGTAGAGCATATTTGAACCTAGCCCTGCAATTTTTCATGTTTTCAAATATTGGACCAGAATGTGGTTTGCTATTACTCCTCCACCACCAAAAAGCATCCCGAGCAGCTGTGTGAGCCTCGCTAACGACATCATTCCAGCCTGGGACGTTATATTGGGTGGTCGCACTGTGACTAGGAATGCATTCACTCACACAGTAATTTAAGGCATCAACAATATCACTGTAGAACCTGTCGATATCGTCCCTGTGTGCTGCACAATTACTGTCGTGACACCTGATGGCGTCCATAGGAGCACGGATGTTACAGAGTTTCCTACGAGTAAGTTTCTTATATCTGGACAGGTCTGACGCTGTGGCATCACGCCATTTGTATGTTTTACTGCCCGTTGTGGCTGAGGGAGCTTCCCGGGGGTCACTTACAGCACTAGATACCTCAATATCTATAGATAAAGGTACATGATCAGAACTCACATAGTCAAACAGAACTTTGATATTGGACACGTTGTCATGGCCTGAGGATGTAGTCGCACAGTGATCAAGCCATGATAATAATAATAATGCATCGGTTTTATATAGCGCTTTATCATATATACTCAAAGACGCTTTACAATTAGGTACATTATTCATTCACTCCAGACAGACAATGGTAGTGGCGAGCTACTTCTGCAGCCACAGCTGCCCTGGGGCAGGCTGACGGAAACGTGGCAGCCAATCTGCGCCAACGGCCTTTCCGGCCACCACCGAACATTTTATGCATTTATACACATTCATACCCAGTGTTATGGGCACTGGAGGCAATGCGGGTGAAGTGTCTTGCCCAGGGACACAACGGCAGGATATCTGGGGAGAGCGGGATTCGAACCGCCAACCATCGGGTTATTAGACGACCTGCTCTACCTCCTGAGCCACTGCCGCCCCATGATGTAGAGCCATGAGCCAGGCTAACATGAGTAAAGGTATCATCTGGTAAGATAATCCTGTCCGAGATGTGTAAGGAGTAACTCTCACAGAAAGACACCAGTTCGTCTCCAAAACAGCTTGAACGTGCTGTATTAGCATTGAAGTCACCGATTGTGAACACATATGGAGTTGGAAAGTCCTCGGTGATACGTTTAACAAGACTCAGGCAGTGCAAGTATTCATCCAAGTTTTCAACACTGTCATAGGGGAAATATACACATAGTATAAGACAGTGAAAGTCACCCAGGTTGACTTCAATACCTGTAACTCTTAAGCAATCGTAAGTTTTCACAACACAACTGTTCGCAAGTGACTTCCGCCAAAGGATACCGACGCCGCCATAGGGGCGACCTAAGATAACACGTTCTTCCGTATCCATAAAAGAAACCCCTTGTCCTATAAAGTCACCATGTAATCTGCTCAGAATAGACAATTCGTTTTCGAACAACCAGTGTTCCTGCAACAACACAATGTCATGGTTATCACATAACCTGGAGATCTCGTTAGATGAAGTTTTTACATTCTGGCAGTTGAATGAACATATTCTAAGGTTGGTCCTACTATTGAATGAGTATAATGACAAACACAATAATGACAATCACATGTAGATCATTTCCTCTCAAAAAATTGTCGAATGTATAAACCAGATGGCCACACATTTTCGTCAAGCAACTTCTTGCTGCAGCTAGCAGGACATGTAATCTTGAAGGAGGCATAACCATCATACTTGGTTTCTAGTTGCTCAATCTAATAAAGGCTTATGTTATGAAAATCTGAAGGTTTTGCAAAACCATTTCTATTAATTTGTAAAATAAATTTGTCAATGAAAAAATCCATCACTTTGCAGCGACTTCTTTAAGAGGCTGTGAACTAAAACTGAGCTTTCAGGGTCAATTTCCTGGACAGCCGATGTAGTTTGTTCCGCTCAGAGCGTCCAACACCAGACCTGATCTCTCCTTTTTGAAGGAGCCTTGCAGCAAATGGTAAAAAGTGAAAGATGACATTTGAAACCAAATCTACAGAATCACGTCAACCAAATCTACCGCCTTCAGCCACATCAACCTACACTGTAAAGTTTGAACTATTATTTTATAAATTGTCGTAAACAGGAAATACGTCACACGTTGGGCATGCGTGTGTTGAGCGTCAGACGACGTGCGCATGCGTTGTAACCGAGCCTTTTCTGCCTCCAGATAATATTGTCACGTGGGGATTCGAGATTTGGTGAGTAAAACAGTTGAAAAGATTCTTGTGTGTCACCAACAGATGTGAGGAATGTTTGTGAGACGACACTGATGTGACCCGGAGAAGGTTCCGGTTCTGCTTTAAAAGGACTGAAAACGACGGTGAACCGCGCTAACAGCAGCTAACTCAACTAGCCTAGCATAGCCTAGCCTAGCATAGCTTAGCCGCTCTGGAAGAATTTTTTCCCGATCGTCCAGATTTCTGCTGCGTTCCAAATGCTCTCTCCTTCCCCATATAGTGTAAAATTGAGATGCACCTGTAGTCATTTATCTTCCATTGTTTTTGTTCTTCTTGGCGCCATTTGCTTTTAGATGCTCTTATTTTGATGTGTTCTTAGCTCAGTTTATATACCTCGCCAGTCCACGTGACAAACGTGCAATGCATTCTGGGATGAGTAGTTCAGCGATTATAAACAGACTGCAAGCACACAGCGTCTCGGCATTTCTTGTGAATGAATGGAAAAAAATCACAAAATGGACCGTGTGAAGCAAAATTTAAAGGGACCGTACTCCACCAATCTGAATGGGACTGCAAAGCCACGCTATTTGGTGACGCTTGAAGGGGTTAATGAACAAGATCCCTCCCCACATGTCACATGGAGTTCCGACATAAACATTCTGCCAAACTTCGACCGTGCCTTCATTTCTAATTATATGACTGTAAGCATAAGTCCACACACATGAAGTTTGCAGTAACTTTAGGTCTTTGAAGCAAGAAAAAGTGCAGTTAGACGGATGGGTGCATGACTTGAAGATGTACAAGGTAGACATGAAGACAATTGTGCTCACAAAGGTATGTTTTTTTAATTTCTTGTCTTGATTACAAGTATTTATTTACTAAACTAGAAAAGCACTCGGAGAGCGCAGACCTCCGCCAAGCGCCACAGTCCCCCCCCCCATACAGTGTTTGTGTGTAGGTTTTCAGATTCCTTGACCATGAAAACATTTGACTAGCAATTTGATTCCCAATGATTATTTGTTTCTTTGACAGGGACAGTGCAGTAAACATAGACAATTAATCAATGACAATCAGTCTGATAGTGATAGGATTAGTGGTTCAGTAGTAAAAGCATTACCTCCTTGGCGGAGGTAATAAACTGAAGTGTTGCTGTTGTGTCCATCTCCTCCACTGAAAGCAGCAGTCAGGGCTTCACTGACGGATGCAAATTGGGTAGACAGGTTGGCGTGGGTTTTATATTATTGGGGTTGCGCTCCGCGGCAAAAGAGGATTTAGAATCTTCCCCGGCAGAGAGCTCGTTTTTGTGCAGCGCCTATGGCTGCCCGGGGAATTTCTGCCAAATAATCCTGCACCGGACAGCTGCCCGTCTCAGCTTTTGCAGCGTCGCGCAAACACAGGCACGCTGGCGGGCCCTGCCCACCAGTGTTTTCCGCATGCTTTTGTGCCTAAAACGTTCAAGAACACGGAGTTTGAGTTGGTCAGACATGACGACCAGCGCCCTCCATTGCGCCTGCGCACATGTTGAAAATGGCCGTATGTCACAGTGTTAAAGAATGCTTTAAAAAATTCCTGTATCCAGACGGTGAGGCGGATCATCCCCAAAATTTAATCAGTTCTTCCTTGTACCATTTCCAACAAGGCCTGAAAGTTTCATCGAAATCCGTCCAAAACTTTTTGAGTTATCTTGCTAACCAACAGACAGACAGACAGACAAACGCTGGCAAAAACATAACCTCCTCCTGGCCTTCGGCCTGGCGGAGGTAATAAAATAAGTGCATGCCATAAATTGAATTATGCACCCAATATACATGTGAAAGTGTGCTTATAATATGTTATAATCAACCCCTCCTTTCCTGTAGTTGGTGCAACCCCTGATGCACTTGTGTCCTGCACCTGTTGTGAAAAAGGCTGTGTGGAAATAAAATCCCCATATAAGCACCGCAACAACAACATCCTGCAGGCCTGTGCAGACAAGGATTTTTGCCTGAAACTCTGTGATGGGAGACTAGAACTCAAGCACAGTCACAAGTACTACAAGCAGGTACAAACGCAAATCTTTGTGACAGGCTCACATTTCTGTGACTTTGTTGTGTGGACCACAAAAAGTTGCGTTGTTGTACGCGTCACACCAAATTCTGACCTGTGGGAGCAAACACTTTTACCAGAGGCCCAGAACTTTTTTACCTCCGCCAGGCCGAAGGCCAGGAGGCTATGTTTTTGCCAGCGTTTGTCTGTTTGTCTGTCTGTTGGTTAGCAAGATAACTCAAAAAGTTTTGGACGGATTTCGATGAAACTTTCAGGCGTTGTTTGAAATCGTACAAGGAAGAACTGATTAAATTTTGGGGATGATCCGGATCACCGTCTGGATACAGGAATTTTTTAAAGGATTCTTTAACATTGTGAGATACGGCCATTTTCAACATGTGTGCAGGGGCAATAGAGGGCGCTGGTCATCGTGTCTGACGAACACAAACTCCGCGTTCTTCAAAGTTTTAGGCACAAAAGTACGTGGAAAACTGTGGTGGGCAGGGCCCGCCAGCATGCCTGTGTTTGCGCTGCACTGCAAAAACTGAGACGGGCAGCTGTCCGGCGCGGGATTATTTGGCAGAAATTCCCCGGGCAGCCATAGGGGCTGCGCAAAAACCAGCTCTCTGCCGGGGAAGCTTCCAAATCCTCTTTTTTTCCGCGGAGCGCAAACCCGATAAAACCCACGGCAACCTGTCTACCCAATTTGCATCCGTCAGTGAAGCCCTCAGTGCTGCTTTCAGTGATCTATGAAAACGCTCGCAGCCTGGGACTTTGCACATGAAGGAGATGGACACAACAGCAACACTTGCGTTTATTACCTCCGCCAAGGAGGTAATGCTTTTACTACTGAACCACTAATCCTATCATTGTGAATCCAATTGCTAGTCATATGTTTTCATGGTCAAGGAATCTGAAAACGTACATACAAACACTGTATGGGGGGGGACTGTGGCGCTTGGCGGAGGTCTGCGCTCTCCGAGTGCTTTTCTAGTTTATAAAGTTGTCCTACCTGAGCTTGTTGCCCGTCACTTTACTGACTCTGACCCCACAACACAAAAGAGGAAAGCTGCAGCTGATAAAACCACCCAGAAGCCCAAAAGACGACGTCTAACTGCATTACAGCCCAGTCCCACACACAGTCCCAAAAGACAGGCACAGAACACAGCAGAAGTGTGGTGGACTTGCAGGCAGCCAGAAGAGCTGGATGACATGGTTGCCTGTGTAACCAAAACTGTGAAATTCAGTGGTTCCATTTAGGATATGTGGGACTCAGTGAAGCAGCAACCCCACAGCAGCCGTGGTTTTGCAACATGTGCACATTAGAGTAGTGCTGTAGCATGAGACAGTTATGCGCTATAATGTTGTGTGAACAATGACACATGTCGATCATGCATGTCAATTTATATTCTTGTATTGTGTCATGGTTATGGTTACAGTTTTGCATCTTTGAAATAAAGAGCTGGAGTTTGTAAGCCATTGTGTACTTTATTCCAAAAATTGTTACAAAGCAAGCGTATTTATACAGCACATTTCATACACAAGGGCAGCTCAGTGTGATTTACATATATAAAAATAAGAGGAAAAAAAGCAAAATGTTTGAGCAATAAGAAAAATTGAATAGGTGCTGCTTTAACTGTTTCAATATTATTGACGCAGTTAAAGACATGATGTCAAAATGGCTAAACCACACCAAAAACATGTCAGTGCCTACATTCTAAAACTAAAAAGTTCAAAGCAGTCAATAATAACTGTGACCTGATTGCCAAACATTTCAACGTACTGATGTGGTGTGCTAGCCTGCAAACAAGGTCTTTTAGCACCTTGGGGGAGCCAGATTATTTTGCATCTCAGACAAGAGACAGTGGATAAACATGGGAGAACAAAGCTCAGGAGGTTCCTGGTGAGATAGCAGGAAGGAGTCAAGGATGTAGGGGGTTGACTGCAGTGTGATGCAAATGTCATGTTGTGTGTGGAGAAATGCCATGAAACTTGGGAGGAGAGATTTGGGGAAAAGGAGAGTGCCTGCTGAAATGAGTCAGTCTGTTCTGTGCTAGAGAGATGTGAAGTGTGTAATAAACTGTGTGCCATGAGTCCACCTCTTATTTCACACACTCCACACTGGTGACCCAAGACGTATTATGGAACACGAGGCAAGATCCCCGGAGCCGGCCCGGTCAGGAAGCTCCAGCGAGGCGGCAGCCATCCCACAGACAGCCCGGACTGGAACCCCCAGCCACGTGTGTGCGGTTTCAGTCAAGCTACTGGATTTCTGGCAGCACAACCCGTGCTCTTGGTTCCACCACACTGAGGCCCAGTTCACCCTCCAGGGAGTAACGGCAGACGACACCAGATTCTACCATGTGGTAGCAGCGCTGGACGCCCGCACAGCTCAGCAGGTAGCGAGCCTGCTCGATCAGCCACCAGCCAGCAGCAAATATGAGGCGCTCAAGGCTGCACTCATCCAGCGCTACACGCTCTCAGACTGTGAGAGAGCAGAGAGGCTCCTGACGCGGACCAAGTTAGGAGATGGTTCGGCCATAGACCTGATTGAGAAGATGCTGGTGTTAATGGGCACGGACGACGGGCACTTTCTGTTTGCCCACCTCTTCCTCCGGAACCTTCCAACAGTTTCGAGAGCGGTTCTGGCCAATTCGCCGTTGCTGGCTGCGCGCGACTACCGTGCGCTAGCCCAGGAGGCAGACCGGATCATCCTCACCACCAGGGCGATCACAGTCACCGCGGCAGCGGCGGAGTCCAGCGAGACAACCAGAGGAGGCGAGGAGCCACCGACGGTAGCAGCAGCGGGGACTAAGGAGTGCCAGAGAGACATGCTGTGTTTCTACCACCGCCGCTTCGGAGAGAATGCACACAGATGTGTGCCTCCATGTCAATTCAAGCACTCGGGAAACGCCAAGGTCGGCGGTCGGTAGCAGCTGTGACCCTCGGTGAAGAGAACAAGCTGCTCTACTTGATGGATGCACGCTCGGGGAAGCGTTTCCTCGTGGACCCCGGAGCCCAGAAGAGTTTCATCCTGCCGACCTACGCTGACTGGCTGGCAGGACCTAGCGGCCCTGAGATGTTGGCAGCAAACGGCTCGGATATTAAGACCTTTGGTGAGAGGACTCTGCTCTTATCTCTACACGGCCGTACATATGAGTGGACTTTTGTCGTAGCAGCACTGAATTACCACATACTGGGGGCTGATTTTCTGTGTGCACATGGTTTACTGGTTGATGTTGCTAACAGGCACCTGGTTAATGCACTGTCCTTTGACTCTCTCCCCTGTATAGCTCGAGTGACCCAGCCAGCAGCACAAGCCAACGTCACAGCTACAGGCGGTAAGTTCCACGCACTGCTCACTCAGTTCCCAGCACTCACGGTCCCGACGTTTTCCACGGCCATTGCTAAACACGGGGTGGGGCACTTTATCACCACCACCGGGCCGCCCATTTTTGCAAGACCTCGGCGCTTGGACGCAGCTAAACTGGCCATAGCGTGCGAGGAGTTCGCCAACCTGGAAAGGTTGGGCATCTTCAGGCGTTCGAACAGCCCATGGGCATCCCCGCTACACATGGTCCCTAAGGCTGAGGGCTCGTGGCAACCGTGCGGGGATTTCCACAGGTTGAACAACGCCACAGCGCACGACCGCTACCCAGTTCCAATACCTGCCAACTACTCCGGTTTTGCCGTAATGGTTCCGGTTTTCAAGACCCCATTCCAGGTTACGGCTTTATTAATCAAAATTACAGTTTTTCACTAAAAATTCAGTCAAAAATTTTAAATCGTAAAAAAAACACGAAAGCAATTCCAAACACGAGATCGCTAGGAATCGTATCTAAATTTAGAACAAAGGCAATCAGCACTGCTTCCTGTAGGTGTATTGCGCATGTGCGAGAGGTCTGAGCCTAAGGTGCGTCCTTTCAGCCAGAACTGGAAGTGGCGTATGGCCAGGTGGAGAGCCATTAACTCTCTGTCGAACACGCTGTATTTACGTTCACTGTCATGCAAAGACCTGCTAAAAAAGCTGAGCGGTTGCCAAGAACCAGCAATGCATTGCTCCACGACGGCCCCATTGCCATGTCCAAAGCGTTGGTAGTGAGCGCTATCCAAGCTACCGGGTGTGGGTGCTCCAGTAGTGCAGCGATTGCTAGGGCTGTTTTAACCTCAGAGAACGCCTGCTCCCGCTGAGGAGTCCAGTCGACTCTGTCCACCGGTTTCCGTTTCTTGAGTGCGGCGTACAACGGCTGTATGAGCTGGGCTGCGTGGGGGAGGAAACGGTTATAAAAGTTAACCATCCCCAAAAACTCCTGCAGCGCCCTGACATTGATGTTGAGGAGAAAAAAATAGCAAAACAATTTAATTAGAATACTTTTATGATTCCAAACAGTTTGAAATTGACAGTGCACAGTGGATATTGACTCATAACTTTTGAATATTTCTAAGACTTGGCTACATCAGTGATTGTGCAAAATGAACTGCTCAAGACTCAATGGAGATTGAAACTTTTGATCTGAAATGGATGCTGAAATTATAAAAAGTAATGGTATGTTGGAATTTTATTTCTGTTATGGAATAGATAAAATTAACTGATTTTGATTTGATCAGGTGTTAAAGCATGTGATGGATAATGCTTGTTGGAATATTTTAGGAATGCTGTCTTCTTGGAACATAAGTCAATATTATACAGTAATTAGTGGCATTCAGCTGTTTGTTTTATGTCATTTAAGATAAGCTAAGATAAGATAAGCCTTTATTAGTCCCACAGTGGGGAAATTCCAGGATTGCAACAGCACAGGGATAGCAACACTCAGAGCAACAATCAGAAGGCAAGAAAAAACAAGAACAGCTAGTAAACATATGTACATATTACTATATATATATATATATATATATATATATATATATATATATATATATATATATATATATATATATATACATATATACATATATATATATATACTGTATATATATATATATATATAGACACACAGTGCGGAGCATTGTGGTTGGTGAATGTGCAGCAGAAAGTCTAAGCTCTCTCTCCGCGGGTGCGGCAGGCCAGCTGGATGTCTTTGGCCATGATGGTGACCCTCTTAGCGTGGATGGCGCACAGGTTGGTGTCCACGAAGAGAAGAGACCCACCAGGTAGGCCTTGCTGACCTCCTGCAGAGCCATGACGGCGGAGCTCTGGAAGCGCAGGTCGGTCTTGAAGTCCTGAGCGATCTCCCTCACCAGGCGCTGGAAGGGCAGCTTACGGATGAGCAGCTCCGTGGATTTCTGGTAGCGACGGATCTCTCTCAGAGCCACGGTACTGGGTCTGTAACGGTGAGGCTTCTTCACTCCGCCGGTGGCCGGAGCGCTTTTTCCGAGCAGCCTTGGTGGCTAGCTTCTTCCTGGGGGGCTTTTTCCTCCAGTAGATTTACGGGCGGTCTGCTTGGTTCTTGCCATCGCTCTTTATTATTCTGTCTTATATTTCTTGCACGCTGCCTAAACTCCAGCCCGGCACCCGCGTCGTTTTCGCTACAGTTCCCGGTATGTCAAGTTTCTCCGTTAGCACCGGGTGGTGGTTAAGTGCTAGCTAGCACTAGCTCTTCCCTGCTGTATCATCTCCTGCTGTAAACAGTGGCTCCGTCCGCCAACTCGGGAGACCTTTGGGGCGATCTGTGTGTCCGTGATATACGTATATATAGAGTGAAAGGTGTAGAAAGAAGAAGGAAGATAAAAAAAGGCAGTTGCAAAGGGCAGCCAACTCGTGTGGCGCAGCCGGTCCGGCGGCACACTAAGCACAGTTCTGGTATTTAAAAATCATAAAAACCCAGGAGCTTCGGGGGGCTTCGCCCCCCTTGCCCCCCCAGCAGGGCTCTGCCCCGGACCCCACTGGGAAACTGCATCCCCCAGACCCCCTGCTGAATTTTCAGATAATTTCCCCAACCCAAAATCACATCCCTGGAGCCATTGTTTCCATTTGGAATCGCGAAAGAATTAGGTCAGCATTGTATACGTTTTCATCATGGAATCTGCTGGAGAAAAATCACGAATGAGCGGGAAACCCAAACGAAAATTACAGTCTTTTCGTGAGGAATACTCCAAAGCATTTACAGGAATTATTATTCGCTCAAGAAAGGGTGGAAAATTACGCCAACTGCACTTTGTGTAGACAAGATTTTTCGATCGGACATGGAGAAATCAGCGATGTGAAAGACCACGTGGGAACGAAAAAACACAAGTGGAATGCCAATGCCAGTGACACCAGCGGCAAACTTTCTACGTTCTTCGTAAGAAAAATAGAAACATGATTATTGAAGAAATATGAAGTTGTTAGCCACATTTTAACTTGATTTAATGTTAATATTTGTTTGCCGTCTGTGATGGACTGGCGATCTGTCCAGGGTGTACCCTGCCTCTCGCCCAAAGATGCTGGGATAGGCTCCAGCCCCCCCGCGACCCAAAAGGATTAAGCGGTAGAAGATGGATGGATGGATGGATGGATTTGTTTGCCGTCGGGGGGCTTCACCCCCCTGAACCCCCCACCAGGACTTTGTCCTGAACCTACCGGGGCCTGCGGCCCCTGGACCCGGCTAGCTACTAGGCTTTTCAGGTTTTAAAAGTTGGCAGGTATGCACCTGTTCCTCATTGTCAGACGAACATGAAGCTCGTCTGCTTGTAACGACTCGTGGTTCTGGTCACGTGACGCGGTCAAACCATCTCCTCCATGACTGTGGTTTTTGCGAATGATTTTTCAAAACAAATAAGAACAGTAGTAATAAAAAAGACTGGCTAACGTGCACTAGGACGCACAGACGTGACCGCCCGCGGTATCCTGGAGTGCAAGAGGTTAACAGAAAAATCTAAAGTTTTCCAAACAGTTCTCTAATGTATGCATCAAAACTAAAAATGTGCTTGAAAAAGTTGTCCACTTAATATAAAAATTAATTATAAGAAAAAAGTAATGAGTTATTTTAAAACATTTTTTTATTTCATTATAAAAACCTTCTCAAAAGTAGCAAATTTATGCCAAAATTCTTCAAATTTTGGAGGAACAAATAAAAGTAGTAGAATTAAAAGACCAAAGGCACAGATTTGTGAGAAAAACCTTCCTATTTGGGCAGGAATCATCAAGTACAGTGACATGTTTTTTCTGTCATTTCTCTGCAGCTGATCGAGGGCTGCTGGAGACTGGAGCAGTGACCACCGGGGCTGGTGGAGTCGTCACTCCTGTGAGCAGTGACATCACAGTAAGTTTGTGGGGCAGCTGGAACAGTGGAATGATGAAGGAGCTGTGGTTTGATGATGATTTATCTAATCTCATCTTTATTCTTGTAAATGTGTGATTTTTATTTTTTTTTTCCCCCTGGTTGCAGCTTTATTTTGACATTTTGCTCTTAATTTTGTGTCCTTTGTGTGTGGGGAAACACACAACCCCCTTTAACACTGGGTATTCAACAGCTTCATAGCTGAAGGATTAAAGGAATTGGAATAAGGGCCAGACCTCCTCCGGGGTGCAAGGTGGCGTCGGCCTGAGGACATTTAAACAAATTCACTATTTAATACATGGTCAGACTGGCTAATGATGGTGCTAGCCTTCTGTAACACATGTCTACACCACAGTGAGCTTAAATTATCCAGATGAACTCAGTGATCTTGGAGCAGACCTTTATGACTGTATTAAGGCTGTTCTTGTCCTTCACAGAGAGCCCATTATACCAACAGATAAAAGAAAAAGTTAAGACTCTCAATAAAGGAGCAATTAAAAACTACATAAAATTATCCCAGGAACATGAAAAGAGTTCAATTTCTGCAACAAGTATGTTGTCGTCCACGCTTAACAACTGCCTCTGTGTTGGCCATGAACTTCATCTGAGAGTCAAACACTGTTCCCAGATATGTGTAGGTCTCCACTAGTGAACGTCCTCTTCACGTATAATACTCGGTTCAGGTTCTCCTGTGTCGTTCTGAAAGAAAATAATCATCTCTTTAGTTTTAGTGACCTTTAAATCCAAGAAGTCCTTGTCACACCATTCCACAAATGAAGACAGGGCAGAGCCTTGATCAGTCTGTGATTCCTTAAGAAGAGACAGCAGGGCTGTGTCGTCAGAAAACTTCATCAGATAGCTGTCCTGTTGAGAGGCTCTGCAGTTGTCACTATAAATGATAAAAAGCAGAGGTGAAAGGACACAGCCCTGAGAGGAACGCATATTTGAAATGGTAAGATCAGACATAAGACCGTTGACACAGACCTGCTGAACCCTGTCAGTTAAAACGTTTAAAAGCAATAATGAAATTTGATCAGGTAGCCTAAAATAGCAAGTCAATCAATCAATTAAAATATGTGGCGGCATCTTATAAAAAGCAGAAGAAAAGTCTGCAAATAAAAGCCTGACATGAGATTTAGGCTGCTCAAGGTTTTTGTGTGCTCAGTCTAAAATAAAAAGCTTTGCATTGTCCACCCCTTTGCCAACTTGATATGCAAACTGCAGTGGATCTAGCTGGTCATTGATTAAGGAAACCACATTATCTTTCAGGATCCCCTCAAAGGTTTTCATCACAAGAGATGTAAGTGCAGCTTGTCAGAATTCATTCAAATCTTCTTTCTTGTTTTACAGACTGGTATTATAGTAGATGTTTTCCATATTTTTGGTATCTGGCCACTATCTGCACACATTTGAAAAAGTGGGGAAAAATCTCACTCAGCTGGTCTGTACCGTAATGCAGTGCCTGTCCACGTATGGCATCTGGGCCAGCAGCCCTTGTAATGTTCACCTTTTTGAACAAGGATGTCACCCTCTTTGGTGTTACTAAAATAACTGTTTTTGGTTCAAGAGATTTAGTGAAGAAATATCCTTGAGAAAGTTGAACCTTGCAAAGCGTGCAAAAAACGAGTTCAAAGCATTTGGCAAATTAAAATCAACCATGTTATTTACATAAATGGGCTGCCTGGTATTACAGGGATGTTGAGTCACATTGGCCATGCGTTTGAGTCCCAGCCAGGCTGTTCTCAGATCACTCCTACTATCCTGCTCCTCTATTTTCTGTCTGTAGTGCATTTTAGCTTTCCTTATCTCGTTTCTTACTTCCCTTGAGACAAGTTTTTTTTCTCCTGAGGATCACCAGTGTAAAATGTCTGGTGATGCCAGACATTTTAGATTGGCTATCTTTACATGGACACAAGTAACTGGATTAAAAGCCTGATCGGAATAAAAATGTTTCATGTAAACATGCCAGCCTGAATATTCTAACCCGATCACGCTCATTTGGATCAAAATTTCATTCTGATTGAGAGGGGTGGGTTATGCCGATTGTTAATCTGAATGGTGCGCATGAAAACACTTATTCCGAACGTCGGGCAGAAAATACGTTTACTGCACATGTCTGTACACCAGCCGCATGTCGACATGACGTATTTCCGCCTTAGCAGCAGCTAGCGGAAAACATAGCGGGAGTAAAACAAAACTGGTCTGTATCGTCCTGCTGTCTCCCTCTGTTTGTCATATGCAGAAGTATGTAATGTAGCTTCATTACAGAGACTTAGTTAAACAACTTGAGAGGAGCAGAGAAACCAACTGCAACAATTACAAAGTCCATAGAAAAATTTAAGATAAGATAAGATAAGATAAGATAAGATAAGCCTTTATTAGTCCCACAACGGGGAAATTCCAGGATTGCAACAGCACAGGGATAGCAACACTCAGAGCAACAATCAGAAGGCAAGAAAAAAAACAAGCAAGAGCAGCTAATATACATATGTACATATTACTATAAAATATATATATACACACACACACACAGACACACAGTGCAGAGCATTGTAGCTAGATGGAATAAATATGTAAATATATAAACACCCACAGTACGGAGCAATGTAGCTAGATGGAATAATATGTAGATATATAAAAACACAGTACGGAGCAATGTAGCTAGATGGAATAGTATGTAGATATATAAAAACACAGTACGGAGCATTGCAGCTAGGTGGAATAAATATGCAAGTATATAAACACACACAGTGCGGAGCAATGTAGCTAGATGGAATAATATGTAGATATATAAAAACACAGTGCGGAGCATTGTAGCTAGATGGAATAAATATATAGATATATAAATATAAACACACCCAGTGCTGAGCATTGTAGCTAGATGGAATAAATATGTAAATATATAAACACACAAAGTGCAGAGCATTGTTGCTAGGTGGGATGAAACAGCATAACCGTCTATTTAGTTATCCTACATGGTATGGGGTACCCCCCCACAGCAGCCACGGACAAACACAGCGCTCGACTAGAGCAATTAACAGGACAGTGAGATGTGTGTGTTGAGATCAATAGGCAGCCTTCCTGTGCTTAGTTCAGGCACCAGCATCCTGTGGATATGTATGACGCAAATGCAAACATTCATGCTTCCTGCTCGCATTGTGGTACAAATGTCACATGTCTGAATGCATTTCCTTTGATGATAAAATGCCTTTGATGTATTGTCCGTTGCTGGGTATTTAAGTGGCTGAATTCATATGTTCACTCTCTGTTCTTCTTCTGACTGCTTCTGACTACAGCTCATGAGAGCCTGAGAGCGATCCCCAGCATGCTTATACAGCAGCTGGGGTGAGCTCC
Source organism: Pholidichthys leucotaenia (assembly GCA_020510985.1). NCBI lineage: Eukaryota > Metazoa > Chordata > Actinopteri > Cichliformes > Pholidichthyidae > Pholidichthys > Pholidichthys leucotaenia. The sequence goes on along the minus strand of JAJAQF010000026.1, from coordinate 6,221,986 downwards.
GTGATGGCGATGATTTGATCAATAAACTTCATTAAAACTCCAGACGCCGTGTCTTATTTTAACATCGCCACAATGGTATGATTATGTGCCCATACATATTCTCACCCTCCATAGCGACCGGTATGTTCCTAGTTGTATGCCGGAGAGGACCATTGTGTAAGTCTATTGCATCTTTTGCATTCAAAAAACTATTAGTTTGTTACGTCTTTTTGCTATCTCTGCGAGCAGCCCTGCTTAGGTTGTAGAGTCTGACAGCCGTTGGTAGGAAGGACCTACGAAACCTCTCGGTTGTGCACCTGGGATGATGTAGTCTGCTGCTAAATGAGCTCCTCAGTGCATCCAGTATGTCCTGCATAGGGTGGAACTCGGACTCCAGCAGAGATGACAGTTTAGCCACCGTCCTTCTCTCTCCTATCTCCTCCATCGGATCAAGGCGTTGCCCCAGGACAGAGCTAGCTTTCTTAATCAGTTTGTTCAGTCTCTTCCTATCGGCTGCAGTAATGCCACTGCCCCAGCAGACCACTCCAAAAGTGATGGCTGATGCCACCACCGTGTCATAGAATGACTTCAGCAGCGCCCCTTGTACACCAAAAGACCTGAGTCTCCTCAGCAGGAACAGCCTGCGCTGTCCCTTCTTGTAGAGTGCGTCAGTATTGTGTGACCAGTCTAGTTTATTGTTCAGATGAATACCCAGGTACTTGTAGGATGTCACCATCTCGATGTCTGTTCCCTGTATATTTACTGGTGCTGTGAGGGGCTGCCCATGCCTGCGGCAGTCCACCACCAGCTCCTTAGTTTTCCTCGCGTTGATCTGGAGGCAGTTACGATGGCACCAGTCCACAAAGTCCTGGATAAGCCCTCTGTACTCAGCTTCATCTCCGCTGGAGATGAGACCAACGATCGCAGAGTCATCAGAGAACTTCTGTAGATGGCAATGTGTTGTGTTGTGTGAGAAGTCCGCAGTATAAAGAGTGAACAGGAAGGGAGCCAGCACCGTTCCCTGGGGGGCCCCCGTGCTACTGATGATCGTGTCGGAAACACAGTCCCGGGTTCTCACAAACTGAGGCCGGTTCGTGAGGTAGTCCAGGATCCATGATGACAGGTGCTGGTCCACCCCTGCGCGCAGCAGCTTGTCCTTCAGGATCATCGGTTGGATGGTGTTGAAAGCACTGGAGAAGTCAAAGAACATGATCCTCACCATATTCCCGGGCTTCTCCAGGTGGGACAGAGAACGGTGAAGGAGGAAGATCACCGCATCCTCCACCCCAATGCCATGCTGGTAGGCGAACTGGAGTGGATCCATCGCTGGTTCCACCAGGGGGCGGAGATGAGCAAGGAGCAGTCTCTCCAGGGTCTTCATCAAGTGGGACGTCAAGGCCACCGGTCTGAAGCTGTTCAGGTCTTTGGGGTGGGAAGTTTTTGGTACAGGTACCACACAAGATGTTTTCCACAGCTGTGGTACCCTCCCCAGTTTCAGGCTCATGTTGAAGATATATGTCACAATCCCACACAGCTGGTCTGCACAGGACTTGAGGAGCTTTGCGCTGATGCCGTCCGGTCCCGACGCCTTCCTCGCCTTGATCTTCCTCAGCTCCGTCCTCACCTGGGTCTTGGTCATGGTCAGGATGGGGGGCTGTGTGTTGGGAGTGGGGGGGGTGTCGGTGGAGTGGGGAGTGGGTAGCAGGACTTGATTTCTTAGAGGCAGCAGTGGTTGTTGTGCAGACAGGGGGGAGGGCGGTTGGTCAAATCTATTGAAAAACAGATTCAGGTTGTTCGCCCACTCCCTGCCCCCCGTGGCCTGGGGGGAGGTATTCTGGAGCCCCGAGATGGTTTTGAGGTTTCTCCAGACCCCGCTGATGTCGCTCTGTTGCAGCTTGTCCTCCATCTTCTTCCTGAAGCTGTCCTTGTGTGACAGAGATCATCCTGCACAGTTCGCCCCACACGGGACACGAACCCGCGACCTCTCAGTCAACTACACAGTTCGAGCATGGGAGACACAGCACGATCGCGCTGAGCTAAAGGTCCGACCGGTAGCTCAGCGCTACCGATACTGTATGAGGCTTTGGGAGGGAGGTTTTACTAACGTTCTACGCCGAACAGCACTAGTTGGCATCCGTTACACTCTCCCCCTTAAACCTCACTCCCATGCCGGGTTCACGGCACCAGTGTGACAGAGATCATCCTGCGCAGTTCGCCCCACACGGGACACGAACCCGCGACCTCTCAGTCAACTACACAGTTCGAGCATGGGAGACACAGCACGATCGCGCTGAGCTAAAGGTCCAACCGGTAGCTCAGCGCTACCGATACTGTATGAGGCTTTGGGAGTGAGGTTTTACTAACGTTCTACGCCGAACAGCACTAGTTGGCATCCGTTACACTTGCCTTCTCTGATCTTTCTCCTCAGCTCCCTCTGTACGGACCTCAGCATCTCCCTGTTCCCCGACCTGAAGATCCTCTTCTTCTCTCTCAGAAGTGTTTTTATCTCAGGGTTGATCCAGGGTTTGTTGTTTGAGTGACGCCGTATGGTCTTGGTGGGAACGGATTTGTCCACACAGAAGCTGAGGTAGTCCGTGAAGGTGTGAATGAGGCCATCGATGTCCTCACCATGTGGATCGCAGAGCTGCTTCCAGGCAGTGGCTTCAAAACAGTCCTTTAGAGTGTCCATTGTCTCCTCAGGCCATAACTCCACAGTGTGCATGGCCGGAGGTTGTCTGTGCACTAGGGGTTTGTACACCGGTCGGAGATGAACCAAGTTGTGATCCGATCTCCCAAGTGGGGGGAGTTGTGATGAGGTGTACGCCTCCTTAGTGTTTGCGTAGAACAAATCCAGTGTTTTATTGTCTCTAGTGTGGCATGTGACATACTGGGTGAAAGTGGGCAGAATGGGAGACAGTGAAACGTGGTTGAAATCGCCTGAGATGAGGAGAAGAGCATCTGGGTGTTCTGTCTGCAGCCTGCTGGTTACTGAATGGATGACGTCACGCGCTGTCCCAGCGTTCGCCGTCGGATTTGCATAAACAACAATGCAGATCACGTGTGAGTGTTCTCTCGGGAGATATGTAGGCCTCATGCTAACAGCTAGCAACTCAATGTCTTTGCTGCAGTGTCGTTGTTTAACAGTGATATGTCCCGGTCTGCACCAGTTGTTGTTAACATACATTGTCACTCCACCGCCCCTAGTTTTGCCACTCTCTGGTGTTCGGTCAGCTCGTATCATGTGAAAACCCTCCATCTCAATGTTAGCATCTGCTGCTAGTTCAGTTAGCCACGTCTCAGTAAACAAAAGGAGAGAGCACTCCCGGTAAGTGCTATCATAACGGGAGATAGCCGCTAGCTCATCTAATTATACACATCTATTTACAAAGCAAATTAATAGCAGACAACAGAAGATTAACCTACCATGGTTAAATAATGAAATAAGAAAACTTATGAAGAGGCGAGACTATGCATTGAAAACATCATTAACCTCTAAACTACAAAATGATCACCTTGTGTACAAAAGTTTAAGAAATAAAGTGGTACAAGAGCTGCGAAAATCAAAAGTATCTTATTACAATAAACTGATAGATCATGCAAAGGGTAACAACAGTTCCCTATGGAGGCATTTAAATAACTTAACTAATAAAAAAAATGATCAGAAGGGGGTAAAGGAACTTAGAATCAATGGCAAGACCGTCAGTGACAAGGCTACTTTGGCAAATGAATTTAATTCATACTTTGTGGGCTCTGTGGAAGACTTAACAAAAATTTTTGTGCTGCCAAATGTGCTCAACAACACAAATTCCATACTTCCAACAGATTCTTTTCACATCGATGAGGTAAATGAGGAGTTAATTGCTGGTATTGTTAAAACACTGTCAAACTCAAAAACTAATGATATCTACAATATGAGCACCTCCTTTCTCAAAATGCACAGCAAAATATTAATCAAACCACTGACTCATCTCATTAATCTCTCCATTAGGTCTAGTACATTTCCATCTGGCTGGAAAAAAGCTGTCGTCATACCAGTTCATAAATCAGGCAGTAAAGACGATATATGCAATTACCGCCCAATCTCTATTTTACCAGTCCTGTCTAAGGTTCTTGAAAAAGTTGTAGCTACACAGCTGATAGACTATTTACAAGACATTCTTCATCCACATCAATTTGGTTTTAGACCAGGATACTCAACAGAAACAGCAAATTGTTGCCTTATTGAAAACGTCAAACAGTCCTTGGACAGGGGTAATGTGGTAGGAGCTGTTTTTCTAGATCTCAAAAAGGCTTTCGATACTGTAAACCACAGTTTGCTTTTATCCAAAATGGTATCTTTTAACTTCTCCCCAGATACATTAGAATGGTTTGCATCTGATCTCCAGAATAGAGAACAGTGTGTAAAAGTTCACCAGGATAAATCCTCATTTTTAAACAACCGCATGGGTATCCCACAAGGGTCCATTCTTGGTCCTTTACTTTTCAGCATTTTTATTAATGACTTGCCGTTACACTGCTCAGCTGCAACATGCCAACTTTATGCAGATGATGCAGTTATTTACACAGCTGCCAAGACTCCAGCACAGGCTGCAGATGTACTGTCTACAAGTATGGTTGATGTCCAAGAGTGGCTCCTCCAGAACCATCTATTGCTGAACCTTCAGAAAACAGTCTCAATGTGCTTTTCAATCAAAAAATGTAACCTGCAACGTTTTAAAGTTAATATACATGATCATGACATCAGTTTAGCTACAGAATTCAAATACCTTGGCATTGTACTAGATCCTCAACTCAAATTTAATCTTCATATAAAGAAAATTTCAAAAACAGTAAAAAAAAATCTGAACTGCTTTAAATTAATTAGATATTACATACCTTACGAAGCAGCTGTACTGTATATGCATTCTATGGTTTTTTCTCATATATCATACTGTTTGACAGTCTGGGCTCAAGCAGCCCCTTCCACAATAAGACATATAGGTTCATTATATAATCAAACCCTAAAAATCTTGGACAAAAAGCCCATTAGGTGGCATCACTGTAATGTTTTAAAAAAATACAACCTACTGAGTTTTGAGAGTTTCATTGACCTCTGTTTTCTGAAATTAACGTTCAAATGTTTCCATAAATCAGCACCCGAGCCACTTGCTGGTTTCGTCCAAAGACAGGACAGCAGCAGAGCCACCAGGAGTTCTGTTAACAATAACTGTAAAATATTCCACCGCAGAACCACATTTGGACAAACAGCTTTCTCTATAAAGGGCAGTCACATCTGGAACACAATGCCAAATGTAATTAAAATAACGGACTTTAAAACATTCACTAAAAAGGTTAAAAACTGGCTGAAAAATAAACAAGAATGTACTCATATATGAATTGATTGTCTACAAGGTGAGAGTGAATGAAGGGAAGGAATGAATGTGTTTGTTTATAGTGAGTGACGAAGGGAGGGAGGCCTGAAATAGGCAAATGTGAGTCAGGTTGTTATATTTGTGTATTTATAATATTTATAATATTTGTAATTGTGTATTTATAATCTTTTTTGCATTGATGTATGTGGTTATTGTGTATTTTTTTTTCTTTCTTTACTTGATTCTCTTTTCTAAAGCCCATCCGGGGACAAGAGTTGGTTATATTTGTGTATTTATAATATTTTATAATATTTATAATAATTATAATTGTGTATTTATAATCTTTTTTGCATTGATGTATGTGGTTATTGTGTATTTTTTTTTCTTTACTTGATTCTCTTTTCTAAAGTCCATCCAGGGACAAGAGTTGCAAATTAGCTAATAGCTATACACTCTATGTGCAACACATCAGATTGATTGTCATTGATTAATTGTCTATGTTTATTGCACTGTCCCTGTCAAATAAACTAATCTATCTAACCAGCAGAAGCAAAAGTACAGTCTGAACAACACAATACAGGTCAATTTTGACACAAAGCGGGGCTTGCTAACACCAGAAGTTGCTGCTTCTTCTACTATTTTCGGAATGTCGATGTGAACTTGTCAAAATGATTTATTCGGTTCAAACGTGTGACACATGGAAACGCACGTCCTAATCGGATCAGCTTTTTCAGGATCCGTGGAAACAGTAAAATTCTGATCTGAATTGTAATCAGATTGAAGAAATTTTGCCCATGTAACCGTGGCCACTGGTGACGCCTTTCATCACAGGCATCATGAAAACACTCCCAGTTCATACAGTCCAAGCATGCCTACAGTGAAGAAATCCTCTCTTCTGTCCAGGTTTCCACTGCCCTCTCTTTCCTCTCTAGACGTCTGAAGGAAGGTGTGTACACTGGCATTAGGTACGCACTATTATGATAGGAGGCTCCCAGTGAAGGCATGGGCAGGGATTTAGAAGCCCCTGTTACAGACCCAGAACAAAGATCAATCCTGATGCTTTTTGTGTTGGAGCACAAGTCTCATCCTGTTCATGTTTTCAGTGAAGTATTCAAATTACAGTGGTTAAAATCTCCAAGGATAAATTTTGGTTCCTCTGGGCAAAGTGTGTCAAGTTTATGTGACATCAGCAATCAGCTGACGCATTGACGTGTGGATGACTATACAGTCATGAAAAAATTAGGACACCCCATTAAATATTCAATTCTTTATGAATAAATTTCCACATTTGCCTTTTTTAACATTTATTTTAGCAATTTTAAGTGGGAATGAATATGGGGGTGGCCTAATTTATTCCTCACTGTTTTTTTAGAATTACATTTTACATAAAATTTGAAAAAGTCTTTAATTCATTTAATTGTTTAGGTGTATTACATGAATCTCCCAGTATTTTTAACGTTGTTATTAAGTATCCATATGTCCAAATATGTTTAAAAAACAGACAGCCTGATACAGGGTGTCCTAATTTTTTCACCTGACTGTACACTAGCGTATAAAACAGCTGTTGAACTCATGAGGCAGGGAGAAGGGACAAAGTGAGACTGTCAGTAGTTGTTAATCCACAGTGCATATTCTTTCCTGCTCTGTCACAGTTTTACAGGACCTTTGGTTGACATAAAAGCACACTTCTCCTCCTTGGCTTTTCCTGGTGATCTCTGAGGACCGATCCAAACGAAGTGGGCTTCCAAATATATAGCCAGATGTGACATACATCTACCCCCCCCACCCGGTATCAACAATCACACAAATAGGAATTGATTTTTCTTTCCCTTTTCCTAAGTTAACACATCACCAAATGCACAAGTGCAATATGTAACCAAATGTTAGCAGATGTGATCAGCTAGGTGTGGATGCATTTTTTGCAAAAAGACACTTTTGAAATGCTGCCGGTCGGGTTCTACACCTTCATCATTAGCAGCCTCAGTTCAGTCAGAATGCCCATCAAACCTCTTGTAGCCTGTTTGTATCAGCGAAGGAGGTTTTCTGGGTTTTGGCGTGGGTCACCTCCGAGCATGAAGAGAAGAAGATGCTCTGGACAAGACCCGCCTGACGGGTCTCCGGGGACGTCACCCGGAGTATAAGAGGGCTTTGCGGAAGATTGGCGGTCTCTGACCACCTCCCAGCCTAGCGGGAGCACCTCTGTATTACATGTGAGTCTATAATAAAGTCCTATCTAGTTCACCGCTCAGTCTCATAACTGGGTCACGATTTACTTACATAACAGTGAGCAGGATCCAAGTGTGGTCCGTACGGAGACCTAATCAGCCAGAATGATTAGAAGCATCTGCGTCGCTGAGCATGAGACATTTTCTGTCTCGCCTGTGTGAACACAGCTGTGTTCACAGGTAAGAAGTTGGCAAGGAGGGCTAAATAGTAATTTGAATCTTCATATTTTCCTGTGGCTTGAAAGTCTGGTACTTAATGTGCACCGTGTCATTATGCACGAGAAGTCATAGATCATGACTCTTTGTTTGCTAGCGGCAAGTCCCGGAAAAAAGCTCTATGAGTGCCTGGTGTCATTGGAAAGCTTAGAAATCGTACTTTCTAGCAATATCTATGTTTTTGCGGAACATGCAACTCCCGACTGATCAAACGCAAGTTTTCAACCTAGCCAAAATTGTCTTTTTCTTGGTCAGTTTTTGTGCACTTTGTACAACTTAAATATCATTTTGAAGGTCTTTCAATGCAGAATATGGAAATAAAGTTACATCAGTTTTGAATCAGTTTTATATAATTTTCAGCTTTAATGAAATAGAATTCCCTCGGCAGCTTCCTGCCAACATGGCTGTATTTTGTGTTCAAAATTGGGTAAAAGCAAATGCACAACTGATACAGTTTACGGAGCTTTATTACAATGATAGTTATTTACATAAAGAGGCTTACGGCACTCGCCTGCTTGCCAGGTGGCTCCCGCGAGGAAAGAGGCAGAGCCTCTTCCGCCCACTTCCTTTATACGTCGAGTGGCATCACCACCGGAAACCGGTGAGATTTCAAAGAGAGATAACACCCCATGATGTTAACCCCCCCAGTGGTGACGTGAATGTGGGCTCGGGGCACAACAACAGACTTATAACGAGCTTCCATTTCCACAAACCCCCAAACTGCCAGTCTGTTCCATCCAGAGCCATAACATTCTCTTCCTTGTTGTTTTATTTGTCGGTGGGGAAACAAACTGTTCACGGTTGCCAGGTTCAACACTGAGATAACTGCTCCAGTGTCCACCAACAGTGGAACCACGACACCATCAAGCATGATGTCACACACAATCCTTCCCGTTGTCTCCGGGGAGACCGTGTGTACTATAGTCGGAGTCTTCTGCGCAGCACCTGGTTCCTGCCTATGGCTCCTACATTCGAAGTTAGCACACCCCCTGACAAAGTGGTCCCACAAACCACACTTGCCACAATGCTTTCCTTTCACTGGGCTCACACTGACCTTATAGTGGTGAACAGGGGACCCACAACTGTAACAACGTTCCGTACCTGGGGTGGACCGTATTTTAACAACAGAGACATACATATCCTCTCCAACATCACCATCACCAGGGTCTCAAAATAGTGCCTCAGCACAAAACTTACCTTCATCCAGAAAGGCCGCTTCAGGAAGGCCTCTCACGATGGTCTCTGCTGCGTCGAACTGTTGGGCGAGCTCAATAGCTGTGGTCAATGTCAACCTTCTTGGATACTCCCAAGAATCTGGACTGGACCGCTGTACAGTGAACATGTTCTGCTAGTTGGCCCCGAATCATTTCATCTTCAAGGTGTCCGAAATCACATTCCCTCACCAGCCTTTGGAGATCTTCAATGAACCTCATCACTTGTTCTCCCAACCACTGGCGGCGCTGTCGAAACTAGATGTGCTGGACCGTGGCGCTCTTCGAGCGCAAAAATGGCGTGCCATCAACTCCACAACGCCATCGAAGCTATCAGCTCCCCCCAGGCTCTCTAATACTCTCTGCCTCTCAGTACCCAAATTATGGACTAACACAGCCCTCGCCTGAAGCCTCTCATGTTCGCTGAGGTTCAAAGCCACTAGGTACTTGGTAAAAGTAAAGAACCAATAAGGCCACGGCACGGGCGGTCTGCCTGGGGCCTCCAGAAACGGCCGAAACTCAGCAACAGACTTATCCATTCCCGCTTTTACCTCGTCGCAAAATGTTGTGTCCATAATTGGGTAAAAGCAAATGCACAACTGATGTAGTTTATGGAGCTTTATTACAATGATAGTTATTTACATAAAGAGGCTTACGGCACTTGCCTGCTTGCCAGGTGGCTCCTGCGAGGAAAGAGGCAGAGCCTCTTCCGCCCACTTCCTTTATACCCCGAGTGGCGTTACCACCGGAAACCAGTAGTTAGACACCCCGGTCTAGCCCATGTCCACCCCAGCCACCATCTTATTAATACAGCCAATTTACATACACAACACCGCCCATATAGTAACGCAGCCGTGTGATGTCAACTTGAAACTATGAATAGACGCTCCCTTCTTTTAATGCTGTTTTAACTTGGGTTTTTTTGTGTCTTGTGCATATACAGTCATATTCTAGCTGTAATTAGAGGTGAAATGAAAATGTCTAATAATTTGTGGGGAGATATTTACATTTTCAATAAAAAATTTAAAACAGTTGCTTATAACTGATTTATGTTTTTGTCATAACTTAACTTTAAAAAAAAAATACTGTTAAAAATGTAACTATTGTGGAGATGTGTGGAAGGACGAGACTGAGTTTATTCCTCAGGTTCAGCTTTATTCACAATCACATCTCCAACATTCAAAAGCAGAAAACGAGGATGAATCTTCTCACATCTGTCCTTTTATACCCAGGACATCAAACCTACAGTCACATGGTGTTTAATCAAACATACAGTCACATGGTACTTAATCCCAGTCACAATGTAACTTCCCCCGATCTTAACACCATCCACGCCCTAGTCTCCAGTGGTCAGGAAATCTCTCAAGGCCATCTCCTTGAAACAAAAGGCCAAATCTCACACCCTCCTGTTACCTCTAGGAGGCTCAGTTCCTTTGTTCCCCTGAGATGTGAAGCACACAATAAACATACAGTAATATATCTGTGGAGCATATGAAACCAACATATATGCCCCACACTATGATGGTTTTTTCGGTGTTTTCAGTTGTTCTGTATTTTTGTATAGTTCAGTAGGGTACTGTCTCTTTAAGATTTACGGCAGAACCTGCTTTACGGTAGTCTCTCACTGCCTCCATGGCGACAGACACTGCTGGGAAAACGGAGCAAGAGGCGATTTGTTGCTGAACTGCTGTCAGGAATCCTGCTCATGTGAGTTCAGATATTTGTGGATTTAAGGAGGTTTTGAGCTGCAGCTAAACCTTAAAACTGTCTGGATGTGGAGGTAGCAGCTCCTGAAGACCGTTAGCTCGGTGCTAGTTAGCCACGAGGCTAACAGGCTTTTCCACGTTCTGTGAAATTCAAGTGTGTGAGTGTGAGTTGATGAGGAATTGTGTTACTGAAACAGTCCTGCATGACAGCTGCATCGGTGACTGGAGCGCCAACATTAGCGGAGTTTTCCTTTGGTTTCACTGCCTGATGTTCTGGTTAGAGGGGATGCAGATGACGTCATCAATCACAACTTATGACATTTAAAAAATACTGAGTGGCAAAACTGAGTGGCAACATTAGGGGGTTTGCATTAAAACCCACACAAAACAAACCCAGAGTAGTCAGTCAGAGCAGTATGCAGAGAACCTGCTTCCATGGACCTTTTCACAAATGCATGATGGCAGCTACTCGTGACGCATTGAGCAAAGTATCCAGAGGTTGTTTGAGGACAAAGTTGGGCCGCATCAGTGCATTGGCTCTATATTTATATAATTTTAAAAATTTTAATACAGTGGTACCTCTCCTTACAAACGTCTCTACATACAGAATTTTCAGGTTACGAGACGCCTCAACGGGAAAATATTGCCTCTTGTTACAAAAGAAATTTCAGGGTACGAAAGGCAAAAAAGTACGTGCTCCTCGCAGCTCCTGTAGTTTACCGGACGTAAACATACCTGTAGCTGCTCAGCCATTGGCTATCGCCTAGCATCTTCCTGGTATCCCATTGGCCACGAAGTGTTCGGGCAGTTTTACGTGTGTGTACAGTAAAGTATTAACATTTATTCACTATGGGCCCCAAGAAAGTGATGGAGATAAGTGGAAAAGGAGAAAAGAAGAAGAAGAGAGTTTTTTTGTCCATGCAAACAAAGAAAGAGATAATAGAAAGGTATGAAAAGGGGATGCGTTTGGTTGATCTCGCCAAAGAATATGGCCGTAATACATCTACAATCGGCACATTTTCGAAGGATTGTTAAAAGCCGACAAAAGCAAACATCCTTGGATCGGTTCTTCACAAAACGTCAGGCAAAAACCACTGATGAGAGAGAATATGAACCAAAGAAGGCAAAAGGTGACGACGACGACGATAGCAGTTAAAAGGTAAATGAACATAATTTTTATTATTCTTTACTTTATACTTTAGTCTTTGTTTTTTTAAATTACAACTCTCATTTTATGTTTATTGTGCAGTAACCTAATTGTAACATGTATTTGTTACATGTTTTGATGCGTTTTTATGATTTATAAAAAATTTATGCCCGAATTTTTGGGGCTTGGAACGGATTAGGGCATTTACATGTAAAACGCGTCTCTACTTACGGAATTTTCACGTTACGGAAATACTTCCGGAACGAATTAATTTCGTAAGTAGAGGTACCACTGTATGCAAATTCTGATGGCAGGTTAAAGATTATTGTATTGTACAGGATGCTAGTATTAGATTGAGGGCCGAGTGGCTCTATCTGCTGTTTTTTTTTTTGTTACTTCTTTGTACCCGTAGGTAGATTTGTTTTGCAGTCTGGTGACTTCCGTATTTACAAGCCACCAGCTGCCGGTCACTGCGTGCGCGAGCGCCCCGTATCCCTAACCTGCATGTTTTTGGCATGTGGGAGGAAATCGGAGAAATCCTGGAGTAAACCCACGCAACACGGGGAGAACATGCAAACTCCACACAGGTCACTGTTGGTCGGGGGCTGGGATCGAACCCACGATCTCAGGATCCCCCGGCCAAGTAGCAGTGCTAACCACTGCGCCACCGTGCAGCCTTGTAGTTTCTGAGTTGATCGATCCCCATCCAGGGAGTAGCTGATTTTCACCAATATGCTAACGCATATTTTCCAAAACATGAGTCTGTTTGTTGGCAGGCTAAGCATGTGCATATCTATCTATAAATTCACTGAATCTCTGTCTGTGTGTGTGTCTGTTCCATGCATATCTCGCGAACCGTTTGTTAGAACCTCGCAGACTTGCCTCAGAGTTTAAACGTGGTTTCCTGAGGTTACGATGGTGTGCATCCCTGAATATGGAGTTGCTCAGTCAAAATATGTAATTTTTATCAATAAATGTTGTAGCCACTGTTCTGCAACTGCTCTCTGTGTCTTCATGTCGTGTGTCTGTGACATCACGACCACACTGATTGGATAACACACACCATCACAACCTGTCGATCACCACAGTGCTTTGCAAACAAAGATTTTATAAGTGCTTTGCTGCTGTGTGCATCCCTGAGTATGGAGCTGCTCTGTCAAAATATATACCATAATGTTGCTGTGATTGATAATTTGGCATGGAGAACACGGGGGGGGGGGGCATTTGGATTTTCATCTGGGGGGCCAGTGATCAGTCCGCCAAGGTCTCCACCTTTGACTGCCACCTAATCCACATAGCACCGGACTTCCATGATCCCTCCTGCAGGTGGTGAACCTACTGGAGGGCGGACCCATGTAACTCCTTCGGGCTGAGCCCGGCCGGGTCCCATGGGTGGAAACCTGGCCACCAGACGCTAGCCCCGTCCACACTGTGTATGGTGCGGATGGGACACTGTTGACTTCAACTGGGGATATCGTCGGGCGGTGGAAGGAATACTTCGAGGATCTCCTCAATCCCACTGATACGCCTTCCACAGAGGAAGCAGGGTTTGGGGACAAGGGGGATGACTCGCCTATCACAGGGGCTGAGGTCGCCAAGGTGGTTAAAAATCTCCTTGGTGGCCGGGCCCCGGGGGTGGACGAGATTCGCCCCGAGTACCTCAAGGCCCTGGATGTTGTTGGGTTGTCATGGTTGACACACCTCTGCAACATTGCGTGGAGGTCGGGGGCAGTGCCTTTGGCATGGCAAACCGGGGTGGTGGTTCCTCTCTTCAAAAAAGGGGACCGGAGGGTGTGCTCCAACTTTAGAGGGATCACACTCATCAGCCTCCCTGGGAAGGTCTATGCCAAGGTACTGGAGAGGAGAGTCCGGCCGTTGGTCGAACCTCGGATTCAGGAGGAGCAATGTGGTTTTCGTCCTGGCCGTGGCACATCGGACCAGCTCTTTACCCTCTCGAGAATTCTTGAGGGTTCGTGGGAGTTTGCCCAACCACTTTACATGTGTTTTGTGGACTTGGAGAAGGCATTTGACCGCGTCCCTCGTGGATTTTTGTGGGGGGTGCTTCGGGAGTATGGGGTATCGGGCTTGTTGTTACGAGCTATTCGGTCTCTGTACGACCGTTGTGAGAGTTTAGTTCGTATTGCCAACACTCGGTCGGAGTCATTCCCAGTGAGAGTTGGACTCCGCCAGGGCTGCCCTTTGTCACCGGTCCTGTTCATAATTTTTATGGACAGGATTTCTAGGCGCAGCCAGGGAATGGAGGGTGTCATGCTTGGTGACCACAGGATCTCATCTCTGTTGTTTGCAGATGATGTTGTCCTGTTGGCTTCATCCAGCAATGACCTACAGCTCTTGCTGGGACGGTTTGCCGCTGAGTGTGAAGCGGCTGGGATGAGAATCAGCACCTCCAAGTCCGAGTCCATGGTCCTCAGCCGGAAAAAGGTGGATTGTCCTCTCCGGGTTGGGGACAGGCTCCTGCCCCAAGTGGAGGAGTTTAAGTATCTTGGGGTCTTGTTCACGAGTGAGGGGAAAATGGAGCGAGAGATCGACAGACGGATTGGAGCAGCATCTGCAGTGATGCGGACGTTGTACCGGTCTGTTGTGGTGAAGAGGGAGCTTAGTTCTAAGGCAAAGCTGTCGATTTACCAGTCAATCTACGTTCCTACTCTCACCTATGGTCACGAGCTTTGGGTAATGACCGAAAGAACGAGATCGCGGATACAAGCGGCTGAAATGAGCTTTCTCCGTAGGATTGCTGGACTCACCCTCAGAGATAGGGTGAGGAGCTCAGTCATCCGGGAGAGGCTTAGAGTAGAACCGCTGCTCCTCCACATTGAAAGGAGTCAGTTGAGGTGGTATGGGCATCTGATTAGGATGCCTCCTGGACGTCTCCCACTTGAGGTGTTTCAGGCACGTCCCACTGGGAGGAGACCCCGGGGCAGACCCAGGACTCGGTGGAGAGACTATGTCTCCCAGCTAGTCTGGGAACGCCTTGGTATCCCCTCTGAAGAGCTGGAGCAGGTGGCTGGGGAGAGGGAAGTCTGGGCTTCTCTGCTTGAACTGCTGCCTCCGCGACCCGGACCTCCGGAAAAGCGGTAGAAGATGGATGGATGGATGGATGGGGCCAGTGATGATGGAATAAAGTAAACCGAGCAGAAAGCAGAAACCGAGCCAAAACCTTCTCCAGGTCAGCTGATCTTGCATTTGTTGGTGGCCGAAAAAAATCTTTTTAACACTTTTACAGAAATTCTTCTTCTTCATGGTTTACACTCACTGTTGTGGGCCTTCACTTGATCCAAAATGCTGCAGCTAGAGTTTTAACAGGTACTACAAAGAGAGAGCACATCTCTCCGGTTCTGGTCTTCCTTCATTGGCTTCCCATAGAATCTAGAATTAAGTTTAAAATCCTTCTTCTCATTTACAAAGCTCTAAATAATCAGGCCCCTTGTTATTTGAAAGATCTGATAGTACCTTATCTGGCTCAGGTTCAGGTTACTTTATTTGTACCCGTAGACAGATTTGTTTGGCAGTCTGGTGACATCCATATTTACAAGCCACAGTTACATTCAACATGAACACAAACACAGGCACACATGAAGCTGACCATAAACATGATAAAAATACTTAAGGCTCCATCAATCAGGGTATAGAGATAAAGAGATGAGAGAAAAACCAGAGATAAGAGAGAAGGGTCATATTAAAAAGTTAAAGACTAGTCAAAGAGGATTAAAAACTCAAAGGTCTAAAACCCAATAAAGGATTTAGAACCCAAATAAACTCCTACAAAAATAAGTAAATATAAAATGGAGTTAATAAATACACGTAGGTACCTAAATTATGTGGAATATATTGTTACAACTTGTTCAGTTCTTTGACAGCAGCAGGAACAAAGCTGCTTTTGTAGCGCTGGGTTTTGCTTTTTGGGACAGCCAACCTCCTTCTTGAGGGAAGAAGCTAAAAGTTGCAGTGCAAAGGGTGGGAGTCATCATTTAAAATGGAAGTAGCAATCCTCTGTACTTGTCTGGTGTACAGGGATGTCAGGCTAAGCTGTGACTCACCAAGCAAACGACTGGACCATCTAACTACCTGATCCAAGGATTTCCTCTGTTTCAGTTTTATCTGACCAAACCATGACACTAAAGAAAAGGATAAAACAGATTCAGTAAAAGCCCGATAAAACATTGTCATTATGGTTCGGTCAATTTGGAAGCGTGCAAGTTTCCTCAAGCAGTGCAAATGTTGCTGACCCTTTTTGCACACCCTTTCACAGTTCTCTTCAAAGTTTAAATTACTATCAATAATCATCCCAAGATATTTGTAGGATTGTACACATTCGGTGGTCTGACCTTTTAGTACGGTGACTTTGTGCCTGGGAGTTTTCCTCCTAAAGTCAATAATCATATCTTTAGTTTTTGTCGTATTCAGCTGCAGGTAGGAATCCTCACACCAGTGAACAAAATCATCAACTACTTGGCCGTGGCCACTCTCACCATCCTGGAGGAGACTGACAATAACTGAATCATTAGCATACAATGTATCTGTTGTCATGTCTGCTCCAACACATGTTTGTGTATAGGATGAAGAGTAGTGGTGACAACACACACCCCTGAGGAGAGCCAGTAGAAGAGCACTTTAGGTCAGACAATGTGCCATTGACCCTTACTCTCTGCGTCCTGTTGGTTAAAAAATCCAGAATCCAACCCACCAGATTATTGCTCAAATCAAATTGTTGCAGGAGCCTTTCAACTAAAATATGAGGCTGGATTGTATTAAAGGCGGAAGAAAAGTCCACAAATAAAAGCCTGGCATGTGTCCCATTAAAATCCAGATGTTTAAAAAGCATGTTAAACAGAGTGACAGTGGTGTCCTCCACTCCTCTGTGAGGCCTATAGGCAAACTGCAGAGGATCCAATGCATGTTCAGTCTGCTTTAGGACCTCACATCTGACCAGTTTTTCAAAAATTTTCATTAAAATTGAAGTCAAAGCAACTGGTCTAAAGTCGTTTACCGTTTAAGGACAGCTGGATTTTGGAACGGTGACAACCACGGCATCTTTCCAGATCTTGGGCACATGTTGGGTCTGTAAGGACTTATTGAAAATGTAATGAAATACAGGACTCAGTTCATGTGCACAGGACTTTACCAAGCGCCCACATATGTTATCAGGGCCCTGACTTTTGTTCACTTTTACAGCGCAGAACTATATTAAAGTGCTGATTGTCTTTTAGTTTCTGTTTCAAATCTTGGGTTTCTATGCTAAAATCAGAGGAATCAAAACGACTACAGTATAAAAACAATTAAGAGCATTAGCCAGCTCTGTGTCTGAATTAAAACCATCTAAAACACACGATTACTGCGCTCTGTGCTCTGAAGGCCTGCAATAGTTTTCATACTGGCCCAGGCTGAACCAAGTTTCTTTTTGCCATCTTACTTTTCAATTCTGATTTATAATTCTGTTTTGCTCTTAAAATTTCGGACTTCAGCTCTTTTGTGGCAACCTGTAGCTCAGAAACAGACCCCTGTTTAAAGGCAAGTGCTTTCCTCTGTAAGCAGGATTTAACTGATTTTGTAACCCATGGCTTGTTGGGATTTATTTTGACACGTTTACGTGGAACAATCATATTTTTACAGAAAGCAATGTATGAGCATGTGATGTCTACCAAAGAGTCCAAATCATCCCCAAAGGACAGTGTGAACATCTCCCAGTCTGTACGGTAAAAGCATTCCTGGAGGTAGTGCACTGAATCCTCTGACCACACCTCTATGTCTCTGGTCTCCACCTTGCCTCTTCTGAGAGCAGTTTTATATGTGGGCAGCAAATGTACACAGTTGTTATCTGAGGATCTTAAAGGAGGAAGGGGGAGTGATTTATAGGCCCTCTCTATGGATCCATAGCACAGGTCCAATGTCTTTTTTCGCCTGGTTGGGCAGGAGACATACTGATAAAAGTTTTTAAGTGTCTTCTTTAAAGAAACATGGTTAAAATCCCCAAGAATAAAGTTTGGAGCCTCTGGAGAAATTGACTGCAGCCGCTGCACTACATCAAAGACGGTGCTGGAGGCAGAGTCAGCGTCTGCCCTCGGGTGAATGTACACAGTTGTGATGAAAAGTTGGGGGAACTCACGAGGCAGATAGAAGGGATGTAGCGATACGGACAGAAGCTCCACATCGGGTGTACAGATGCGCTCTCTGACCGTGACAGATGTGCAGTACTGTTTATTAATGTATAAACATATGCCGCCCCCCTGACGTTTTCCCGTTACCTCTTCCTGCCGATCCGAAAGCAGTGGGGCTCCAAAGCCATCAATCCACAGGTCCGCATCCCGGTCATGCGCAGTAAGTCAAGACTCCGTGTAAGCCATGACACAGCAGTTCTTAAAGTTCTTCTGGTAGCGTACAATCCCTTGAATTTCATCCACCTTGTTCCTCAGAGATTGTACGTTCCTAAAAATCATGGAAGGAAGAGGAATGTTACTAAACTGACGTTTCCTCAGGCGTAATTTCACGCCTCCACGCTTTCCGCGCCTCCTTCTCTTGTCTCTCTTTTCATCGCTGTGTCCATGAACGTCTCTCAAAATAAAGTCTGGCAGTTGCGGCATGGACTCAATCACAGACGCTGCATCATCCGTGTTTAAATGCAGCATCATGTCCCTGGAATATTGTATTCTTCCCGACATGATCACGATCGCGCTCACCTCAGAGACACTCAGCCGGTGGAGAAAAAGCAGCAGTGCAAAAATGGGGAGGAAATCCATATCGATGGAACCAGGGAGCTCTTCGCCATACAGTCCACAAACATTCCAGGACAGAAACGACACAGAATTTCGTTAAAAACACATTAAAGTGCGTAAAACAGACACACAGACGACTGACTTTTTTTCACCAGCTGCCAGTCGCTGCGTGCGCATGCGCCCAGTCATCCTAACAGAGCACTACACTCCCAAAATGTAGAATTACTGTAATACATAGAATCTCTATAAGTACAAAGGGAGACAGAGCCTTCAGTTATCAGGCTCCTCTCCTTTGGAACCAGCTGCCAATCTGGATTTGGGAGCCAGACTCAATCTCTGTTTTTAAGAACAGGGCTAAAACCTTCCTTTTTGATATAGCCTATAGTTAGGATGGGATCAGGTGACCCTGAACCCTCCCTTAGTTATGCTGCTAATAGGTTTAGACAGCCTGGGGACCTCCAACAATGCACCGGGCTTCACTTCTTTCTTCACTCTCAATGAAATATTTTTGCCGGTCATTAACATCTGTTTGGTTTTTCCCACAGATGGAGTCCCCGTTGTGCTGTTTGCTCTCTACATGTCTGTTCTTTTCTTCTTCTTCTTCTCTATCCCCTCACCTCCCAGCCAGTTGGAGCAGATGACTGCCCCTCCCTGAGCCTGGTTCTGCTGGAGGTTTCTTCCTGCTAAAAGGGAGTTTTTCCTCTCCACTGTCTCAAAGTGCTGCTCACAGGGGATCTCCTGATTTCTGGGGTCTTTCTGCAATTGTGAGGTTTTCCCCTGCAGTTTGAAATTGTTATGAGATGACTGTTGTTGTGAAATGTCGTTATATAAATAAAACTGAATTGAAATGAAAATTGCTTTGTACTACCGCTGCCTACCTGGTTACGCAGAGTTGATATAATTTAATTTAAAAAACGGTTAAAGTATAAAAAATCAAATCAGTTTAAAAATGTACAGCAAGGGGAAAAAAAGCAAAACGTGTTAAAACCAGAGGTATCAAAAGTAAATATAAAAAATGTTTTCAATTTTTTAAAAAAATCCTAAAATTAATGAGCTTTATAGATGTAAACCTGCATAGTTTTACAAGAAGAAGCAGAAGCACAATATTAAAATTGTCATCCAGCATAAAACATAAAAGCAGAAATTTATGTTTTACTTCTGATCAACCAGCCGTTATGAGCTCTTTACTCTGTGTAATCTGATTACATGCTGTGGGCCATCAAACTTGCACTTTCTGATCAGGGATGATGTGCTGATCTCCTGTTCCTGGTTTCTCATTTTTTGTATGTTTGTCACACTTAAATGTTTCAGATCATCAAACAAATTTAAATACTAGACAAAGATAACATAAGTAAACACAAAATGCAGTTTTTAAATGAAGGTGTTCATTATTAAGGGTGAAAAAATCCAAACCTACATGGCCCAGTGTAAAAAAGTGATTGCCCCCTAAACCTAATAACTGGTTGGGCCACCCTTAGCAGCAACAACTGCAATCAAGCATTTGCGATAACTGGCAGTGAGTCTTTTACAGCGCTGTGGAGGAATTTTGGCCCACTCATCTTTGCAGAATTGTTGTAATTCAGCCACATTGGAGGGTTTTGGACCATGAACCGCCTTTTTAAAGGTCATGCCACAGCATTTCAATTGGATTCAGGTCAGTACTTTGACTAGGCCACTCCAAAGTTTTCATTTTGTTTTTCTTAAGCCATTCAGAGGTGGACTTGCTGGTGTATTTTGGATCATTGCCCTTCTGCAGAACCCAAGTGTGCTTAAGCTTGAGGTCACAAACAGATGGCTGGACATTCTCCTTAAGGATTTATTAGTAGACAGCAGAATTCATGGTTCCATTTACCACAGCAAGTCTTTCAGGTCCTGAAGCAGCAACACAGCCCCAGACCATCACACTACCACCACCATATTTTGCTGTTGGTATGATGTTCCTTTTCTGAAATGCTGTGTTACTTTTATGCCGGCTCTAATGGGACACACACCTTCCAAAAAGTTCAACATTTGTCTCGTCAGTCCACAGAGTATTTTCACAAGAGTCTTGGGGATCATCAAGATTTCTTCTGGCAAGACTAGTTTATTCGTCCAACTTGGCTTTTTTTGGAATGTAGAACTGGTCCAGACCTCTGTCTCATCGACAATAACGATGTTGTTGTGTGTGTGTTGATGTCACAGCTGGTGAGTTCAGTGGTGGACGAGACGCATTCAGTGAGGACCTCGTGAAGAAGAAGCATGACTTCAACAGAGGAGGTACCAGTTTAATTCTTAAAGATTTCTCCTCACTAAAATGATCTTGATTCTTCTTTATGATTATTTTGTTTCAGGCTAGGCTAAATTAGATTGATTAAATCTCCTTTTTGGGGATTCTGTTGACCTTATTAAACTGTAATTCTGTAAAATAAATTAAGGTTAAGGTGATCTTGTCGACATTTTGATCATTGAATATGCTGTCTTCAATGTGCAACAGTAAAATGCAGATGAAAAGATCAACTGAAGTTTAGGTTTAAGTTCAATCAAATGAGCTGTGCTCTTTAGGAAAATTTGGGAGAACTCACATGGGCCAAAAGAAGTCCCGGCCTCAGGAAAGGAACTTCAGTAAAACTGCTGAGTGGGATTTGCAGTCGACTCGGTGCTGACTTGAAAGAGATGTCCGGAGTGGGCTGGTCAGCGCTGCGAGTGTTTTTAGCCTTAGCCATTGCTAACAGTGCTGTTGCTTGTTGGTGCTGAGATGAGTGCGGGCCCGCATGCTCTGAATGTTATTCTTTTTTCTTTTCATTTCGTATGGCAGTCCTTGTGGGTTTTGTGTCATGTCAAAGTCTTTCCTTCCATCTTTGTCATCAAATCCCCAAAAGACCCAACACCTGAGTGAACTTTTTGGCACATCCAACTGCTCCCTAACTTTCACGCCTGGCAGCAAATCTTGCTGGACAAGATATAACTTCACTCGAGAATGGGGGCTTTTGCAACATTTGGCTGCAATTCTCAGCGACATACTATGACTTCACCTGACTGTGTGCTAGCTTTGCACCATCTAGTGGACTGAAAACACAATTGAGACCCTTAAAGGTCTGATGACACGTTTTTGACTTCCTCTAATTTTTCAACACATAATACAATATGACAAAATAGGTTGGTCTGTGCAGTTGTTAGTCAGACAGGCTTTGTTTCATGCAAATATCCGACGTTTTCATGAGCACCACGTCACCAATTACGTCAGTGGCTGGAAAACTCTGCTGCCATGTTGTCAAGTCATCGGGAGAACACAGCGCTTGGCTGCTCATTGTACACGCAGGATGGAAGCCGTAGAAAACATCGACGATGTTTTCACCACATGCAGTCTGGAATTGGTTTGTGTTGCCCAATCTTCAGACGATTATAGTTCAAAAGAATGGGATGATAATGAAGAATCTGGGGGCATCAGACGTTATAGGTTTGAGCCGTGCCAAGCGGGCATCGTGCCTAGTGAGTCAGACTCAGAGAGTGACGGTGGAGAGGCACACATCCCCGCCGCAGCAGCAGCGACAAACACACGGCAGGGTAACACCAGTGTTATTCTTTTGTTACAGATATTGCAACAAATTATTTGTTCATAAATATAATTTATTGAAGCCAATGTTTTCAATAAAATCATAGCAGTGTTTTCTCTGTGGCTCAGGCATCGGGTTTATTATGATTATATTTTGAGTTCTTGTTGTTTTTGTTTTGTACATGTGTTTCATGTGCGTTTTGAGCCACTTTCAGGTGGGCACTGTCCAAGATTCGCCAGTCCAAACACACGCGCCCTCTCTCTTTGACAGTCAGCTGTTCATGGTTTGTGTGCATCCTCTGCTGTGTTGTCAGCCAGCCACTGTTGCCAGAGCTATCATGACGTGTTAGCTACTCCACACAGCAGTGGTTGTGTTGCGCCCCTTGAAGCGATGTCGGCCTTTGGGCGCAACCGTGGTTAACATGTTCTTGTTTGCTGGGCGATGTCGGCCCTGAATGCCAACTGTGGGTGTTTCTGTTTATTTTTTATTTTTGTGGGTCTTGACCTTTTTGGGAACTGTTGTCATCATTCTTATGTTCAATACATGTGCTGTGGTGAATTCTGAGCGTAAATCCATTCATCATGACCCTCTGTGTGCTCTTACGCAGGGCAGAGAGAAGGAGGATGAAACAACGAGGATTTGCTTGCAGGGTTCACCACAGCACATTTAATACAGAAAGACAGACAGTTTCCTGAAAGGTGAAGACATACAAAAAACACAGACACACTTGCTGATGGTGTTCGGGGGCCGGCATTGCCCTGCGAACGAATGAGAGGAGAGGTGTTTGCCACAGGTGTGCCCCAGAGCCGACATTGCTTCAAGGACGCACGAGAGCCACGGCGAACATGGAGTGACTAACACGTCATGAGAGTGCTGAAAATACTGGCAGACAAACAGCACAGATGACAATACTATGGACCAGCAGTGCATGACCGGCAAACGGCTGCTAAAGGCGCTTTTCCACTTGGGTCAATTTGGCACGGTTTGGTACGGGACGGGACAGTACAGTTCGGCCCGCTTTGTTTTTCCACTGCACTAGGTCCCATTTGAAGTGGGTGGGAAATAGTTAAAGGGAGGCGGCACAACCCTCTCCCTCCCGCTACGTAAAACAAGCGTAACGTTACGCAAAACACAAGTTGGCAGGATACAAGGCGTCTGCGTTCTCTGGCTGTTTTTGCCAGAATAATAGCAAAAGCGGAGAACAGAAGGCAAACCCGCAATACGACACACTCTGGAAAGGTACTGGAACATTTAGAAGCCATGAGGATGTGAACTACGTTACGTATGACGGTAAGCTAATGATTGCTAATGCTACTTTGGTTTTAAGTCCGCCGTACAACATTGTAATGTCGGCAAGTGATCGATATTCGGTACTAAAATATGTATTCTCTGTGTGTGTGTGTTTCAGATGGCTCTCTTGTGGCAAAAATATTGCTTCAAATGTTGGGGGTTAACGTTCAACACAGTGATGTGACCCCAACTTCACGAACGCAAAGTGGCTATAATGTCTGTAGAAATGTTTAGCTTCTGATTTGTGTCAAAATCATGGAGAGACTGTTGAGACGTCATGGATTTATCTGCTCCAGCCAGTGGTGTCGTGGCAAAACATGGATCAGGTGCCATATGAGCCGTTAAATACACTACCGTTCAAAAGTTTGGGGTCACCCAGACAATTATTTTGTGTTTTCCATGAAAAGTCACACTTATTTACCACCATGAGTTGTAAAATGAATAGAAAATATAGTCAAGACATTGACAAGGTTAGAAATAATGATTTGTATTTGAAATAATTTTTTCCAGATACTCAACCTGCTCAAAGGAAGGTCAGTTTTATAGCTTCTCTAACCAGCTAAACTGTTTTCAGCTGTGCTAACATGATTGCACAAGGGTTTTCTAATCATCCATTAGCCTTCTGACGCAGTGAGCAAACACATTGTACCATTAGAACACTGGAGTGATAGTTGCTGGAAATGGACCTCTATACACCTACGTAGATACTGCACCAAAAACCAGACATTTGCATCTAGAATAGTCATTTACCACATTAGCAATGTATATTAAATATTAGAGTGTATTTCTGATTAGATTAAAGTTATCTTCATTGAAAAAAACAGTGCTTTCCTTTCAAAAATAAGGAAATTTCTAAGTGACCCCAAACTTTTGAACGGTAGTGTATATATTTCAACAGGTAAACAGTACTGAGTTAGGCATAAGATATATTTAACAATTATGATGCATTCTAAGCCAAAACAAATGGATCTAGGATTAAAAGTAATTAAAATAATGCAGTCACAAGGTTACATGGAGAAATACATAGATTAACTGGAAATATATCATATTGAGTATTGCTGACTACATGTAGATACTGTATAAATATATATTCTCTGCATCAACAGTGAACTATACATGTATTCATGTAGTATTGCCCTGGGAATTTTGACAGTAAACCTTTGTACTTTTGCAGATGTCTCTATTTTGTTTTACAGTCTTCAGCAAATAATTGTTTTGGTTACTTTTCTTAAAAATGAGCCATTATGTTCAAAGTCACTGATAAATAGTTCGTACTGTTGACTCTTTTCCCACCGGTGTCTGAACAGACAAAATAGAAAATCATGATGCAAACACATAAATCACTAAATTGTTTATTCCAATCAGCAGCAAATTACGGATTATTTAGAATGTGCAAAATTCAAACTGAAAAAAAAAAAAAGAAACTGGAATGGGTCACACACGCCAGCCACGCTGCCTCACTGAGCAGCAACTGGTCGGCCCCTCGTACTGGTCCTGGTTCTGGTCCTGGTTCAGCAGATCTTCAGCCTGCATCTCTGTAAATAGTGAGGCAAGGTCTGGTTTGGGTGGATCATTTTCCCCTTGCCTAGATGAAAGACAGAAATGGGTGGTGGATAATTAAAGCAAGTTTAAAACATATTAGCAAAATGAATGAATGAATCTTTATTTCGGATAGATTAGATTAAAAGAAAGGAACAGAATAATAGAACAAAGGGGGAAAAAAATCCAATAAGGTCAAATTAAACAGCAACTCCTCGGATTATACAATTCAACATAACTTATCCAGAATGGGTGATGGTTGAAGCCGCAGCTTATATTGCCCCCCCATGTTCCAGCTAAGAATTCAAAAATCAAATAAAATAAGAGTGATTACAAATCAGAACAAAGCCAAGACAAAACGTGACAAAAACTAAGCAACAGCACAACACAGACTGGATATGATAATCCTGATGTGATTTTACTTGTCGTTTTGTATATACAGCCGTGGACAAAATTGTTGGCACCCCTCTGTTAATGAAAGAAAAACCCACAATGGTCACAGAAATAACTTGAATCTGACAAAAGTGGTAATAAATAAAAATTCTATGAAAATTAACCAATGAAAATCAGACAATGCTTTTGAATTGTGGTTCAAGAGAATTATTTTAAAAAACAAACTCATGAAACAGGCCTGGACAAAAATGATGGTACCCCTAGAAAAGATTGAAAATAATGTGACCATAGGGACATGTTCAACCAAGATGTGTCCTCTAATTAACATCACAGGTGTCTACAAACTTGTAATCAGTCAGTCGGCCTATTTAAAGGGTGAAAAGTCGTCACTGTGCTGTGACCATTGTGGGTTTTTCTTTCATTAACAGAGGGGTACCAACAATTTTGTCCTCGTGTGTATGTTTGGAGTATTTCTTCCTTTAGTTTTTGTTTAAATTGTCCGAGCGTTGTACATGATTTTAATTCAGGTCCAGAAGTGTTCCACAGTCTGACTCCCTGCACTGAGACACAGTGTTGCTTGGTGGTAGTTCTCACTGAAGGTTGTTAAAGGCCAAATGTCACGTAATTTTTTTTCTAAATGACAACGAATTTAGATAAAATACACATAGCTTAAACCAAATATTCATACCGGAGACCATATCACCCACCTGTATTTACATAATTGCACAAAATACACCAGGTGAAGGCCCCACCTTGCTTGCTGGCTTGTGACAGCCAGTCCAGACCACGCCCATGTTTTTGACATCACCAGTTGTACCCTGGCTGCCCTGCCTATCCACATTCACACTTATCAACATTGGACAATCATGACGGAAAGTGACAGCGATTGTGAACAAATTAGTTTAGTTTTGTCCTTTTTTTTTTTGTCTTTTTTTTGTCAGTGGTTCAGACAGTGACAGAGGCATAGAACCTTACCGGTTCGAGCCGTCCGAGACGGAATCAGATGCTTTGTCTGATGACAACAGTTCCAACGATGACCAGAGAGCAGAACCAGTGGAAAATGTCATTGAACTGGACATTAATCACCTCCAGAATTGCGAAGCCGAAGGGGGTCTTTCCAGGGCGCCCCATAAATATTGATTTTTCGGAAGCCATTATTATTACAGTGGAGGAGAGCCGCTGCTGTCAAGAAATTGACCAGATCAATATGAAAATGGAGGCGCATACCTGTCAAGTGAGACGTTTTCGCCGTATTTTAATACCGTAAAACGCGGCTATAAGGGACAGCGGAGTAATAATGGACATTTCTCTGGGAAATGTTTTCATACCTGTCAAGTGAGACGTTGGTACCATACCTGTCAAGTGGTACTGAGCCACCACTCCGGTGGTGGCTCAGTACCGGAGTGGTGGCTCAGTTGGTAGAGCATCCGCCCCACACCCGGGAGGCAGGGGTTCAAATCCCGGCCGGGTCATGCCGAAGACCTTATAAAAGTGGAACTTCCTGCCGTCCAGCTTGGTGCTCAGTAATAAATGGAATGGGAGGAGGGAACTCTGTGGCAGCGCCTTGCATGGCAGCGGCCCTCTGATTCTGCACTTGGGGTGTGTGTGATTAACACAGTAGATAGGTAAAGCACAATCTCGTTCTGCTGTACATGATTGGTTGTACGGTTGAATGACAATAAGGGTGATTTGATTTGATTTTCGCCGTATTTTAATACCGTAAAACGCGGCTATAAGGGACAGCGGAGTAATAATGGACATTTCTCTGGGAAATGTTTTCATACCTGTCAAGTGAGACGTTTTCGCCGTATTTTAATACCGTAAAACGCGGCTATAATGGACAGCGGAGTAATAATGGACATTTCTCTGGGAAATGTTTTCATACCTGTCAAGTGAGACGTTTTCGCCGTATTTTGGTGCCAAGCGCGGCTGTGGGGGACGGCGCAGTGATGGAGGACACTTTTCTGGGAAATGTTTTAAATGTAGTTCATGTTGTTATTGTCAAATATTTTAAGGAAAATACAGGGAAAATGCAATTTTAGCAAAAACGGGCGTATTGCCATTTCTGTATGCCCAAAGCAAAAACATACGGGAAAAAAAATTGAGTGTGTTGAGGAACACGTCCTGTGTGTGATCCCCCACAGCTGGTGCTGGCAGATGGCTCAGCCTGAGCTATTATCACTACAACGAGAAGTGTGGAGTCAGTCATTAGTTTGATTGTCTGGGCGGGCTGATCGCTCAGCGTGAGCTATTCTCACTACAATGAGAAGTCATTAGGACAATGGTTTAACACGTTCAGCTGTGCTGCGGTTGCGAAACAGAGAGATCGCCTTACAAATACAGAATTCTGCTTTTTTTTTTATTTTGCGCCGGACGCTGAGTTGTGTTGTTATTGTCAAATATCCATGAATCCTTAAAATATTTGACAATAACAACACGAGTTGCATTTGGGGCATTTCACAGAGAGGTGTCCCTTGTTGCTCCGCCGTCCCTTATAGCCGCTTTTTACGGTGTTGAAGTACGGCGAAAACGTCTCACTTGACAGGTATGAAAACATTTCCCAGCGAAGTGTCCCTTATTACCCAGCTGTCCCTGATAGTCCTGTTTTAAGGTATGGGTGAAATATCCAATTTTTTCTTTCTTGTTGCTCACTTCAACCTTCCAGTCTCCATATAAACAATCAATTGAAATACCCCAAGCATCAAACTCGGGTACAATCGATTTCGTCACTTCCGCCTTCTTCCCTAGGCGATTCCAGGGGCCGTGTCAGGCCAAGCGCGGCAGTTTTAAATTAACAAATATTCCGTTGTTACTGAAGCATATGCACCAAGACCCGAACGGATCGGTTCCCTTTTATATCTAGTTTCAAGATATTTAAAGTACCCTGTTACGTGACATTTGGCCTTTAAAATATACATGTTCCTCTGAAATGATATTGTTTCTCCCTTATTTGGAACAACTTTTGGATATTTGCGGGCAGTGGTAGATTCTTAGCTCTAAACATTATTACTGCAGTTTTAAAGACAACCAGATCTTTCAACTTGAGAGTTTTTAATTTAAGAAAAAGTGGGTTTGTTGGTTCCCTGTAAGCAGCTTTGTTTATTATTCTAATAGCTCTCTTCTGAAGCATAAAGACTGGATTGTGGAGAGTGTGAATAATGGAGGCAGATTTATGAACAGACGACTTTATTCCACTCTCTCATCAGTCATACACAGAAAAAGCACGTCTCAATCAACCATGGTTTCTCCTTTTATCCTAACCGCTCATTTCACATTTGCATGACATTTCGATCATAATACATTCATCCT
>JAJAQF010000026.1:6030833-6193262 GCA_020510985.1 Pholidichthys leucotaenia | reverse complement strand
TCTACAGAGAAGCCCGGGAATATGGTGAGGATCATGTTCTTTGACTTCTCCAGTGCTTTCAACACCATCCAACCGATGATCCTGAAGGACAAGCTGCTGCGCGCAGGGGTGGACCAGCACCTGTCATCATGGATCCTGGACTACCTCACGAACCGGCCTCAGTTTGTGAGAACCCGGGACTGTGTTTCCGACACGATCATCAGTAGCACGGGGGCCCCCCAGGGAACGGTGCTGGCTCCCTTCCTGTTCACTCTTTATACTGCGGACTTCTCACACAACACAACACATTGCCATCTACAGAAGTTCTCTGATGACTCTGCGATCGTTGGTCTCATCTCCAACGGAGATGAAGCTGAGTACAGAGGGCTTATCCAGGACTTCGTGGACTGGTGCCATCGGAACTGCCTCCAGATCAACGCGAGGAAAACTAAGGAGCTGGTGGTGGACTGCCGCAGGCATGGGCAGCCCCTCACAGCACCAGTAAATATACAGGGAACAGACATCGAGATGGTGTCATCCTATAAGTACCTGGGTGTTCATCTGAACAATAAACTAGACTGGTCACACAATACTGACGCACTCTACAAGAAGGGACAGCGCAGGCTGTTCCTGCTGAGAAGACTCAGGTCTTTTGGTGTACAAGGGGTGCTGCTGAAGTCATTCTATGACACGGTGGTGGCATCAGCCATCACTTTTGGAGTGGTCTGCTGGGGCAGTGGCATTACTGCAGCCGATAGGAAGAGACTGAACAAACTGATTAAGAAAGCTAGCTCTGTCCTGGGGCAGCGCCTTGATCCGATGGAGGAGATAGGAGAGAGAAGGACGGTGGCTAAACTGTCATCTCTGCTGGAGTCCGAGTTCCACCCTATGCAGGACATACTGGATGCACTGAGGAGCTCATTTAGCAGCAGACTACATCATCCCAGGTGCACAACCGAGAGGTTTCGTAGGTCCTTCCTACCAACGGCTGTCAGACTGTACAACCTAAGCAGGGCTGCTCGCAGAGATAGCAAAAAGACGTAACAAACTAATAGTTTTTTGAATGCAAAAGATGCAATAGACTTACACAATGGTCCTCTCCGGCATACAACTAGGAACATACCGGTCGCTATAGAGGGTGAGAATATGTATGGGCACATAATCATACCATGTAGGATAACTAAGTAGACGGTTATGCTGTTTCATCCCATCTAGCTACAATGCTCTGCACTGTGTGTTCATATATTCATATATTTATTCCATCCAGCTACAATGCTCTGCACTGTGTGTCTGTGTGTGTGTGTGTATATATACTGTATATTTTATATTAATATGTACATATGTATATTAGCTGCTCTTGCTTGCTTGTTTTTTTTTTTTTTTTTTTTTTTTTTCTTGCCTTCTGATTGTTGCTCTGAGTGTTGCTATCCCTGTGCTGTTGCAATCCTGGAATTTCCCCGTTGTGGGACTAATAAAGGCTTATCTTATCTTATCTTATCTTATTAGTAGACAGCAGAATTCATGGTTCCATTTACCACAGCAAGTCTTTCAGGTCCTGAAGCAGCAACACAGCCCCAGACCATCACACTACCACCACCATATTTTGCTGTTGGTATGATGTTCCTTTTCTGAAATGCTGTGTTACTTTTATGCCGGCTGTAATGGGACACACACCTTCCAAAAAGTTCAACATTTGTCTCGTCAGTCCACAGAGTATTTTCACAAGAGTCTTGGGGATCATCAAGATTTCTTCTGGCAAGACTAGTTTATTCGTCCAACTTGGCTTTTTTTGCAATGTAGAACTGGTCCAGACCTCTGTCTCATCGACAATAACGATGTTGTTGTGTGTGTGTTGATGTCACAGCTGGTGAGTTCAGTGGTGGACGAGACGCATTCAGTGAGGACCTCGTGAAGAAGAAGCATGACTTCACCAGAGGAGGTACCAGTTTAATTCTTAAAGATTTCTCCTCACTAAAATTATCTTGATTCTTCTTTATGATTATTTTGTTTCAGGCTAGGCTAAATTAGATTGATTAAATCTCCTTTTTGGGGATTCTGTTGACCTTATTAAACTGTAATTCTGTAAAATAAATTAAGGTTAAGGTGATCTTGTCGACATTTTGATCATTGAATATGCTGTCTTCAATGTACAACAGCAAAATGCAGATGAAAAGATCAACTGAAGTTTAGGTTTAAGTTCAATCAAATGAGCTGTGCTCTTTAGGAAAATTTGGGAGAACTCACATGGGCCGAAAGAAGTCCCGGCCTCAGGAAAGGAACTTCAGTAAAACTGCTGAGTGGGATTTGCAGTCGACTCGGTGCTGACTTGAAAGAGATGTCCGGAGTGGGCTGGTCAGCGCTGCGAGTGTTTTTAGCCTTAGCCATTGCTAACAGTGCTGTTGCTTGTTGGCTCTGAGATGAGTGCGGGCCCGCATGCTCTGAATGTTATTCTTTTTTCTTTTCATTTCGTATGGCAGTCCTTGTGGGTTTTGTGTCATGTCAAAGTCTTTCCTTCCATCTTTGTCATCAAATCCCCAAAAGACCCAACACCTGAGTGAACTTTTTGGCACATCCAACTGCTCCCTAACTTCCACACCTGGCAGCAAATCTTGCTGGACAAGATATAACTTCACTCGAGAATGGGGGCTTTTGCAACATTTGGCTGCAATTCTCAGCGATATACTATGACTTCACCTGACTGTGTGCTAGCTTTGCACCATCTAATGGACTGAAAACACAATTGAGACCCTTAAAGGTCTGATGACACGTTTTTGACTTCCTCTAATTTTTCAACACATAATACAATATGACAAAATAGGTTGGTCTGTGCAGTTGTTAGTCAGACAGGCTTTGTTTCATGCAAATATCCGATGTTTTCATGAGCACCACGTCACCAATTACGTCAGTGGCTGGAAAACTCTGCTGCCATGTTGTCAAGTCATCAGGAGAACACAGCGCTTGGCTGCTCATTGTACACGCAGGATGGAAGCCGTAGAAAACATCGACGATGTTTTCACCACATGTAGTCTGGAATTGGTTTGTGTTGCCAAATCTTCAGACGATTATAGTTCAAAAGAATGGGATGATAATGAAGAATCTGGGGGCATCAGACGTTATAGGTTTGAGCCGTGCCAAGCGGGCATCGTGCCTAGTGAGTCAGACTCAGAGAGTGACGGTGGAGAGGCACACATCCCCGCCGCAGCAGCAGCGACAAACACACGGCAGGGTAACACCAGTGTTATTCTTTTGTTACAGATATTGCAACAAATTATTTGTTCATAAATATAATTTATTGAAGCCCAATGTTTTCAATAAAATCATAGCAGTGTTTTCTCTATGTCTCAGGCATCGGGTTTATTATGATTATATTTTGAGTTCTTGTTGTTTTTGTTTTGTACATGTGTTTCATGTGCGTTTTGAGCCACTTTCAGGTGGGCACTGTCCAAGATTCGCCAGTCCAAACACACGCGCCCTCTCTCTTTGACAGTCAGCTGTTCATGGCTTGTGTGCATCATCTGCTGTGTTGTCAGCCAGCCACTGTTGCCAGCGCTATCATGACGTGTTAGCTACTCCACACAGCCGTGGTTGTGTTGCGCCCCTTGAAGCGATGTCGGCCTTTGGGCGCAACCGTGGTTAACACGTTCTTGTTCGCTGGGTGATGTCGGCCCTGAATGCCAACTGTGGGTGTTTCTTTATTTTTTATTTTTGTGGGTCTTGACCTTTTTGGGAACCGTTGTCATCATTCTTATGTTCAATACATGTGCTGTGGTGAATTCTGAGCGTAAATCCATTCATCATGACCCTCTGTGTGCTCTTACGCAGGGCAGAGAGAAGGAGGATGAAACAACGAGGATTTGCTTGCAGGGTTCACCACAGCACATTTAATACAGAAAGACAGACAGTTCCCTGAAAGGTGAAGACATACAAAAAACTCAGACACACTTGCTGATGGTGTTCGGGGGCCGGCATCGCCCTGCGAACGAATGAGAGGAGACGTGTTTGCCACAGGTGTGCCCCAGAGCCGACATTGCTTCAAGGACGCACGAGAGCCACGGTGAACATGGAGTGACTAACACATCATGAGAGTGCTGAAAATACTGGCAGACAAACAGCACAGATGACAATACTATGGACCAGCAGTGCATGACCGGCAAACAGCTGCTAAAGGCGCTTTTCCACTTGGGTCAATTTGGCATGGTTTGGTACGGGACGGGACAGTACAGTTCGGCCCGCTTTGTTTTTCCACTGCACTAGGTCCCATTTGAAGTGGGTGGGAAATAGTTAAAGGGAGGCGGCACAACCCTCTCCCTCCCGCTACGTAAAACAAGCGTAACGTTACGCAAAACACAAGTTGGCAGGATACGAGGCGTCTGCGTTCTCTGGCTGTTTTTGCCAGAATAATAGCAAAAGCGGAGAACAGAAGGCAAACCTGCAATACGACACACTCTGGAAAGGTACTGGAACATTTAGAAGCCATGAGGATGTGAACTACGTTACGTATGACGGTAAGCTAATGATTGCTAATGCTACTTTGCTTTTAAGTCCGCCGTACAACATTGTAATGTCGGCAAGTGATCGATATTCGGTACTAAAATATGTATTCTCTGTGTGTGTGTGTGTGTTTCAGATGGCTCTCTTGTGGCAAAAATATCGCTTCAAATGTTGGGGGTTAACGTTCAACACAGTGATGTGACCCCAAATTCACGAACGCAAAGTGGCTATAATGTCTGTAGAAATGTTTAGCTTCTGATTTGTGTCAAAATCATGGAGAGACTGTTGAGACGTCATGGATTTATCTGCTCCAGCCATTGGTGTCGTGGCAAAACCTGGATCAGGTGCCATATGAGCCGTTAAATACACTACCGTTCAAAAGTTTGGGGTCACCCAGACAATTATTTTGTGTTTTCCATGAAAAGTCACACTTATTTACCACCATGAGTTGTAAAATGAATAGAAAATATAGTCAAGACATTGACAAGGTTAGAAATAATGATTTGTATTTGAAATAATTTTTTCCAGATACTCAACCTGCTCAAAGGAAGGTCAGTTTTATAGCTTCTCTAACCAGCTAAACTGTTTTCAGCTGTGCTAACATGATTGCACAAGGGTTTTCTAATCATCCATTAGCCTTCTGACGCAGTGAGCAGACACACTGTACCATTAGAACACTGGAGTGATAGTTGCTGGAAATGGGCCTCTATACACCTACGTAGATACTGCACCAAAAACCAG
Organism: Pholidichthys leucotaenia; assembly: GCA_020510985.1. NCBI lineage: Eukaryota > Metazoa > Chordata > Actinopteri > Cichliformes > Pholidichthyidae > Pholidichthys > Pholidichthys leucotaenia. Next base: position 6,188,051 of record JAJAQF010000026.1, on the reverse strand, counting down.
ACATTTGCATCTAGAATAGTCATTTACCACATTAGCAATGTATATTAAATATTAGAGTGTATTTCTGATTAGATTAAAGTTATCTTCATTGAAAAAAACAGTGCTTTCCTTTCAAAAATAAGGAAATTTCTAAGTGACCCCAAACTTTTGAACGGTAGTGTATATATTTCAACAGGTAAACAGTACTGAGTTAGGCATAAGATATATTTAACAATTATGATGCATTCTAAGCCAAAACAAATGGATCTAGGATTAAAAGTAATTAAAATAATGCAGTCACAAGGTTACATGGAGAAATACGTAGATTAACTGGAAATATATCATATTGAGTATTGCTGACTACATGTACACTACCGTTCAAAAGTTTGGGGTCACCCAGACAATTATTTTGTGTTTTCCATGAAAAGTCACACTTATTTACCACCATGAGTTGTAAAATGAAGAGAAAATATAGTCAAGACATTGACAAGGTTAGAAATAATGATTTGTATTTGAAATAATAATTTTTTCCAGATACTCAACCTGCTCAAAGGAAGGTCAGTTTTATAGCTTCTCTAACCAGCTAAACTGTTTTCAGCTGTGCTAACATGATTGCACAAGGGTTTTCTAATCATCCATTAGCCTTCTGACGCAATGAGCAAACACATTGTACCATTAGAACACTGGAGTGATAGTTGATGGAAATGGGCCTCTATACACCTACGTAGATACTGCACCAAAAACCAGACATTTGCAGCTAGAATAGTCATTTACCACATTAGCAATGTATAATAGATATTAGAGTGTATTTCTGATTAGTTTAAAGTTATCTTCATTGAAAAAAACAGTGTTTTTCTTTCAAAAATAAGGAAATTTCTAAGTGACCCCAAACTTTTGAACGGTAGCGTAGATACTGTATAAATATATATTCTCTGCATCAACAGTGAACTATACATGTATTCATGTAGTATTGCCCTGGGAATTTTGACAATAAACCTTTGTACTTTTGCAGATGTCTCTATTTTGTTTTACAGTCTTCAGCAAATAATTGTTTTGGTTACTTTTCTTAAAAAAGAGCCATTATGTTCAAAGTCACTGATAAATGGTTCGTACTGTTGACTCTTTTCCCACCGGTGTCTGAACAGACAAAATAGAAAATCATGATGCAAACACATAAATCACTAAATTGTTTATTCCAATCAGCAGCAAATTACGGATTATTTAGAATGTGCAAAATTCAAACTGAAAAAAAAAAAAGAAACTGGAATGGGTCACACACGCCAGCCACACTGCCTCACTGAGCAGCAACTGGTCGGCCCCTCGTACTGGTCCTGGTTCTGGTCCTGGTTCAGCAGATCTTCAGCCTGCATCTCTGTAAATAGTGAGACAAGGTCTGGTTTGGGTGGATCATTTTCCCCTTGCCTAGATGAAAGACAGAAATGGGTGGTGGATAATTAAAGCAAGTTTAAAACATATTAGCGAAATGAATGAATGAATCTTTATTTCGGATAGATTAGATTAAAAGAAAGGAACAGAATAATAGAACAAAGGGGGAAAAAAATCCAATAAGGTCAAATTAAACAGCAACTCCTCGGATTATACAATTCAACATAACTTATCCAGAATGGGTGATGGCTGAAGCCGCAGCTTATATTGCCCACCCATGTTCCAGCTAAGAATTCAAAAATCAAATAAAATAAGAGTGATTACAAATCAGAACAAAGCCAAGACAAAACGTGACAAAAACTAAGCAACAACACAACACAGACTGGATATGATAATCCTGATGTGATTTTACTTGTCGTTTTGTATATACAGCCGTGGACAAAATTGTTGGCACCCCTCTGTTAATGAAAGAAAAACCCACAATGGTCACAGAAATAACTTGAATCTGACAAAAGTGGTAATAAATAAAAATTCTATGAAAATTAACCAATGAAAATCAGACAGTGTTTTTGAATTGTGGTTCAAGAGAATTATTTTAAAAAACAAACTCATGAAACAGGCCTGGACAAAAATGATGGTACCCCTAGAAAAGATTGAAAATAATGTGACCATAGGGACATGTTCAACCAAGATGTGTCCTCTAATTAACATCACAGGTGTCTACAAACTTGTAATCAGTCAGTCGGCCTATTTAAAGGGTGACAAGTAGTCACTGTGCTGTGACCATTGTGGGTTTTTCTTTCATTAACAGAGGGGTACCAACAATTTTGTCCTCGTGTGTATGTTTGGAGTATTTCTTCCTTTAGTTTTTGTTTAAATTGTCCGAGCGTTGTATATGATTTTAATTCAGGTCCAGAAGTGTTCCACAGTCTGACTCCCTGCACTGAGACACAGTGTTGCTTGGTGGTAGTTCTCACTGAAGGTTGTTAAAGGCCAAATGTCACGTAATTTTTTTTTCTAAATGACAACGAATTTAGATAAAATACACATAGCTTAAACCAAATATTCATACCGGAGACCATATCACCCACCTGTATTTACATAATTGCACAAAATACACCAGGTGAAGGCCCCACCTTGCTTGCTGGCTTGTGACAGCCAGTCCAGACCACGCCCATGTTTTTGACATCACCAGTTGTACCCTGGCTGCCCTGCCTATCCACATTCACACTTATCAACATTGGACAATCATGACGGAAAGTGACAGCGATTGTGAACAAATTAGTTTAGTTTTGTCTTTTTTTTTTTGTCTTTTTTTTTGTCAGTGGTTCAGACAGTGACAGAGGCATAGAACCGTACCGGTTCGAGCCGTCCGAGACGGAATCAGATGCTTTGTCTGATGACAACAGTTCCAACGATGACCAGAGAGCAGAACCAGTGGAAAATGTCATTGAACTGGACATTAATCGCCTCCAGAATTGCGAAGCCGAAGGGGGTCTGTCCAGGGCGCCCCATAAATATTGATTTTTCGGAAGCCATTATTATTACAGTGGAGGAGAGCCGCTGCTGTCAAGAAATTGACCAGATCAATATGAAAATGGAGGCGCATACCTGTCAAGTGAGACGTTTTCGCCGTATTTTAATACCGTAAAACGCGGCTATAAGGGACAGCGGAGTAATAATGGACATTTCTCTGGGAAATGTTTTCATACCTGTCAAGTGAGATGTTTTCGCTGTATTTTAATACCGTAAAACGCGGCTATAATGGACAGCGGAGTAATAATGGACATTTCTCTGGGAAATGTTTTCATACCTGTCAAGTGAGACGTTTTCGCCGTATTTTGGTGCCAAGCGCGGCTGTGGGGGACGGCGCAGTGGTGGAGGACACTTTTCTGGGAAATGTTTTAAATGTAGTTCGTGTTGTTATTGTCAAATATTTTAAGGAAAATACAGGGAAAATGCAATTTTAGCAAAAACGGGCGTATTGCCATTTCTGTACGCCCAAAACAAAAACATACGGGAAAAAAAATTGAGTGTGTTGAGGAACACGTCCTGTTTGTGATCCCCCACAGCTGGTGCTGGCAGATGGCTCAGCCTGAGCTATTATCACTACAACGAGAAGTGTGGAGTCAGTCATTAGTTTGATTGTCTGGGCGGGCTGATCGCTCAGCGTGAGCTATTCTCACTACAATGAGAAGTCATTAGGACAATGGTTTAACACGTTCAGCTGTGCTGCGGTTGCGAAACAGAGAGATCGCCTTACAAATACAGAATTCTGCTTTTTTTTTATTTTGCGCCGGACGCTGAGTTGTGTTGTTATTGTCAAATATCCATGAATCCTTAAAATATTTGACAATAACAACACGAGTTGCATTTGGGGCATTTCACAGAGAGGTGTCCCTTGTTGCTCCGCCGTCCCTTATAGCCGCTTTTTACGGTGTTGAAGTACGGCGAAAACGTCTCACTTGACAGGTATGAAAACATTTCCCAGAGAAGTGTCCCTTATTACCCAGCTGTCCCTGATAGTCCTGTTTTAAGGTATGGTTGAAATATCCAATTTTTTCTTTCTTGTTGCTCACTTCAACCTTCCAGTCTCCATATAAACAATCAATTGAAATACCCCAAGCATCAAACTCGGGTACAATCGATTTCGTCACTTCCGCCTTCTTCCCTAGGCGATTCCAGGGGCCGTGTCAGGCCAAGCGCGGCAGTTTTAAATTAACGAATATTCCGTTGTTACTGAAGCATATGCACCAAGACCCGAACGGATCGGTTCCCTTTTATATCTAGTTTCAAGATATTTAAAGTACCCTGTTACGTGACATTTGGCCTTTAAAATATACATGTTCCTCTGAAATGATATTGTTTCTCCCTTATTTGGAACAACTTTTGGATATTTGCGGGCAGTGGTAGATTCTTAGCTTTAAACATTATTACTGCAGTTTTAAAGACAACCAGATCTTTCAACTTGAGAGTTTCTAATTTAAGAAAAAGTGGGTTTGTTGGTTCCCTGTAAGCAGCTTTGTTTATTATTCTAATAGCTCTCTTCTGAAGCATAAAGACTGGATTGTGGAGAGTGTGAATAATGGAGGCAGATTTATGAACAGACGACTTTATTCCACTCTCTCATCAGTCATACACAGAAAAAGCACGTCTCAATCAACCATGGTTTCTCCTTTTATCCTAACTGCTCATTTCACATTTGCATGACATTTCGCATCATAATACATTCATCCTTTCTCCCCCCAACTCCTTCTTCCTGCTGTCTCCCCATGATCTCCCTAGCTATTGTTCTCCTCTGTTTACCCTCTGCATCCAGTCTGAGATGATTCACCCAGTCTCTACACGGCCCCCCCAGAATCTCAGACAGAGTTTGAGTCCTCACATCCTTTTGGCTTCAGTCTCCTCCCATATCTGCTGTAACGGGGGTTTACCGCCTCCGTGGCGCTGCTGTGCTGGCGGGGGGCTGCTGGGAGTGTGTCTGACTGTGGGTGGGCCATGGCGAGGGGGGAGGAAACTTCAATTTGCCCGTGTGGCTGCCCTGATGAATCATTTACCTGTGGAGTTCTCAGTGGGGGTCTTCCATGCCGAGGGGCCCGAGCCAACAGCACTTGCTCATCCGCCACTACAAAGGTGGGCTTAAGTCTGTCTATGCATATTTTCTCCTGCTGATCCCCCATCCATCCATCCATCCATCTTCTACCGCTTTTCCGGAGGTCCGGGTCGCGGAGGCAGCAGTTCAAGCAGAGAAGCCCAGACTTCCCTCTCCCCAGCCACCTGCTCCAGCTCTTCAGAGGGGATACCAAGGCGTTCCCAGACCAGCTGGGAGACATAGTCTCTCCACCGAGTCCTGGGTCTGCCCCAGGGTCTCCTCCCAGTGGGACGTGCCTGAAACACCTCAAGTGGGAGGCGTCCAGGAGGCATCCTAATCAGATGCCCATACCACCTCAACTGACTCCTTTCAATGTGGAGGAGCAGCGGTTCTACTCTGAGCCTCTCCAGGATGACTGAGCTCCTCACCCTATCTGAGGGTGAGTCCAGCAATCTTACGGAGAAAGCTCATTTCAGCCGCTTGTATCCGCGATCTCATTCTTTCGATCATTACCCAAAGCTCGTGACCATAGGTGAGAGTAGGAACGTAGATTGACTGGTAAATCGACAGCTTTGCCTTAGAACTAAGCTCCCTCTTCACCACAACAGACCGGTACAACGTCTGCATCACTGCAGATGCTGCTCCAATCCGTCTGTCGATCTCTCGCTCCATTCTCCCCTCACTCGTGAACAAGACCCCAAGATACTTAAACTCCTCCACTTGGGGCAGGAGCCTGTCCCCAACCCGGAGAGGACAATCCACCTTTTTCCGGCTGAGGACCATGGACTCGGACTTGGAGGTGCTGATTCTCATCCCAGCCGCTTCACACTCAGCGGCAAACCGTCCCAGCAAGAGCTGTAGGTCATTGCTGGATGAAGCCAGCAGGACAACATCATCTGCAAACAACAGAGATGAGATCCTGTGGTCACCAAGCATGACACCCTCCATTCCCTGGCTGCGCCTAGAAATCCTGTCCATAAAAATTATGAACAGGATCGGTGACAAAGGGCAGCCCTGGCGGAGTCCAACTCTCACTGGGAATGACTCCGACTGAGTGTTGGCAATACGAACCAAACTCTCACAACGGTCGTACAGAGACCGAATAGCTCGTAACAACAAGCCCAATATCCCATACTCCCGAAGCACCCCCCACAAAAATCCACGAGGGACGCGGTCAAATGCCTTCTCCAAGTCCACAAAACACATGTAAACTGGTTGGGCAAACTCCCACGAACCCTCGAGAATTCTCGAGAGGGTAAAGAGCTGGTCCGATGTGCCACGGCCAGGACGAAAACCACATTGCTCCTCCTGAATCCAAGGTTCGACCAACGGCCGGACTCTCCTCTCCAGTACCTTGGCATAGACCTTCCCAGGGAGGCTGAGGAGTGTGATCCCTCTAAAGTTGGAGCACACCCTCCGGTCCCCTTTTTTAAAGAGAGGAACCACCACCCCGGTTTGCCATGCCAAAGGCACTGCCCCCGACCTCCACGCAATGTTGCAGAGGCGTGTCAACCATGACAACCCAACAACATCTAGGGCCTTGAGGTACTCAGGGCGAATCTCGTCCACCCCCGGGGCCCAGCCACCAAGGAGATTTTTAACCACCTTGGCGACCTCAGCCCCTGTGATAGGTGAGTCATCCCCCTCGTCCCCAGACCCTGCTTCCACTGTGGAAGGCGTATCAGTGGGATTGAGGAGATCCGTGAAGTATTCCTTCCACCGCCCGACGATGTCCCCAGTCGAAGTCAACAGTGTCCCATCCGCACCATACACAGTGTGGACGGGGAGCTGCTTTCCCCTCCTGAGCCGCCGGACAGTTTGCCAGAATCTCTTTGAGGCCGACCGAAAGTCTTGTTCCATGGCCTCACCGAACTCCTCCCATACCCGGGTTTTTGCTTCAGCAACCACCCGAACTGCACTCCGCTTGGCCTGCCGGTACACCTCAGCTGCTTCGGGAGTCCCACAAGCCAACCAAGCTTGATAGGACTCCTTCTTCAGCTTAATGACCACCCTCACCACTGGTGTCCACCACTTGGTTTGGGGGTTGCCACCACGAGATGCACCGACCACCTTGCGGCCGCAGCTCTGGGCCACCGCTTCAACAACAGAGGTGGAGAACATGGCCCATTCAGACTCCATGTCTCCAGACTCCCTCGGAATGTGGTTGAAGTTCTTCCGGAGGTGGGAGTTGAAGACCTCCCGGACAGGGGCCTCAGCCAGACGCTCCCAGCACACCCTCACTATACGTTTGGGTCTACCAGGTCTGAATGGCTTCCTCCCCTGCCATCGGATCCAACTCACCACCAGGTGGGGATCAGTTGACAGCTCTGCACCTCTCTTTACTCGGGTGTCCCAGACATACGGTCGCAGGTCTGATGATACGATAACAAAATCGATCATCGACCTGCGACCTAGGGTGTCCTGGTGCCAGGTGCACACATGGACACCCTTATGCTTGAACATGGTGTTCGTTATGGACAGACTGTGGTTAGCACAGAAGTCCAATAACTGAACACCACTCGGGTTCAGATCGGGCAGGCCGTTCCTCCCAGTCACCCCCCTCCAGGTTTCACTGTCGTTGCCCACGTGCGCATTGAAGTCCCCCAGTAGGACAATGGAGTCTCCAAGAGGAGCACCCTCCAGCACCCCAGTCACAGACTCCAAAAACGGTGGGTACTCTGAAACATCATTTGGTGCATAGGCACAAATGATGGTCAGGACCCGTTTCCCAACCCGAAGGCGCAGGGAAGCAACCCTTTTGTCCACCGGGGAAAACTCCAATATAGAGGCAGCAAGGCGGGGCGATACAAGAATACCCACCCCTGCTCGTCGCCTCTCGCCCGGGGCAACTCCAGAAAAGGCCAAGCTCCAGCCCCTCTCCAGGAGACTGGTTCCAGAACCGGAGCTGTGTGTTGAAGTGAGGCCGACTATATCTAGCCGGTATCTCTCAACCTCGTACACCAGCTCAGGCTCCTTCCCCACCAGAGAGGTGACATTCCACGTACCAAAAGCCAGTTTAGAAAGCTTGGGATCAGTCCGTCAAGGTCTCCGCCTTTGACCGCCACCTGATCCACATAGCACCGGACCCCCGTGATCCCTAGTGCAGGTGGTGAGCCCACTGGAGGGTGGACCCATGTAACTCCTTCGGGCGGACCCATGTAACTCCTTCGGGCTGAGCCCAGCCGGGTCCCATGGGTGGAAACCCGGCCACCAGACGCTAGCCTTCGAGCCCTTCCCCCAGGCCTGGCTCCAGGGTGGGGCCCCGGTAACCCCATACCGGGCGGGGTACACTGAATCCTTGATATACAATTCATGAGAGTCTGTTGGATCGTTCTTAGTCTGGCCCTTCACCCAGGACCAGTTTGTCTTGGGAGACCCTATCAGAGGCAAATTGCCCCGGACAACATAGCTCCTGGGATCACTGGGGCACGCAAACCCCCCCCCCCCCACCACCACGATAAGGTGACGATCCATGAGGGGGGCTGACCCCCCAAGTCTAACAAAAAATGTTTGTCCCGTTTCCAGCACTCTGAACGGGCCATCGTAGGGTGGGCGCAATGGAGGGCGGTGGGCATTGTGCCTGACAAACACGAACGCCGCATTCTTCAAAGTTTTTGGCACAAAAGCGTGTGGAAAACAGTGGTGGGCCGGGCCCGACAGCGTGCCTGTGTCTGCGCTATGCTGCAAACGCTGAGACGGGCAGTTGTCCGGCGCGGGATTATCTGGCAAAAATTCCCCAGGCAGCCACAGTGGCTGAGAAAAAAACCAGCTCTGCCAGGGAAGCCTCCAAATCCTCTTTTGGTGCGGAACGCTACCCCAATAATACCCACGGCAACCGGTCTACCCAATTTGCATCTGTCAGCGAAGCCCTGAGCGCTGCTTTCAGAGACCTATGAAAACGCTCGCATAACCCATTGGCCTATGGGTCGTACGCGGTTGTGCGAAGAATTGCAACACCCAGGCTGCGGGCCATCACAGACCAGAGGTCGGAAACAAACTGGGGGCCCCTATCGGACGTGATGTCCGACGGGATTCCAAAACGTGCCATCCATGTCATCAAAAAAACGCGCGCCACGTAGGCGGACGTGATTGCCGCCAGCGGGTCTGCTTCTGGCCAGCATGTGGTGTGGTCCACCACTGTCAGAAGGTGTGTGCACCCCTGCGATGGTGGGAGGGGGCCCACGAGGTCCACGTGAACATGGTCGAACCTCTTCACAGGTATACGAAACGGCTCCAAAGGAGCCTTCGTGTGTCTGTGTACCTTGACTCGTTGGCACGCTACGCAGGCTGCAGCCCACTCTTTCACTTGTTTGCGCAGGCCTGGCCACACGAACTTCGCTCCCACTATTTTGACTGACGCGCGCACCCCTGGGTGCGCCAGAGCGTGAACTAACTCAAACACGCGGCGGCGCCACACGACTGGGACCACCGGGCGCAGGCGTCCCGTGGAGACGTTGCAGATTGGGGGGGGCTGCCATCTTGCAGTACTCTGCTCTCCAGCCTTAACCCTGTTGGTTCAGACTGGAGTGCGCACACGTCCATATCGCTAATCTGCTCTGCGGCCATGGCCGTATAATCTATCCCCACACAGACCGGGGCCACTACTGTGCGTGAGAGGCAGTCCGCCACCACATTCAGTTTACCCGACACATGCTGAATATCGGTCGTAAACTCCGAGATCGCGGCCAGCTGTCTCTGCTGCCGGCCCGACCATGGTTCCGAAACCTTGGCCATTGCGAATGTCAGTGGCTTGTGGTCCATGAACGCGGTGAAGCTGCACCCTTCTAGCCAGAACTGGAAGTGGCGTATGGCCAGGTGGAGAGCCAGCAACTCTCTGTCGAACGCGCTGTATTTACGCTCACTGTCACGCAAAGCCCTGCTGAAAAAAGTGAGCGGCTGCCAAGAACTGGCGACACGTTGCTCCATGACGGCCCCTATGGCTACGTCCGAGGCGTCGGTAGTGAGCGCTGTCCGGGCCGCCGGGTCTGGGTGCGCCAACAGTGCGGCGTTTTCCAGGGCTTTTTTAACCTGAGGGAACGCCTGCTCTCGCTCCGGAGTCCATTCGACTCTATCCGCGGGTTTCCATCTCTTGAGCGCAGCGTACAATGGCTGCATGAGTTGAGCTGCGCGGGGGAGGAACCGGTTATAAAAGTTAACCATCCCCCAAAATTCTTGCAGCTCCCTGACCGTCTGAGGCCGGGGAAAATTTGCCATGGCGCGCACTTTGTCGGGCAAGGGTATCGACTCCTCGAGTGAGATGCGGTGCCCCCAAAAATCAATCCCCGTCACGCCGAACTGGCATTTCGCCGGGTTGATTATTAACCCGTGCTCCTCCAACCTCCAGAAAACGGTCCGGAGGTGGGTTATGTGTTCGTCCTTGGACACACTGGTGACCAGGATACCATCCAGGTAGACAAACACAAACGGGAGATCGCGCAGCACCGTATCCATCATGCGTTGGAATGTCTGTGCCGCTCCTTTTAATCCGAATGGCATGCGCAAAAACTCGAACAAGCCGAACGAAGTTATTACCGCTGTTTTGGGTACGTCCTCCGCACACACTGGGACCTGGTGGTAACCGCGGACCAGGTCTATTTTAGAAAAAATGCGTGCTCCGGCGAGGTGAACGGAAAAATCCTGAATATGGGGAATCGGGTAGCGGTTATGCATTGTGGCGTTATTCAATCTGCGGAAATCACCGCATGGTCACCACGATCCCTTGGCCTTAGGGACCATGTGTAGCGGGGATGCCCATGGGCTGTTCGAACGCCTGATGATGCCCAACCTTTCCAGGTTGGCAAACTCCTCATGCGCTATGGCCAGTTTAGCTGCGTCCAGACGCCGAGGTCGTGCGAAAACAGGCGGCCCGGTGGTGGTGATAAAGTGTTCCACCCCTTGTTTAGCGATGGCCGCCGAAAACGTCGGGACCGTGAGTGCTGGAAACTGAGTGAGCAGTGTGTGGAACTTACCGCCGGGATCTGTGACGTTGGCTTGTGTTACTGGCCCGGCCCCTCGAGCTGTACAGGGGAGAGAGTCAAAAGACAGTGCACTAACCAGGCGCCCATTAGCAACATCAACTAGCAACCTGTGTGCACACAGAAAATCAGCTCCCAGGATTGGGAAGCTCAGTGCTTCTATGACAAAAGTCCACTCGTATGAGCGGCCGTGTAGGGATAAAGTCAGTGTTATCTCACCAAAGGTCTTAATGTCCGAGCCGTTTACTGCCACCAGCCCGGGGCCACTAGGTCCTGCCAGCTGGTCGGCGTAGGACGGCAGGATGATGCTCTTATGGGCTCCAGTGTCTATGAGGAAGCGCCTCCCCAAGCACGAGTCCGTCACGTAGAGCAGCTTGTTCTCTTCACCGGCGGTCTTGGCGTTTCCCAAGCGCTTGAATTGGCACGGTGGCGCCCATCTGCGTGCGTTCTCTCCGAAGCGGCGGTGGTAAAAGTAGAGCGTACCTCTCTGGCGCTCTCTGGCCCCCGCTGCCGCTACCGTCAATGGCTCCTCGCCTCCGCTGGTCATCTTGCTGGGTTCTGACGCCGCCACGTTCACTGTGCGGGTCCAGTCTCTACACCTCTCTACAGCATATATGTTTAATTTGTGTTTCCCCATACTTCAGTACAATATGTCATGTATGGGTATTGGTATCCTCTGAAGAGCTGGAGCAGGTGGCTGGGGAGAGGGAAGTCTGGGCTTCTCTGCTTGAACTGCTGCCTCTGTGACCCGGACCTCCGGAAAAGCGGTAGAAGATGGATGGATGGATGTCATGTATGGGAGTATTAATGAATGATACAAAGTCTATAGTGTAGGTTGATTCAGCAAATATTTCACTCTGTGCAGTATTGCGATTAATTTGCATATTTTACCTTTAATATAATTAATGTGACTTTGAACTCTAGTTTTTTATTGATTATTATGCCAAGGATTTTAATTTTGGATACCCTTTCAATCTCTACACCATTTACACTGAGTTTAGATACTGAGCTGTTGTGATGGTGTGAAATAACGTTATCAATAAAGTTTAGCCACCGCTGTGTCGCCCTGGTTTCAAGTGTGGGTGGTGTTTTGTGCTTGTATTGCTAAAATATAAAAGGAAGCAGTACAATGGGTCTCAAATATTTGTAATGTGTTCTTTTACTGCATGAGTTTAAAGATGAAATACTATAGACTACACTTATAAACTAAATTCTAATGGTGACTGAACCTCTCCCATTCCCCAAGGTGCAAGATACACTATTATGACTAGAACTCATAAAGGATCACAGAAATGATCTGATAAAAAAATAAATAAAGAAGCGGTTTACAGTGGCTACTGTTGGATGTGCCATTCATTTTCAATTACTGTGTAATTAATATTCACATAAATAAATCTCAGTTCAGTCCCTTTCATATAAAGTGGAAATTGTGCTACTTTAAATTTGGCACTTTACCTATACTTTAACTTAAAAAGCAAAAGATTTGACTATAAATATGATGTGTTGTTTACCTGTCACAATACTGCTGTCAAAACGTCGCCATTCCAAGCAGATCCTGTTTGGACTCTACAATGAAATACACACAAATTAAGTACATACACAGCACGAAAGTGCAACATGTAAAAAACAAAACAAAACACCTTTTTAACCAGGATTACAACTAGCTTATTTCATCAGATATTGTCAACACAAAAAAGCAACATACAAGGACGTAGCATTGAGCTAGGTCATCGTTTAAACACGATTCAGTTTTCGTCTGTCCTAAGTGAACTTTCCACTGTTGGAAAAAATAACGTAAAACATGAATATCACATCACTCACCATCCTGTATATCACAACATCACAGCTTCAACTGCTGAAAGTTGAGTGCGTCGCGGCTGTACATTCAATTCAATTCCGGTGGCTAGGTCTAATTCCCGGTGCGTCTCCGTCTATTTTCTAGTGCGTCTGCTTGTGCTCCCCACTGCAAGCTCAGTCTGCTTCCCTCTGCATTCTCTTATCAGCCGAAATGCACAGGAAACTGCTAGACCATTGTGTTGATTTCTGCTGATTTCTGTTAAGCCATTCTTTCGTTGTTGTTTATAATATCACTTGTTCGCGGGCTCACGGACGAAAAATTGCAAATGGTGGCCAGCAAGCTATTCTGGAAAGTCAGCGTAACGTCCACTCTCATGACGTTACGCCCAGACCAATCAGTGGCCAGCAGTGGATTGACCTAAAGTGCCGGTACCCTTCGGACCTACTCTCAATCGGGGCTGATAAAACTGGCATAGTTCCAAAAAAAACAGAACTGTTAGGACATCGGGTGCCGAATGGAAAAGCAGACAAAGGGTGCCGAATTGTACCAAACCGTGCCAAACTGACCCAAGTGGAAAAGGGTCTTAAGTACACGCACTGCTGGTGATGGTGTAATGAGAAGCACCTGGGCGAGGACTGGGAAAGATGATCAGCGGGAGTTTGAATCAGCTGGTGATAATGAGAGAGGGGACATGACCGGACCGGCGAGATGTCAGCATGGGATCACAGAAAGTAGGTCAAAGCTGCGTGTAAATCTATTAATCCTTCCCCTCCTCTGCTTCTCCTGTGTAAAAGCGCGAGGAGGCTTATGACAGTTGGAGCTGAAGCGTGTGATGTGGTATATCATGGCCTGCTGTTTATCTAAGCCTGCAACACAACGCGAAGGCATAGCCACAAAACTAAAACAAGAAACCAGAGAAACTGTGAGCTACAAAGCTGCTGTCATTACAGTCAACAACACCGGTGTCCGTTCTGTTGCTGACGTCATTTCAGCCGCCTCCTTCATTTGGTGGGTGGCACCACAGTCCAGTCAGCGGCTGCGGTTTTTTGATGATAACTAGTTTATGCAGGCGCAGTTGTAAATATTATATTGATCATCGGCAATGACTTTTGGGTTTACACAACATCCTAAAAAAATGTCAAAATTGTGTCATCACACCCTGAAGTTGTACCTATAGTTCCTTTGGTGGAAACGATTCTAGTTTTGGTAGGCCAGTTTGTTTTTCTAACTCTGCTGTTTTAGCTTCATTTGAAGGCTCAAATATTTTTAGTGGCTCCATACAGATTTTTTTTTTTCTTTTTTTTTTCTTTCATAGAAGTTGCTGAGTACTGGACTAGAATCAGAATTATTGTTTCATGCTCCTTTTAAGAGTTTTTTTTTTTTCTGAAATCACATAAAACCAAAGGATTCAAAGTCACAGTTTGAAAAGGTTTTTATAGGCTTTTTTAAAGGGAGAAAGAAGAACTATTGAATTTATAGTGCAAAAAACCAGCCACAGGGGGTGAACAAGCCAGTGTACTCCTAGTGCCTGTCCCAAGCCAGTGTAAATGGGGAGGGTTGTGTCGGGAAGGGCATCCAACATAAAACCTTTGCCAAATCTAACATGTAGATCATGACAAATGAGAGTTTCATACCGGATCAGTCGAGGCCTGTGTTAACGACTACCACTGCTGCTGTTAATCGACAGGGTGCCGGTGTAAATTGGCCTACTGTTGGTGGAAGCAGGGTTTCCTCTGGTAACATTTGAATATGTTATATTCATATTTGAATATGTTGGACTTAGTGTACACAAACACAGATGCATATAAGGCGATACCCCGCCCCCATCTCGGCCTTTCTGATCACATGTCCGTGATGCTGCTGCCTGCCTACAAACCTTTATTGAAGCGCAGCAGGCCAGCAGTGAAACAAATTAGAATTTGGCCAGAGAGTGCAACCTCTGCACTGAAAGACTGTTTTCTGCACACAGACTGGGAGGTCTAAAAAATAGCAGCCTCCCAGGAAGACAAAGTGCACAGAGGATGTCACTACAGTGAAGACCATCACTATGCGGGGTAACCATAAGCCCTGGATGACTGCAGAGGTGCGCTCGCTGCTTACAGCCAGAGATGCAGCCTTCAGAGCGAAGGACAGGATCGCCCTCCGCTCAGCCAGGTATGCGCTCTCAAAGGGAATTAAGGCGGCAAAGCGCGCCTATGCGGAGAAAATCCAGGGACACCTCTGTGACACTAGGAACACCAAGCAGATGTGGCAGGGAGTTCAGACACTGACGGGCTATAAGTCTAGGCAGGGGGTCGATGATGACGACGCTTCGCTTCCAGACAGGCTTAACGACTTCTTTTCACGTTTTGAAGCATCAAACTCGACAATCGGAGGGAGGACTGGCCCACCCCCACCATCGGTCGGACCAGCTTTTACCATCAACACAGCGGACACACGGAGGACCCTAACCAGAGTCAACCCACGCAAAGCTGCAGGTCCGGACAACATTCTGGGACGTGTGCTCCAAGACTGCGCGAGCGAGTTGGCGGATGTCCTGACTGACATTTATAACATCTCCTTGAGTCAGGCCATCGTTCCCAGATGCTTCAAGACCTCTATCATTGTACCGGTGGCAAAGAAACCAGTTGTGTCCTGTTTGAATGACTATCGTCCTGTTGCACTGACACCAATTGTGATGAAGTGTTTTGAACGGCTTGTCAAACCACACATTACAGCCTGCCTCCCTGCATCACACGACCCGCTCCAGTATGCATATCGTTCAAACCGCTCCACGGAGAATGCTATAGTCACCACCCTACACTCTGTCATCACCCACCTGGACCAGAAAGACACCTACGCCAGACTCCTGTACATTGATTTCAGTTCAGCATTCAACACCATTATTCATGGAGAAATTACTCCTTCTCGGTCTGAACACCGCCACATGTCTCTGGATCCTGGATTTCCTGACTGAGAGACCTCAGTCTGTCCGGGTTGGAAACAACATCTCCAACTCTGTCACGCTGAGCACTGGATCCCCTCAAGGCTGTGTACTCAGTCCACTGTTGTTTACACTTCTAACACATGACTGTGTATCCAGACACGAGGGGAACCAGATTATTAAGTTTGCAGACGACACCACGTGGTGGGACTTATTCAGAGGGATAAGGAATCAATGTACAGGGAAGAAGTGAGAGACCTGGAGGGCTGGTGCAGGGAGAACAATCTTGTGCTCAACGTGGACAAAACGAAGGAGATGATTATCGACTTCCGGCGGTCACAGCCTGAGCTCGTCCCCCTCAGCATCGGTGGCCATTTAGTGGAGAGAGTGGAGAGCATCAAGTTCCTCGGAGTGCAGATCTCGCAGGACCTGACCTGGAGCAAGAATTCCTTGGAAATCAGGAAGCGGGCTCAGCGGAGACTGCACTTCTTGAGGAAACTCAAACAGGCCTCTCTCCCCATCTGCATCCTCAGGACCTTCTACAGAGGTGTGGTGGAGAGTGTTCTGACGTACTGCATTGCTACATGGTACTCCAGCTGCAGTATGTCAGACAAAAAAGCCCTGCAGAGGATAGTCAAGGGGGCTGAGAGGGTAATTGGAGTCTCCCTCCCCTCTGTCCAAGAACTTTTTCAGAACCGTTGTAGGAGCAGGGCACTGAACATTGTCAAGGACCGTTCTCACCCTCTGCATAAACACTTTGAACTTCTTCCATCTGGTAAACAATTCCGGAGCATCAGAGGCAGAACCACCAGACTGATCAACAGCTTCCTTCCACAAGCTGTCAGGATGCTGAACAGTTGACCCGGAATCTCTCATACACACTACTGCACCTACGGACATTTTGTATATTATTTGTATATTATAGTTAGTTTTTTTTTTCCCCAAGTATGTCTCAGGGATGTGTGAATGGATGGGGGGGTGGGGGTGGGGGGTGAAGCTATGTGGGAGTGTGTCTTAAATCATGCTGCTTCTATTTATATGGATGCCGAGAGAAACGCAATTTCATCTTGCCTGCACTACAGTTGTATGTACAGCAATATGACAATCAAGTTTGATTTGATTTGATTTCTCGGTGGCAGCCCGCCACGTCAGAAGATTTTCTGAGGCCCTGTCAGGACATGTAAATTTAAGAAAAGTTTATGAAGGAATGACGGTCCACAAGCGCACACACGAACAACGTGTGTGACCGTGATTCGTGCAGAGAGAAGTGCCCCGCCCGCGTGTTCTAGTCACCAGCCAGGCGGAGTGTCTCGCTACTAGTATGACTGTCCGAGAGAAACACAAACTTATTAAAGTACTTAAAATGCATTAAAAAATCAGAAGAGGTATGTTAGAACTGGAGGCATTTATTATGGTTTCTACGCACTGGTAACGGGAGCAATAATGGAAGAGTTGCTTAGCTAACAGGTGTGGTTAAGAGCTCGAGTTGGTTGATTTTTTTTACTTATTGTTTTTTTTGTTTTTCTTATTTCAGTCAAGAATGAAGAGGAGCCATTTTTAACCTTTTCCTTAGTTAATATTAACTAATATATGTTCATTATTCAGTGTCTCCTCTGGTTGAACGACCTTGGCGTGGTCGCAACATATTTTTCCGGGGGGAGGGGGGGCAGTAAACATATGACACAATTGTTCCCGGAATATGTTAATTTTATACAATTTATTTCTTTTTAAAAAAATTTCACAGTAACTTTGCATATTGAACTTACCATTTGAAGTATTGTACAACCGAGGCTTGAATACTGGAATATTGGGCCAGTTGGGGTCCCACCCAGACGTCCTGTGTTTAGACGTTTTAGTGGTACTGTCCTTCTCTCCTTCCTCTCCTCTCACCTCTCCTGGACCATCTTCCTGAACACTTTCCTCTCCTTGGCTCCTCTCTTCTGTCTCATCTTTCCCTCTCGGAGCTCTGTCTACTTCAGGTTCTCTCTCTGTCTATGGTGGTATAGAAACAAGTTAGAAAATATCAAATGTCCTGTTTTGTCTTGCAGGATTTTTTTGTCATGGTTTACATCAATGACAAAAATATGTGTATTTTTTGTATTTTTATTCTAGTGTTTCTTTTTTCCATTGACAACGAGTAGGAAAGGGAAGGGAAAAAACAGTAATTTATTCATGCATACTTAAATTATATGATCAGAGGTGGGTATAGTCGCCAGAAATTTTACTCATGTAAAAGCAGTGCTTTGAAATTATTAAAAGTAGACAACCAAAAATTTCTACTTGAGTTAAGGGTACAAAGAGCAGCCACTTAAAAAACTCGAGTAATGACTTCAGTCTTGAATGTTTGAGGTTTTTCTCAAAAAATTATAACAATTTTCTTGTAGTTTTCTACCTTTCTCTGTAAAGTTATCTAAATTTGCAACCATTTTCCTCAAATTTGTAATTTTCTTGTAACATTATGACTTTCCTTGTACATTTGAGACTATTATAAATTTGTGGAATATTTTGCAGCAAATGTTATCTTTTTTTTATCCAATCCAACTTTATTTATAAAGCTCTTTAAAAATGACAGTTGACACAAAGTGCTGTACAGCAACGATAAATAAAATATAAAAACAATAAAATACAACTAAAGTTCAAAACATCACGAACAAAACAAGCGTCATACAATAGAGACAATAAGAGCAAATAAAATCAATGTCTCACACTGGGTCAAAAGCCAGAGACTAAAAATGGGTTTTAAAACTGGACAGTGAAGAAGCCTGTCTGATGGACAAAGGCTGATTATTATAAAATTGCTGTTTTTAAAAAAAAAAAAAAAATTTTAAACAAAATGTGGCAATTTTTTTTGCTTTTTTCCTCAGACAATTTAAACTTTTGACCATAATTTTTTGGAGCCAAAACAGAACAATAAGTCTGAATTCAAAGAAATATAATTATTAAAATTTAATGAAATAAATTAACTTAAATGACCAAAAAATAATTAATTTCTTTTATAATATTTCTATGTATTTATCTTTTTTTTTTTTTATAGAAATCTCCTCACCAGCAAGACAGCATGAAAAACCTCCCTTATTTTGAAATCCAAATGTTGGTGCATTTGGTTTGTCTGAAGGCTGCTGACAGATTAAAGTCATTGACTTCGTGAATTTCGGTCCTCTTCACTTGCCAGGTACATAGTAATGAACATAAATTATTAGTTAATATTGCAGTAGCTGGTAAAGTAAATCCTCAGCGATTCATCAGTCACTCTTGCCTTTCCCTGCAATGAAGCCTAACCAGACCTGTTAGCCAAGCGACTCCTCGTTGTTGTTCCGGTTACCAGCAGGTTAAAACCACCAGAAATGCCTCGACTGCTTATCTCTTGTACTTTTTTCTGTGTTAAACAGCAACGCTAGAGAGACGCACTACGTGCATACATGCAGAAACAGTTACGCAGGCGCTTGGCGCGTGGGGCGCTTCCGCACGGATGACAGTCACATGCGTTTTTCGTGTGGTTGCCTGCGGAGCGTTTCTTTCATATTTAATTTTTCTTAAATTAATGTATTATAGGCACAACAGCATACTTCCTGAGGGAGGCGAGCGGCCACACAGAAATGTTACCAGAGGAAACACTGATAATGGAGTTGAATGTCTCGATTACTTTGGAAGATGTGTGTAAAGAGTGACATGGATACAAAAGTCCAGAGAAACCTTCAGCTTTAGACAGAAGAATTCGGCCCAGTAGAGAGATGTCTCTTGTTAAGCCAGTGATTTAACAATTTCTGTACATCTCTTGTTCTGGGAACAATATTTTAATCAATTCTTTTAGCTGTATCTTTTGTAATTATAATTTCCTCCGCCAAGGAGCTAATGTAATTGGGGTGGTCTGCTTGTTAATATGATTACACAAAAACTACTGGACAGATTTATATAGAATGATGATACGATCTTTCAACAAGGAGTGATGATGTAGAGTGAAGTACGTAGCGGTGCTGCACGGTGGCGCAGTGGTTAGCACTGCGGCAGCACAGTTTACCCTTGGCCGGGGGATTGTGGGGATCGTGGGATCGTGGGTTCGATCCCAGCCCCCGACCAACAGTGATCTGTGTGGAGTTTGCATGTTCTCCCCGTGTTGCGTGGGTTTACTCCGGGATTTCTCCGGTTTCCTCCCACATGCCAAAAACATGCATGTTAGGTTAATTGGCTGTTCTAAATTGTCCCTAGATATTTGTTTCCTATAGGCCCTTAGAATAGAGGGTTAGTATTAATGAAAGCGCTTTGAGTGGTCTTTGTGACTAGAAAAGCGCTATATAAGTGCAGGTTAGTTAGTTAGTTAGTTAGTAATGCACCCGTAAGCTGGTTGCCAACTGCCAATCAAATCTAAAAGAAGAAGAAGAAGATTTTGATGAAATTTTGAGCAGAGGTGGTTCTTGGCCTAGAGAGGAACCCATTACATTTTAGTTATAATCCAAGAATGCATACCTCTGCCAGTGTCATGAATTGCCCCACACGCTGAACTGTAGTTGTGATATTTATTGAAGGGAACAAAAATTCCAAACAGTGCGCAAAACACAAAAATCCCAATAGTGCACAAAATAACTTGCAGGCAGAGAAGGTATCAGAGAAGGTGGGATTAATCAGGAAATTGCACCAGAATGGGGAATGGGTTCTGATGCGCAGTGACAGAAAGCAGAAGCTCCAACATTGAATGACAGAAACAAGGAACTTAAATAGGACATGGTGTCAATGAACACAACTGGATGTAGGCGTGGATCACATGAACGGGCAAAGGGTAACAAAGATTACAATATAGGATAGTGATTTTTCCACTAATTCGCGGAATTCCCCTTTTTTTATCTTCCAAAAATTTTCAGACCAGATGGCGGCGCTTGCACAACGCGAGGCTCAGCGTCTCTTCAGATTTTGTGGATTAGCAGCGATATTTCTGCTCATTTCGGGTCTGTTCGTTCAGAACAGCTTCGCTTTTACATCCTACACCCGAAATGAACTTTTGGACATTGGATTACAAAATAACAACCTTTTTATCAGCAACCTACGTTTCATCCCTTAGCTCTGGAGAACACCCGGCACTAGGTAAGCTACCCGGCCGACCGGAAGTGCTCGCAGGCGGCGTAGACACCGTAAACAAAGGTGGGGGAAGCGCGGAGGGTTAAGAGCTAAGCTAAAGCTAACACCGCACCGGCTTTCTCTACCCAGCATTTTCCTCGCTAATGTACGGTCAGTGGCGAACAGAATGGATGAGCTATGGCTTCGGATCACCAACAATAAGAAACTTATGAACTGCAATATCATGATTTTCACGGAAATATGGCTACATAGTAGAGTACTTGTGTGGTGCCACGAGACGGCTTTTGTTGTGATTTGGCGCATTATAAATAAAGTTGAATTGAATTGAATTACTTGACGGTGCTGTCGAGCTGGCCGGACGGCACACTCTCCGGGCAGACAGAGCAGCTAATGACTCCGGTAAGACCAGAGGTGGGGGAGTATGCATTTATATTAACAAGGCTTGGTGCACGAACTCTGTCACTGTTGGGAGACACTGCTCAGCTAACCTGGAGTTTCTCATGGTTAAATGTAGACCTTTATATCAATCAATCAGTCAATCAAAGACTTGATTCCAGACTCATGGTCCATCAAAAATAAAATAAATAAATAAAATAAAACATGACAGTTGAAAACAGATAATAAGAAAAACAATCAAAAAGTTACAAACCAATAAGACACAACTACTAAAAGAAGTACAAAGACAGTACAGACTTTAAAAAGACTACTGTACCAGTGCCTTCTAAACTGTGACCGACAGCGAATAAAACTGAGCTTAATGCTAGACATGACTTGAATGATTTCATTTCTAGATACATCAAGCCGACAGATGAATTTATACATAAGATTCCTTATTACTGCATGCAGTGTATTTACACGTGATGAGACAAATAACTCGGAAGCACTGCACCATCGAGGCTTTTTAAGTAAAATTCTTAAAGCATCATTGTAAGCAACCTGTAATTTCTGCATATTTTGTTTCCTATAATTTATCCATAAATGAGCAGTGTATAAAGGTGTACAATAGGTTTTAAAAAGAACCAGTTTCACTGTAGATTTTGCAGCGTTGTCTGAAAATATCATCATCATCAGTCATTCTATCATTAATAAAATGTCCCAGATATTTAATTTTATCCCTGACAATTAATTCCCTGCCTGCCAATTCAAAGACAGGGAATTTCATTAACAAACCTTCTTTAGTGCAGCAAATCAGCACACAACTCTTATTTGCATAATATTTTATGTCATTTTCCTCTCCATAAGCAGTACACACTCTTAATAACTCCTGAAGACCAGCACTACTTGGACTGAGAATAACTAGATCATCAGTATACATAAAATGATTCACTATGCGGCAAAGAAATAATAAACTGCGAACTGAGAGTTTTAAGTAGAGTTTATTAAATCACACCGCTGTCACAGGATCCCCGCTCCAGCCCAAGTGTGTGCAGGCTGGCACGGGATCCTCAGGCTCTCAGAGAAGAGACACAAAGTGCGTGTCTGCAGCAGCAGTTGAAGAATGAGAGGGCGAGCATGGATTTCAGTTAGCTTATATACCAGTTACAAACAATGCATGAAAGGCATTCACAGCAGGGAGTATGGCATTTGCATTTGAGAGACACAGTAAGAACAGGATGCATGAACACAATGCATGAATGGCACATTAACATCACAGTACATAGCCGGAAAAAGCCAGAAGGAGCGAGGCTGCCTGTAGACATCAATACACACATTTCACTGTTAAGTTAATTGCTCTAGTCGAGTGCTGTATCTGTCCCAGTCTGTTGTGGGGGTTACGCCACACCGCTCCCCCTCAGAGGGCTCGGCAGGGGACCGAGACCTCGATAGTCCAGATTTGGCAGCGAGCAGTGAAAGCTCTGTGCAGGCGGAGGTGGAGGGGGGTGGGGGGTGGTAAGTGCCGGCCGGAGACGGTGAAAGCGTCTGGGCCACGCAAAAATTGCTTGTGGACCCGCGATGTCGAGGGGCTGTCCTGTTGAACGTGCGGAGATCACAAGAAGAAAAATTAGTCACTGGCTCCTCCCGCGATTAAGTCCTGCAAGGGTTAATGGTGGCTGTGAAGAGAAGCAGGGACGGCTGTAAGAAAAACATAAAAGCAGAGGGACTGGCGTGTTGACTTTAGGTGCGGGCGCAGCCCTAAAGTCCTCGGGGATCGCAAAACCGCTGAATTCCCCATGTGTGCCGTGGCTGAGACCATTAACAAATCCTTCGAGCATGCTGCGAGCGTGCCTCCAGGTGTGAGAGCAGCCCTGAAGGCTCTGTGTGTAGCGGCGAAGGAGGATGGGGGTCTGTAGAGCCGTAAGCGTCCCATGCGTGGTGCGCCGTCTTCGTAACTCCCGGTGCGTGTACCCGGGCTCTGTGCATGGTGGGCCAGCTGGAGAGGAGAACCAGGTTCAGGGAGCTTAATCATCCCTGTTGTAGTTGTTGGAGCGGTGAAAGTGAGTAGACGATCTTTGTCCCTCGAGCTCGTGTAGATGCGTTGGAGCGGTGAGAGGGAGGAGACGATCTTTGTCACTCGCTCGGCCATGGTGCGTTCAGGTCCACGCGCTGCATTCTCCGTCGGCCATGGAGATCGCCGTCGTGGAGAGGGGACGAGGTACATGCGCTCTCGAGTGGAGGAGCTGCGAGCGTGGCCGGTCCGGCGTGGGTGTGCAGATCTCAGGCGTGCAGATCCCACCATGAAGTTTGCTGCGGCTTTCCCGGTCGTGGGTGATGTCCGGAGAGCTCGCTGAAGCAGAAGGGAGCTGCTGTGTTCGCTTGTCGTCGGAGCATCACCACCGGGTGCTGCGTTCGCCGACAGCATGTTCGTTTCAGCGTCGGGTCACCAGTGCGGCGGCAAAGAAATAATAAACTGCGAACTGAGAGTTTTAAGTAGAGTTTATTAAATCACACCGCCGTCACAGGATCCCCGCTCCAGCCCAAGTGTGTGCAGGCTGGCACGGGATCCTCAGGCTCTCAGAGAAGAGACACAAAGTGCGTGTCTGCAGCAGCAGTTGAAGAATGAGAGGGCGAGCATGGATTTCAGTCAGCTTATATACCAGTTACAAACAATGCATGAAAGGCATTCACAGCAGGGAGTATGGCATTTGCATTTGTGAGACACAGTAAGAACAGGATGCATGAACACAGTGCATGAATGGCACATTAACATCTCAGTACATAGCCGGAAAAAGCCAGAAGGAGCGAGGCTGCCTGTAGACATCAATACACACATTTCACTGTTAAGTTAATTGCTCTAGTCGAGCGCTGTGTCTGTCCCAGTCTGTTGTGGGGGTTACGCCACAACTAACTTATTCCCTGTTAAACACCCAGTTTTACAGGCATTCAGTTGTTTTGACAACTCATCCATATAAAGATTAAATAGAATAGGGGACAATATACTGCCCTGTCTGACACCACTGTTCACACCAAATGGGGATGAATGACTCTTCCCCCATTTCACCAGCATCTTCTGATGTGCGTACCAGTAAATCAGGATACGTACTAAGTACTTGGGAACCCCCCTGTCAATCATTTTCCTAAACAATATCCTGTGATTAACACGATCAAACGCCTTATATCTGCCACAGGAGTTCACTTTTCACTTTTCTTCATCTTGCCTGCTGAAGAGGTTTTTGGACTTTATTTAAAAAATATTTTTAACGCCACACATGTGATGGATAATGCTTGTTGGAATATTTTAGGAATGCTATCTTCTTGGAACATAAGTCAATATTGTACAGTGTTAAGTGACATTCAGCTGTTTGTTTTATGTCATTTAAGCACAGTTCTGGTACTTAAAAATCATAAAAACCCAGGAGCTTCGGGGGCTTTGCCCCCCTTGCCCCCCCACCGGGATGCTAGTATTACAGGTGCTAGTATTAAATTGAGGGCCGAGTGGCTCTATCTGCTGTTTTTTTTTTTGTTACTTCTTTGTACCCGTAGGTAGATTTGTTTTGCAGTCTGGTGACTTCCGTATTTACAAGCCACCAGCTGTAGGAAGCCACCAGATCAGGAAGGAGAAGGAAGCAGCGCTGAAAAGTGGAGACAGGGACTGCTACAGGGAGGTTAAATACCGGTTTAACAGAGAGCTGAAGAGGGCTAAATCTGTGTACTCAGAGAGACTCCAGCAGCAGTTCACTGCTAATGATTCGGCTTCCGTGTGGAGAGGACTGAGGCAGATCACCAACTATCGGCCTCAGGCTCCTAAAGGTCAGGATGACAAAGCCCTTTGTCAGATACTGTCCCAACACTATGCCCGTTTTGACACCTCGTCATCTGTGTCCAACTCCCCCCCTCCCTCCAGCTCCACAGCCTCCACATTCGCTACTTCATTTAAGGCACCCCCCCCCCTCCTCCCCCCCTCCCCTTATCATCAGTGAGCAGGATGTGCTCAAACAGTTCTCCAGACTGAACCCGCGCAAGGCCCCCGGCCCAGACGGCGTGTCTCCCTCCACCCTGAGACTCTGTGCGAAACAGCTGGCTCCTGTATTCACAGACATTTTTAACACCTCCCTTAAGTTATGCCACGTGCCGTCCTGCCTCAAATCCTCCACCATCATCCCTGTCCCCAAGAAGCCACGGATCACTGGACTTAATGACTACAGACCTGTAGCGCTCACCTCTGTAGTCATGAAGTCCTTTGAGCGCCTGGTCCTGTCCCACCTCAAGTCCATCACCACCCCTCTCCTGGACCCGCTGCAGTTTGCCTACCGAGCCAACAGGTCTGTAGACGATGCAGTCAACCTGGCCCTCCACTCCATCCTGCAGCACCTGGACTCCCCGGGAACCTACGCCAGGATCCTGTTTGTGGACTTCAGCTCCGCATTCAACACCATCCGCCCCGCTCTGCTCCGGGACAAGCTGTCCCTGCTCAACGTGCCTGACTCCCTCTGCAGGTGGATCATCGACTTCCTGACGGACCGGAGGCAGCATGTGCGGCTGGGAAAGACTGTCTCAGACTATACTAGCATCAGCACCGGATCACCCCAGGGCTGTGTACTTTCCCCCCTACTCTTCTCCCTTTACACCAACTCCTGCACCTCCAGCCACCAGTCTGTCAAGTTGATCAAGTTTGCGGACGACACCACCCTCATCGGGCTCATCTCCAACGGCGACGAGTCCGCCTACAGGAGAGAGGTGGCCCAGCTGGCGTCCTGGTGCAGCAATAACAACCTGCAGCTGAACGCTCTGAAGACAGTGGAGATGATTGTAGACTTCAGGAAAGTCACTACTCCTCTGCCCCCCCTCACCCTCTCAGGCTCTCCCATCACCACTGCTGATTCCTTCCGCTTCCTAGGCACTACCATCACCAGGGACCTCAAATGGGAGCTGACCATCAGCTCACTCATCAAAAAAGCCCAGCAGAGGATGTTCTTCCTGCGGCAGCTGAGGAAGCTCAAGCTACCCACCAAGATGTTAGTGCAGTTCTACACAGCCATCATCGAGTCCATCCTCACCACCTCCATAACCGTGTGGTACGCAGGAGCCACTGCCAGGGACAGACTAAGGCTGCAGCGCGTCGTGCGCACTGCTGAGAAGGTGATCGGCTGCAAGCTCCCATCTCTCCAGGATCTGTACATCTCCAGGACCCGGAGGCGTGCTGGCCGGATCATAGCCGATCCCTCACACCCTGGTCATGTACTGTTTGCCCCCCTCCCCTCTGGTAGAAGACTTCGGTCCATCCAGACTAAAACCTCCCGTCACATGAACAGCTTCTTCCCCTCTGCCATTAGACTGCTGAACACTAAGTGACTCTCGTGCACCATGTACAGCAGCTCAACCAGACTCATGTCAATCATCACTGTTTTCTTCCTGCATTACCGACTGCACTATATAGTTCTCCACAGTATCTGCTGCTGGCTAATATATATTTTAACTGTTGACCAGTATCACTTAGTCTTATCCTACACTTTATTACATGTATAGTTTATTTCTCTTATCTTATCATGTTTAATGTTGCAGCATTGTACCGAGACAAATTCCTAGTTTGTGTACTACATGAACAATGGCAATAAACCTGATTCTGATTCTGATTCTGATTCTGAGATAATTCATGAGTCAATGATGGAGAATGAAAAAAACACCTGCCTGTGTTCCTGGGTCATGATGTTTTCTGCTGCAGCTGGTCTAAAGTCATCCCTCTCCGTGACTACGGTGGTCATGGGCCTCTCAGAGGATCGTAGAGGAGCCACCCTGTGGACACGGAGCTGCAGAAGAAACGGCTGGACCCTCAGCAGTGGAAGGAATCGCCAAAGAGGAAGGAGAAGAAGCAGCAGCAGAGTAAAAGGCTAATGGGACAGCTGGAGAAGAAAAACTGGGACTGCTGTGGGAGTTTTCAACCTTGGCAAAGGGGAAACTGCTGCCTGAGAGGTGGGGGGTATTCCTCTGGCGGTCTGGAGCTTGGTGGTGGCATCTTGAGCCAATGGAGCAGGATTGGGCAAACTGGAGGTGGAGCAGGGCGTCTGTCATAGAGCGCGCTTCTCTTTCGGCTTCGGGCTCACTGGAGGCGGCCCCCACGTCAGCCCGGGGAAAGACTGTTGGAGGATGGAGAACGTGGCCAACAACTCGGCGAACTGGGAAAACCCTGGGTGCACCTTGACAATAACGGTCACCGAATTCACACTCTCCCAGATCTTCTTTGGGCTGTGGGAGGTGAGAGCTTCATCCACAAATCCCTGGATGAACTCGGCAGCCCACTGCTCCTCGACACTCGGGTTCCCCACTGCTGATCTCACATTGCTTGGTGGACGTCAGTGTACTGAGGACATGATGACTCCACAAACAGGTGAGTGAGGAAAAAAAAAAAGAAATACAGCAACCTACAGCAGCTGGATCTTCAACTGGTTGGAGCCTTCTGTCATGAATTGCCCCTTGAGGCAGGAACAAAGACCCACACGCTGAACTGTAGTTGTGATATTTATTGAAGGGAACAAAAAATCCAAACAGAATATGTGAAAATCAACAAAAGATAAAACAACAGGAATAAGAACTCAAAAATACAACACCATACATCCATCCATCTATCCGGGAAGGGGGGCGGGGGGGTGGAGCCTATCCCAGCATCTTTTGGGCGAGAGGCAGGGTACAAATATCAAAAAAAAAAGGCATAGAGAAGGAGCATGGTGCAATCCCCCCCCCCCCCCATGCTCAGATTGTGATAGCCCAGGCTCTTATCTTCTCACAGTGTGTTAGCACGAATCTTCCAAAACTACTGGATAGACTCTGATGCACTTTTCACCAGAACTGGCTTGTTTCCTACACATGAACCCATTACATTTTGGAGGTGATCAGTGAGGGACAGAAGGAGCCTTGGCGGAGGTATGCACTCTCTGAGTTCCTTTCTAGTTTTGTTTGTGAAATCACAATAGGCCTGTTCTGTTATACTTGTTTACTACACACTGCAGTGATATGATACTGCACTGTTGGTTATATTGATCAATAATTATGAACCTTGTCAATAAACTGTAAGGTAGAAGAGAGGAGGGAAAAAAAAATCTGCAAAACTGACCTGAAAGATTCAATAAACCATGATGCTGCAGTGTCTCCTCTGGCTGAACAACCTCGGCGTGGTCGCAACATATTTTTCAGGTGGGGGGGCAGTAAACATATGACACAATTGTTCCCGGAATATGTTAATTTTATACAATATATTTCTTTTTAAAAATTTTCACAGTAACTTTGCATATGGAACTTACCATTTGAAGTATTGTACAACCGAGGCTTGAACACTGGAATATTGGGCCAGTTTGGGTCCCACCCAGACGTCCTGTGTTTAGACTTTTTAGTGGTGCTGTCCTTCTCTCCTTCCTCTCCTCTCACCTCTCCTGGACCATCTGCGTGAACACTTTGCTCTCCTTGGCTCCTCTCTTCTGTCTCATCTTTCCCTCTCGGAGCTCTGTGTACTTCAGGTTCTCTCTCTGTCTATGGTGGTATAGAAACAGGTTAGAAAATATCAAGTGTCCTGTTTTGTCTTGCAGGATTTTTTGTCATGGTTTACATCAATGACAAAAATATGTGTATTTTTTGTATTTTTATTCTAGTGTTTCTTTTTTCCATTGACAACGAGTAGGAAAGGGAAGGGAAAAAACAGTAATTTATTCATGCATACTTAAATTATATGATCAGAGGTGGGTAAAGTCACCAGAAATTCTACTCATGTAAAAGCATCCATCCATCCATCCATCCATCCATCCATCTTCTACCGCTTTTCCGGAGGTCTGGATCGCGGAGGCAGCAGTTCAAGCAGAGAAGCCCAGACTTCCCTCTCCCCAGCCACCTGCTCCAGCTCTTCAGAGGGGATACCAAGGCATTCCCAGACCAGCTGGGAGACATAGTCTCTCCACCGAGTCCTGGGTCTGCCCTGGGGTCTCCTCCCAGTGGGACGTGCCTGAAACACCTCAAGTGGGAGGTGTCCAGGAGTCATCCTAATCAGATACCCATACCACCTCAACTGACTCCTTTCAATGTGGAGGAGCAGCGGTTCTACTCTGAGCCTCTCCCAGATGACTGAGCTCCTCACCCTATCTCTGAGGGTGAGTCCAGCAATCCTACGGAGAAAGCTCATTTCAGCCGCTTGTATCCGCGATCTAAAATGTAAAAGCAGTGCTTTGAAATTAATAATTAAAAGTAGACAACCAAAAATTTCTACTTGAGTTAAAGGTACAAAGAGCAGCCACTTAAAAACTCGAGTAATGACTTCAGTCTTGAATGTTTGAGGTTTTTCTCAAAAATTTATAACAATTTCTTGTAGTTTTCTACCTTTCTCTGTAAAGTTATCTAAATTTGCAACCATTTTCCTCAAATTTGTAATTTCCTCTTGTAAAATTGACTTTTCTTGTACATTTTAAACTTTTTTTAATAAATGTGTGGATTATTTTATTGCCTATTTTTGGATATTCTCCTTCAGGATTTTTTGGCAGACAGCAGAATTCATAGGTCCATTTATCACAGCAAGTCTCCCAGGTCCTGAAGCAGCAAAACAGCCCCAGACCATCACACTACCACCACCAAATTTTACTGCTGGTATGATGTTCCTTTTCTGAAATGCTGTTACTTTTACACCGGATGCAATGGGACACACACCTTCCAAAAAGTTGAACTTTTGTCTCATCAGTCCACAGTGTATTTTCCCAAAAGTCTTGGGGATCATCAAGGTGTCCATCCATCCATCCATCCATCTTCTTCCACTTAATCCTTTTCGGGTCGCGGGGGGGCTGGAGCCTATCCCAGCATCTTTGGGCGAGAGGCAGGGTACACCCTGGACAGATCGCCAGTCCATCGCAGGGCCAACACAGAGACAGACAACCATTCACTCTCACAGTCATACCTAAGGACAATTTAGAATCCGTTGATGCCAGTTTGATGCCAGTTTGATGCCAGTTAACCCAACTTGCATGTTTTTTTTGGCATGTGGGAGGAAACCGGAGAAATCCCAGAGTAAACCCACACAGGCACGGGGAGAACAGGCAAACTCCACACAGATCACTGTTAGTCTGGGGCTGGGATCAAACCCAGGATCCCCTGGCCAAGGGTGAGTTGCTGTGCTGCCGCAGTGCTAATCACTCCGCCACTGCACGTTTTCTGGCAAAATTGAGATGAGCCTCTGTTGTTTTTGCTCAGTAGTGGTTTGAGTCTTGGAACTCTTCCATGCAGGTCGTTTTTGCCCACTCTCTTTCTTATGGTGGAGTCATGAACACTGACCTTAACTGAGTCAAGTGAGGCCTGCAGTTGTTTGGATGTTGTTGTGGCATCTTTTGTGATCTCTTGGATGAGTCGTCACTTCACTCATTGTGTAATTTTGCTGGGCTAACCACTCCTTCACCATTTGTGCATAACGGCTCTCATTGTGGTTTGCTGGAGTCCCAAAACTTTAGAAATGGCTTTATAACCTTTTCCAGACTGATAGATCTCAGTTACTTTGTTCCTCATTTGTTGCTGAATTTATTTGGATTGCAGCATGGTGTCTAGCTTTTGAGGATCTTTTGGTCTCCTTCACTTTATCAGGCAGGTCCTATTTAAGTGATTTCTTGATTGAGAACAAGTATAGCAGTAATCAGGTCTTGATGTGGCGAGAGAAATTGAACTCAGTTTTCCAAAGATGTGATAAACCACAGTTTTTTATTTTTTGTTTGTTTTTTTTGGGGGGGGGGGGTAATCACTTTTTCACCCAGGGCCATGTAAGTTTGGATTTTTTTTAAACCTTAATAATAAACACCTTCATTTAAAAACTGCATTTCGTGTTTACTTTTGTTATCATTGTCTAATATTCAAATTTGTTTGATGACAAACATACAAAAAAATGAGAAATGAAGAAGGGGCAAACACTTTTTCACACCACTGGAGGTGTGCCATGCTTGTGGCATCATTTTCAGAAAGACTTGAGGCTGTAATTGCTGCCAAAATGCATCAACAAAGTTGTGAGCAAAGGCTGTGAATACTTATGTAGATGTGAGTTCTTAGTTTTTGACAAAAATCTAAAAAAAACCCCAACTTTTTTTCACATTGTCATTATTGGGTATTGTGTGTAGTTGATAGACAAGTAGGTTTCCACATCAATGAATGTGTGGAATACTTTTTTGAAATACTTTTTCACAGCACTGTATGTTCACAGGCTGTTTTTTTTGTCCTTGTTGCTACAGGAACATGAAAGGAAAAATAGAGTGAAACCTCAGCAGCTTCAGGAAGATGAAGATCCTCCAACTGCAGCAAACGAAGCAAAATCACACAGTGACAAGAGTAGAAAAAGAATACAGAGAAAACGCCACACTAGGCAGAAAGAATACTTTTGTGAAGAATGTGGGAGAGGTTTCACACAGTTGGGCAGCTTAAAAACACATAAACTGATCCACACTGGAGTTAAGCAGTTTGTGTGTAGTCAGTGTGGAAAGGCCTTTACTCAGATGAGTAGCTTAAGAACACATGAACTCATCCACACTGGAGTTAAGCAGTTTGTGTGTGGTCAGTGTGGAAAGGCCTTTACTTACATGAGTAACTTAAGAACACATGAACTCATCCACACTGGAGTTAAGCAGTTTGTGTGTGGTCAGTGTGGAAAGGCTTTTACGGAAAGTGGAAGCTTAAGGAAACATGAATTCATCCACACTGGAGTTAAGCAGTTTGTGTGTGGTCAGTGTGGAAAGGCCTTTACTCGGATTAGTCAATTAAGAAGACATGAACTCATCCACACTGGAGTAAAGCAGTTTGTGTGTGGTCAGTGTGGAAAGGCTTTTACGGAAAGTAGAAGCTTAAGGAAACATGAACTCATCCACACTGGAGTTAAGCAGTTTGTGTGTGGTCAGTGTGGAAAGGCCTTTACTCAGATGAGTAATTTAAGAACACATGAACTCATCCACACTGGAGTAAAGGAGTTTGTGTGTGGTCAGTGTGGAAAGGCTTTTACGGAAAGTAGAAGCTTAAGAACACATGAACTCATCCACACTGGAGTTAAGCAGTTTGTGTGTGGTCAGTGTGGAAAGGCCTTTACTCTGATGAGTAACTTAAGAAGACATGAACTCATCCACACTGGAGTTAAGCAGTTTGTGTGTGGTCAGTGTGGAAAGGCTTTTACAGAAAGTGGAAGCTTAAGGAAACATGAACTCATCCACACTGGAGTAAAGCAGTTTGTGTGTGGTCAGTGTGGAAAGGCCTTTACTCTGATGAGTAACTTAAGAAGACATGAACTCATCCACACTGGAGTTAAGCAGTTTGTGTGTGGTCAGTGTGGAAAGGCCTTTACTCTGATGAGTAACTTAAAAAGACATGAACTCATCCACACTGGAGGTTAACATTTTGTATGTCAACAGTGTGAAAAAGCCTTTACTCGGACGAGCACTTTTAAGAAAACATGAACTCATCCACAGTGAAGGTGTAATCCATTTGTGTGTGTTCAATGTTGGAAGGCCTTTATGAAGACCATTAACTTGGACAACATCAACTCCCCACAGAAAAGTTAAATAAACCTATGTGCTTAATGTGGAAAGGCTTTTACTGGAGTGAATCTCTTAAAATCACAGGGAATGATCCACAGTAGAGTTAAAAGTGAGACACCTTTCACATCGACTTTGATCTCTTGTGAGACAGGAAGCTCCTCCTGTGGTTACGTACAGGTTCAAGTTGAGAAACCCTGAGACACAGGTTGTGCTAGACTTTATCTGTCATTTTGACAGACATGGTTGTAAATTTCTGTTATGGTCTGTTATGTCATTTTAATTAGATCACCTTCAGTGTAATCTGTCAAATGACAGCTTTCAAATTTTTCTGTCATTGCTGAAAAATATCTGTCAATGAAGGACAATTTTCATTTCATGCAGCCTCTGCCCTGAGATCAGGCTGTACTGGATTCAGATCCCTTAAATGTCTGAACCAGCATTGCATTTAGAAAGCAGAGATGCTCCATGTTTTGATTGTATGTCTGACTTTTCCTTCTCTGTTGTTGTTGCTCAATCAACTCACTTCATTTATTTTCAAATCAGCTTCATTTGCATAGTGCCACATCACAACCAGGGTTGCCTTGGTTGCTGGAAATCCTTAAAAATGCATGAATTTTAATATTGTATTTTAAGGATTTTAAAAGTGTTTGAATTTTACACAAAGTTCTTGAAAAAACTTGAAATTGTAAGGATGTTTCTTTCTCAATAAACATCTGTCTGAATAAATAGTTGCCTATAGTTCACTTGTTATATAGAGAAATAAAATAAATTGGAGAACCTAAAATTCCAGCTGCTCAGCTGTGCCTCGGTTGGCGTCTGTGTGACTGTGGTCAGTCAGTTTTCAGGTGTGACCTCACCCCCCACAAAGACACACAGGTGTAGTCACTGCACTATCATGGCGTGAACAGTGGCATGGCGTGGCTACATTTGTTTGGGGACGCCAAATAAAACTGTCTGTAAAACTGTTTCATTACACTGACATTAAACTGGATAAAATATTGAAGATGACCAAAAAAACTCAAAATTCCTGCAGCTCAGTACCTGATGAAGTTACAAGTCAAATCAAATATCAATGATCTACATGTATTTTCTAATATATAAATGATATGAATAACAAAAAACATTGATAAGTTTTTCCTCTGCCAGAATAGAAGAAAATTGACTTTAATTGAGGGCAGCTCAGCCAATCAGGGAGCTTTACATTTTCTCCTCTTTATGATGTTTAATAAGAAAAGCAGCTAATAGCCCACTGTGTGGAAGAGTAACGGCTCCCCGGTAGCATTGTTTTTCAATCTTTCTTAACAAGGAAGTGCACACATTAAGGCTTTTGTTGCCCGGGCAACAGCCCATTTTCTTTGTCTGGCTGAGTGGCCCTTCTGAAGGGAAAATAAACATTTAAACAAAGAACTGTTGTGCCTTGTTACATAATTATTAGTGGTGTTTGAAGATGAAAATTTTTAATCATGGTTAATGTTTTGGAATGTTGAGTTAATCATGATTACTACCATTGTTTGGCCAAAAAAGCAAGACGGCAGAAAAGAGGGAAGAGAGGAGGGATTCTCGCTCGGCTACGAAAAAGAGGCTCGCGAACAGCCTTGCCTGGCATATTTCTATCCAATGCCAATTCTCTCCTGAACAAGGTAGAAGAATTAAGACTGCTGATGCGTTTCAAGGACCTCGCTTCCTTGTCTGTCATCTGCTTCTCTGAGACCTGGCTTAATGAGAACATTCCAGATAGCGCGATCAGCCTCGAGGGTTTCCAGCTGATTCGTGCTGACCGTGTCACAGAGCTGTCCGGTAAATCTATCGGAGGAGGAGTGTGCTTCTATATTAACAACAGCTGGTGCTCTGATGTAACGGTGATTTCCAAACACTGTTCTCCCGCCCTGGAATTTGTTTTCATTAACTGCAAGCCATTTTATTCCCCGCGGGAGTTTGCCTCATTCATTCTCGTCGCTGTGTACGCCCCTCCTGACGCGGACACGCGCGAAGCTCAACGCGTGCTCGCAGATCACATCCAACTTACGGAGCGGAACTTTCCAGACTCCCTGGTTATCGTGGTGGGCGATTTTAACCAGAGCAATCTGAGTCACGAGCTCCCCCGCTACAAACAGTGTATTAAATGTCCAACCAGAGGAAATAACACGCTAGATCACTGTTATACTTCAGTAAAGGACGCATATCGCGGTGTTCCCCGCGCAGCGCTGGGACTATCTGATCACGTGATGGTTCACCTCATCCCCACATACAGACAGAGACTGAAACTCACTAAACCTGTGGTGACCACCACAAAGAAATTGACCAGTGAAGTTGGAGAGAAACTGAACACATGCATGGAAATAACTGACTGGGGCATGTTTAAAAGAGCCACACATGATCTTAATGAGTACACATACACTGTGAACTCATATATCAACTTCTGTGAAGAGCACATTCTCCCATCGCGCACCAGGATAAGATATTCTAATGACAAGCCTTGGTTCACAGCTAAGCTCAGACGGATCAG
Organism: Pholidichthys leucotaenia; assembly: GCA_020510985.1. Classification (NCBI taxonomy): domain Eukaryota; kingdom Metazoa; phylum Chordata; class Actinopteri; order Cichliformes; family Pholidichthyidae; genus Pholidichthys; species Pholidichthys leucotaenia. Next base: position 6,152,916 of record JAJAQF010000026.1, on the reverse strand, counting down.
GAAGGAGAAGGAAGCAGCGTTGAAAAGTGGAGACAGGGACTGCTACAGAGAGGTCAAATATCGGTTTAACAGAGAGCTGAGGAGAGCTAAATCTGTATATTCTGAGAGACTCCAGCAGCAGTTCACTGCTAATGACTCGGCTTCTGTGTGGAGAGGACTGAGGCAAATCACCAACTATCGGCCTCAGGCTTCTAAAGGTCAGGATGACAAAGCCCTTTGTCAAAGACTGTCCCAACACTATGCCCGTTTTGACACCTCGTCAGCTGTGTCCAACTCACCCACTCCACCCAGCTCCTCTGCCTCCTCAGCCCCTAATTCATCAAGAGCGGTCCCCCCCTCCTCCTCCTCCTCCTCCCCCCCTCCCCTTGTCATCAGTGAGCAGGACGTGCACAGACAGTTCTCCAGACTGAACCCGCGCAAGGCCCCCGGGCCGGACGGTGTGTCTCCCTCCACCCTGAGACACTGTGCGAAAGAGCTGGCTCCTGTCTTCACAGACATTTTTAACACCTCCCTTAAGCAATGTCACGTGCCGACCTGCCTCAAATCCTCCACCATCATCCCTGTCCCCAAGAAGCCACGGATTACTGGACTTAACGACTACAGACCTGTAGCGCTCACCTCTGTAGTCATGAAGTCCTTTGAGCGCCTGGTCCTGTCTCACCTCAAGTCCATCACCACACCCCTCCTAGACCCGCTGCAGTTTGCCTACCGTGCTAACAGGTCTGTGGACGACGCAGTCAACCTGGCCCTCCACTCCATCCTGCAGCACCTGGACTCCCCGGGAACCTACGCCAGGATTCTGTTTGTGGACTTCAGCTCCGCATTCAACACCATCCGCCCCGATCTGCTCCAGGACAAGCTGTCCCTGCTCAACATGCCTGACTCCCTCTGCAGGTGGATCACCGACTTCCTGACGGACCGGAGACAGCATGTGCGGCTGGGGAAGTCTGTCTCAGACTCTGTTAGCATCAGCATTGGATCACCCCAGGGCTGTGTACTTTCCCCCCTACTCTTCTCCCTTTATACCAACTCCTGCACCTCCTCCCACCAGTCTGTTAAGCTGATTAAGTTTGCGGACGACACCACCCTCATCGGGCTCATCTCCAACGGTGACGAGTCCGCCTACAGGGAAGAGGTGGCCCAGCTGGTGTCCTGGTGCAGCCACAACAACCTGCAGCTGAATGCTCTGAAGACAGCGGAGGTGATTGTGGACTTCAGGAAAGTCACATCCCCCCTGCCCCCCCTCACCATCACAGGCTCTCCCATCACCTTTGCAGATTCCTTCCGCTTCTTGGGCACCACCATCACCCGAGACCTCAAATGGGAGCCAACCATCAGCTCCCTCATCAAAAAGGCCCAGCAGAGGATGTTCTTTCTGCGGCAGCTGAGGAAGCTCAAGCTACCCACCAAGATGTTAGTGCAGTTCTACACGGCCATCATCGAGTCCATCCTCACCTCCTCCATAACTGTGTGGTACGCAGGAGCCACTGCCAGGGACAGACTAAGGCTGCAGCGCGTCGTGCGCACTGCTGAGAAGGTGATAGGCTGCAAGCTCCCATCTCTCCAGGACCTGTACATCTCCAGGACCCGGAGGCGTGCTGGCCGGATCATAGCCAATCCTTCACATCCTGGTCATGTGCTGTTTGCCCCCCTCCCCTCAGGTAGAAGGCTTCGGTCCATTCGGACTAAAACCTCCCGGCACATGAACAGCTTTTTCCCCTCTGCCATCAGACTGCTGAACACTAAGTGACTTTTGACTCTCGTGCACTATGTACAGCAGCTCAACCAGACTCATGTCATTCATCACTGTTTTTCTGTTGCATTATTGACTGCACTGTGGTACTTCACATTATCTGCTACATGCTAATTTTTTAAAACTGCCTTGACTAGTACTACTCATTATTACTAGTATTATTATTATTATTACTTATTATTACTTATTTTTCTACACTTATTGCACGTTTCTAGTCCTTTAGTTTTTTAGTTTATCCCTTTTTCTCATTATGTTTTTAATGTTGCAGCATGGCACCGGGACAAATTCCTAGTTTGTGTATCACATGAACAATGGCAATAAACCTGATTCTGATTCTGATTCTGATTACTAATATTTTAATCATGTGCTTTTCCATACAGATACAGTGTACTTTAAGTTGGTAATTTTTCAAGTTTGTCATAACTGTTATGAACATGGGAGTGGATAAATATGCTTGCTGTCTTCACCTGCAGGTTTATTAACCTCTTGCACTCCGGTGTACCGTGGACGGGCACGTCTCTGCGTCCCAGAGTGCACGAGGGCGCTGCGTCCAAGCGCCCACTGAAAATAAAAGCTGCATTTCCGTTCTTCCACTGCAGACACAGCCGCGAACAGATTAGTTCATCTGATTGACCTCTCATTCGACTAATAAGAGCCTTGAATTGGGTTTCTGAAACCTTGAAGAACCAATGACTGAAAACCTAGCAAGAAGGACCCGCCTACCAACGCTGTGAATGCAGCGAGCCAATTGAAGCAGAGAAGTTTGCGAGCTGTTTTTTGTAAGGCTGGGTTAAGACAGACTGCTGCAGCAGATGAAAAAAAAGACCCGCAGGAAGAACCGTCACAGACCCAGCAGCACGGAGACCATCCACAAGTGCTACCTGTGTGACAGGGACTGCCATTCGCGCATCGGCCTCTTCAGTCACAGGCGGTGCTTTTTTTTTTTTTTTTTTTTTTTATTCGAGCAGAATAGATGTTTAGGATTCTCTTCCATGGTCATCATAGACCGACAGAGGCCGACGACGAAGGTCATAAATCATTCGCCAAAACCGCAATCATGGAAGCGCAAAACCGCAATAATGGAATTATGTTTTGACCGGGTCGCCGAGACCAGAACCACGAGTCCGTAACAAGGGACCAGCATCGCGTTCGTCTGACAATCGGGAAGAAAAGTTCGTCAGGACACTGCTGCTGTGAAGAGGTGAGGTGTTATAAGCTAAATTATTCTTTATCCCTGAAAATTGTAATCAAAAATGACTTTTGACCAATTGGTAAATTACAACTGTGCGGCGTCCGAAGTTCATGCGCCGCGGTACACGGGTCGTGCGCCGCGTCCGGATCGTGAATGCCCCCCCCACCCCCACCCGCTACTCTTCTGTAGCAAGGGGGGGGGAGCCGCGGTGACTGCGCCGCGGTCGCCACATGACTATTCCGTCATGTAGCGATGGCCGATGTCCGTCCTCTGTAGCGAGGGGGTCCCCCCCCCACACACACACACACAGCCCTGAGTGTCACCTTTCATTAGAGCCCAAGATGAAGCTTCTATATTGAATCAGTCAAAAGTTACAGACGTTTTTCCAAACTGTGCCATTTGGCACAGTTCAAAAATGCCTGGGAACTACCTGAGGAAAAAGCTGTGTAATATATTCATTTTTTGTGGTATTGTTACAAAATTTTGACCTCAGCTGGATAACACTTGGTTCTAAATTTCTTTTGCATTTTCCAGCCCGGATTTGAAGCTGTGTGTTATTTGCAAGCATTTGTATCCAAAAAAACACCCAGGCAAAATTTATTTTCTTCAAGTTCAGTGTGTTTAGATGACTGTAACTCAGTGGCCGGAGCACTTAGAGAGATTATGACTGTTTTGCCAAAAAAATTCCAAGTTTTCTTTTAAATGAGACCAACCCCATGAAGATGCTGCAAAGGGTTGAAGAACAGCTTTCGATTTACTTTGGGCATGTTATTTTTTGGCGTTTTTAGGGAAATTGACCGGAATGCAAGGGGTTAAAGCTGTCAACATATCCAAAATGACAAAAACTATCCAGGATATTCTCCAGAAAATTCTCAAAAGTAGACTGCATGTGCACACAACGGAATGCCAGGGCTCAATAATAGAAGAGAATAAGAATAATCCCAGGTTTCTTTTCAACACTGTAGCCAGGCTGACAGAGTCAGCACTCTGTCAATCCTCGCATCCCCCTAGAGCACATGTGTCAAAGTCAAGGCCCGCGGGCCGAATCCGGCCCGCAAATAAATTATCTATGGCCCCCAGAATGATATTTGATTAGTATTAGTACCGGCCCGCAGGCCGCAGCCACCTGCTGGCGTTCTGAATGCATCAATACTTCATTTCCCGCAATGCAACAATAGCCCGCGAACTCACTGCAGTTCTGCGAGCGGGCCTCGGCTTCATTATTCATCAGAATTCAGAGCCGCAGACGGAGCACCTGCGATGTGTGGACACAGGAGTGGATTGGTGGCAAGAATGCGTGAGAGGATGCGGGATGAAAAGGTCTCAGGTGAGCTGACAGCTTATCACTGCATAATACACCAGGAGTCGTTGTGTGGTAAAGCCTTGAAAATGGAGCATGTAATGAGCGTCATAACGCGTGCAGTTAACTTCATCAGAGCCAAAGGTTTAAATCACCACCAGTTCAAGGCATTTCTGGGCAAGTTAGACACAGAGTATGGTGACGTGCCCTATCACACAGATGTGCGATGGCTAAGCCAGGGAAAGGTGCTGCAAAGATGTTTCGAGCTGCGTGAGGAGATCTGTCTGTTCATGGAAATCAAAGGAAAAGACACAACAGAGCTCCGAGATGAAACATTTATGTGTGAAATGGCGTTTCTGTGCGACATCGCAAGCCATTTGAATGTGTTGAACCTGCAGCTGCAGGGACGGGGGCGTATCATCTCTGATATGTACAGTACGGTGAAGGCGTTTAAAACCAAGCTGAGTCTGTGGGAGACGCAGATGCAGAAAGAAAACTTGAGCCACTTTTCCAGCTGTAAGATCATGAAAGAGAAGCTGTCTACCGCTGTGTTTCCGAGTGCACAGTTTGCTGATAAACTCAACATACTCGGCGCTGAAATTTGCTGACTTTGAAGCGCAAAAAAGCAGGTTTGAACTGCTCTCCAATCCTTTTGGAGTTGATGTGGAAAGCGCACCACCAAACCTACAAATGGAGTTGATTGAGCTCCAGTGCAATGACACACTGAGGGAAAAGTATGAGAGTGTGGGTGCTGCTGAGTTTGCACATTTCATCCCCGAGACAATGCCTCAGCTGCGCATTCAAGTTGCTCAGACGCTGTCTATGTTTGGCAGCACATACCTGTGTGAAAAACTGTTCTCTTTGATGAAGCTAAACAAAACATCACACAGGAGCCGTCTTACTGATGAACACCTTCATTCAATCCTGAGGATTTCCTCAGCTCAGAGCCTGACCCCGAACCTTAATGAACTTGTACAAAAGAGGAGACACTACCAAGTATCAGGCTTAGCCTCAGACAAGTGAGCATCACAGAACATTAACGTCTTTCTAGTTTTTCCTAGAATATTCCTAATTCCCCTCCTCATGGATCGTCACCTTATCGTGGGGGGGGGGGGGGGGAGTTGCGTGCCCCAGTGATCCCAGGAGCTATGTTGTCCGGGGGCAATTTGCCTCTGATAGGGTCTCCCAAGACAAACTGGTTCTGGGTGAAGGGCCAGACTAAGAACGATCCAACAGACTCTCATGATAAATTGTATATCAAGGATTCAGTGTACCCCGCCCGGTATGGGGTTACCGGGGCCCCACCCTGGAGCCAGGCCTGGGGGAGGGGCTCGAAGGCTAGCGTCTGGTGGCCGGGTTTCCACCCATGGGACTCGGCCGGGCTCAGCCCGAAGGAGTTACATGGGTCCGCCCTCCAGTGGGTTCACCGCCTGCAGGAGGGATCATGGGGGTCCGGTGCTATGTGGATTAGGTGGCGGTCAAAGGCGGAGACCTTGGCGGACTGATCCCAAGCTTTCTAAACTGGCTTTTGGTACGTGGAATGTCACCTCTCTGGTGGGGAAGGAGCCTGAGCTGGTGTACGAGGTTGAGAGATACCGGCTAGATATAGTCGGCCTCACCTCAACACACAGCTCCGGTTCCAGAACCAGTCTCCTGGAGAGGGGCTGGAGCTTGGCCTTTTCTGGAGTTGCCCCGGGCGAGAGGCGACGAGCAGGGGTGGGTATTCTTGTATCGCCCCACCTTGCTGCCTCTAAATTGAAGTTTTCCCCAGTGGACGAAAGGGTTGCTTCCCTGCGCCTTCGGGTTGGGAAACGGATCCTGACCATCATTTGTGCCTATGCACCAAATGATGTTTCAGAGTACCCACCCTTTTTGGAGTCTGTGACTGGGGTGCTGGAGGGTACTCCTCCTGGAGACTCCATTGTCCTACTGGGGGACTTCAATGCGCACGTGGGCAACGACAGTGAAACCTGGAGGGGGGTGATTGGGAGGAATGGCCTGCCCGATCTGAACCCGAGTGGTGTTCAGTTATTGGACTTCTGTGCTAACCACAGTCTGTCTATAACGAACACCATGTTCAAGCATAAGGGTGTCCATATGTGCACCTGGCACCAGGACACCCTAGGTCGCAGGTCGATGATCGATTTTGATATCGTATCATCAGACCTGCGACCGTATGTCTTGGACACCCGAGTAAAGAGAGGTGCAGAGCTGTCAACTGATCACCACCTGGTGGTGAGTTGGATCCGATGGCAGGGGAGGAAGCCATTCAGACCTGGTAGACCCAAACGTATAGTGAGGGTGTGCTGGGAGCGTCTGGCTGAGGCCCCTGTCCGGGAGGTCTTCAACTCCCACCTCCGGAAGAACTTCATCCACATTCCGAGGGAGTCTGGAGACATGGAGTCTGAATGGGCCATGTTCTCCACCTCTGTTGTTGAAGCGGCGGCCCAGAGCTGCGGCCGCAAGGTGGTCGGTGCATCTCGTGGTGGCAACCCCCGAACCAAGTGGTGGACACCAGTGGTGAGGGGGGCCATTAAGCTGAAGAAGGAGTCCTATCAAGCTTGGTTGGCTTGTGGGACTCCCGAAGCAGCTGAGGTGTACCGGCAGGCCAAGCGGAGTGCAGCTCGGGTGGTTGCTGAAGCAAAAACCCGGGTATGGGAGGAGTTCGGTGAGGCCATGGAACAAGACTTTCGGTCGGCTTCAAAGAGATTCTGGCAAACTGTTCAGCGGCTCAGGAGGGGAAAGCAGCTCCCCGTCCACACTGTGTATGGTGCGGATGGGACACTGTTGACTTCAACTGGGGATATCGTTGGGCGGTGGAAGGAATACTTCGAGGATCTCCTCAATCCCACTGATACGCCTTCCACAGAGGAAGCAGGGTTTGGGGACGAGGGGGATGACTCGCCTATCACAGGGGCTGAGGTCGCCAAGGTGGTTAAAAATCTCCTTGGTGGCCGGGCCCCGGGGGTGGACGAGATTCGCCCTGAGTACCTCAAGGCCCTGGATGTTGTTGGGTTGTCATGGTTGACACGCCTCTGCAACATTGCATGGAGGTCGGGGGCAGTGCCTTTGGCATGGCAAACCAGGGTGGTGGTTCCTTTCTTCAAAAAAGGGGACCGGAGGGTGTGCTCCAACTTTAGAGGGATCACACTCCTCAGCCTCCCTGGGAAGGTCTATGCCAAGGTACTGGAGAGGAGAGTCCGGCCGTTGGTCGAACCTCGGATTCAGGAGGAGCAATGTGGTTTTCGTCCTGGCCGTGGCACATCGGACCAGCTCTTTACCCTCTCGAGAATTCTTGAGGGTTCGTGGGAGTTTGCCCAACCAGTTTACATGTGTTTTGTGGACTTGGAGAAAGCATTTGACCGCGTCCCTCGTGGATTTTTGTGGGGGGTGCTTCGGGAGTATGGGGTATCGGGCTTGTTGTTATGAGCTATTCGGTCTCTGTACGACCGTTGTGAGAGTTTGGTTCGTATTGCCAACACTCGGTCGGAGTCATTCCCAGTGAGAGTTGGACTCCGCCAGGGCTGCCCTTTGTCACCGATCCTGTTCATAATTTTTATGGACAGGATTTCTAGGTGCAGCCAGGGAATGGAGGGTGTCATGCTTGGTGACCACAGGATCTCATCTCTGTTGTTTGCAGATGATGTTGTCCTGTTGGCTTCATCCAGCAATGACCTACAGCTCTTGCTGGGACGGTTTGCCGCTGAGTGTGAAGCGGCTGGGATGAGAATCAGCACCTCCAAGTCCGAGTCCATGGTCCTCAGCCGGAAAAAGGTGGATTGTCCTCTCCGGGTTGGGGACAGGCTCCTGCCCCAAGTGGAGGAGTTTAAGTATCTTGGGGTCTTGTTCACGAGTGAGGGGAAAATGGAGCGAGAGATCGACAGACGGATTGGAGCAGCATCTGCAGTGATGCGGACGTTGTACCGGTCTGTTGTGGTGAAGAGGGAGCTTAGTTCTAAGGCAAAGCTGTCGATTTACCAGTCAATCTACGTTCCTACTCTCACCTATGGTCACGAGCTTTGGGTAATGACCAAAAGAACGAGATCGCGGATACAAGCGGCTGAAATGAGCTTTCTCCGTAGGATTGCTGGACTCACCCTCAGAGATAGGGTGAGGAGCTCAGTCATCCGGGAGAGGCTCAGAGTAGAACCGCTGCTCCTTCACATTGAAAGGAGTCAGTTGAGGTGGTATGGGCATCTGATTAGGATGCCTCCTGAACGCCTCCCACTTGAGGTGTTTCAGGCACGTCCCACTGGGAGGAGACCCCGGGGCAGACCCAGGACTCGGTGGAGAGACTATGTCTCCCAACTGGTCTGGGAACGCCTTGGTATCCCCTCTGAAGAGCTGGAGCAGGTGGCTGGGGAGAGGGAAGTCTGGGCTTCTCTGCTTGAACTGCTGCCTCCGTGACCCGGACCTCCGGAAAAGCGGTAGAAGATGGATGGATGGATGGATAGTTTTTAATTCAGTTAAATTTTTACATTTGTTTCTACAAGACGTGATTTTTCTTTGAAGGAAGTATTATTTTGTCTGTGTGCCATAGATTTTGTATTTTATCTTATTGTATTTTATTTATTTATATTCATTTTTCAGTTAATGGACTCAGAGAAAATTGCAGATAGGAGCCATGAGAAAGAATGGAACTGATTTGATTTATTTTTTTTATTTTCTCATTTTACTATTTGAAAGCAGTAATTGCTAGGATCAGAGCAGCACAATATTGCATTTTCAGTTGTTAATCCTGCAATTTCATTTCTGAATTAATCTTGATATTAAGAAACATTTTATTTTTGAAGGACATTTACTTTTTTGCTGTTTGCCTGTTGAAAATGTTTTCCCTTGAAATAACTGACAGAACCATAAAAAAATATTTCTTTATTCATTTAATGTACAGGACATGCAATTTTTCTTTGAAGAAAGTTTGTTGTTGTCTGTGAGCCTGTTAAAAAATGTTTTCACTTGAAATTACTGACAGAGCCATAAAAATATTGGATTATTCATTCAGTCATTAAATAATATACAGTACACTGTGTTAGGTCTTGGTTCAAAAGGCTATTTGTAATCATTTCAATATGTTTTAATAAATATTCATCCATTTCGGCCCTCGGCTTGTAACAGATTTGGTTTTTTGGCCCTCTGTGTATTTGACTTTGACATCCCTGCCCTAGAGCTTTTTTAGTCAGGATTTTTTGAACTTTTTCAATCATAAAATTTTATCTATTAGAGATAACATCAGTCAGATTCTTCTCACCGTAAACTTAAGTACAACAACTACTACAACTCCTTCAAGTGATATTTGTTTGGATAAGTTTACTCCAACTGACCTTTTAGAGTTAGATAAAATCATCTCATCCAAGCCTTCAACTTGTCTTTTAGACCTTATTCCTTCCAGTGTGGCGGTTCGTTTTAACCCCACAACAGACTAAGGACACTCAGCCCTCTTTTCTCTGTTTTCCTGCTACACTACTGTGATGTAATGCGCCATTCTGTATAGTGTGCATATGGCTTGTCCTTACTGTGCTTTTTCTGAGCATCTTACATATGTAGATGTGCTTTGGTGTATTAATGTCTACAGGTAGACGAGTTTCTTCTGTCTCACCTATGTGATGTTAATCGATGCCTTTCATCCTTTGTACTCATGCGTCCTGTCCTTACTGTGACCTAGAGACTCAGATCAATATGTAGATGTGCTTGTTAGCCTCTTTGTCCGCACCTGGAGCGAGGTCTAGCTAATCTGCCCTTGGTCTCACAAATGCAAATACCTCCTGCCTGTTCTGTTGTCCCTTTGATCATTCTAAACTGTGGGGTATGTCCTTTTGATGTATTGTTATGGTCAAGTATATAAGATGCAACTCTGTAACGCAATCTCTCTCTTACTCTCTCACTCATCTGATCCTGCAACTGGTGGACACACTGTGTCCGCCTCTCCTTCTCTGAGAGCCTAGGGATCCCGCTCCGGGCTGCTCACACTATGCACCGGAGAGGGGATCTCGTGAAGGCGGTATGATTAATAAAACCTCCAACAACGCCGCATTATTTCATGCCGCTTCACTGGTGACCCCTCGAACACGCACACGTTTTGTGCGAATGCAACCTTCCGAGCTGCACAGCCGCACAGCTGCGTTGGTGACCCCTTTGAAGACGCAGCCTTCTGTTTTGGATGGCCACGCTGCGAACCGACGCTGAGAAAAACGAGCGGCCAGCGAACGCAACACCCGGGCATGAATGCTCCGTCGCAGCGGCCTACTGGTCCGCCCTCCCTGCGGCTTCAGGGAGACTTCGACGCGGAGCCAACACAGGCGAGCCGTTCTCCGGACATCACCCACGACCGGGTAAACTGCAGAAAACGTCATGGCGCGACCCTCGCCTGAGATCTGCACAACCACGCTGGACCGGCCGCTCTCACAGAGAGCGCACGCACCTCGTCCTCTCCCCACGACGGCAACCTCCAGGGCCGACGGGGAGCGCAGCGCGTGGAACTGAACGCACCATGGCCGCACGAGCGACAACGATCGTCTCCTCCCTCTCACCGCTCCAACGCAGCTGCACGAGCCCGGGGCACAAAGATCGTCTATTGCCTCGCACCGCTCCAACGCGCCTCCACGAGCCCGAGGGACGGAGATCGTCTACTTCCTCACACCGCTCCAACGCAGCTGCATGAGCCTGAGGAACAAAAGATCGTCTATTCCCTCCCGCCGCTCCAACGCCTCTGCACGGGCCTGAGGGACTAAAGATCGTCTATTTCCTCTCAACGCACCAACGCACCATGGCCAAATCTACAGCAACAGCTCAACCTGGATTTTATCGGCGCCGTCTGCGCTGATCTCCGCCAAGTTTCTGCACCCTGACTCGCCACTCCAGCGGCCCACCCACGCCACGGAACCCCCGCGCACGCTCGGGGAGTTACAAGGACGGCGCATTACGCACGGGACAAGTAACGGCTCCACAGACTGCTTTCCTCCTTCGCCGCTGCATTTCAGGGCTGCTCGCTCACCTGAGGCACGCATGCAGCATGATCGAAGGATTTATTAACAGTCTCAGCCACGCCAGAGACCGCCATCATCCTCCGCCGCTGTTCACAGAACCTTCAGGGCTGCTCGTTCACCTGAAGCAAGCATGCAGCTCGCCACTGGATTTTTTAATGGTCTTAGCCACGGCAAAACGGGATTTCAGCCGTCAGCTGTTCCCGGGAGTTTTGGGGTTGCTTCAGCACCCAAAGCCAGCAGTCCCTATGCTTTGTTTACTTTTTCTCTTACAGCCGCTCCTGCTTTTCTTCATGGCCACGAGAGGAGTCAGAGACTAATTTTTCTTCTTGTGATCTCTGCACGTGCAACGGGACAAACCCTTCGACATTGCGGACCCACAAGCAATTTTTGCGCGGCTCAGGACGATTTCACAGCTCCTGCCGGCACTTCCTACCCCTCCCCTCCCTCCCCCTCCGCCTGCAGCAAGCTTCTCTCACAGCTCACTCACATAGATGGATTATCGAGGTCGCGGCCCCCTACCGCGTCCTCTGGGGGGGAGCCTGTGTGGCGGTTCGTTTTAACCCCACAACAGACTAAGGACACTCAGCCCTCTTTTCTCTGTTTTCCTGCTACACTACTGTGATGTAATGCACCATTCTGTATAGTGTGCATATGGCTTGTCCTTACTGTGCTTTTTCTGAGCATCTTACATATGTAGATGTGCTTTGGTGTATTAATGTCTACAGGTAGACAAGTTTCTTCTGTCTCACCTATGTGATGTTAATCGATGCCTTTCATCCTTTGTACTCATGCGTCCTGTCCTTACTGTGACCTAGAGACTCAGATCAATATGTAGATGTGCTTGTTAGCCTCTTTGTCCGCACCTGGAGCGAGGTCTAGCTAATCTGCCCTTGGTCTCACAAATGCAAATACCTCCTGCCTGTTCTGTTGTCCCTTTGATCATTCTAAACTGAGGGGTATGTCCTTTTGATGTATTGTTATGGTCAAGTATATAAGATGCAACTCTGTAACGCAATCTCTCTCTTACTCTCTCACTCATCTGATCCTGCAACTGGTGGACACACTGTGTCCGCCTCTCCTTCTCTGAGAGCCTAGGGATCCCGCTCCGGGCTGCTCACACTATGCACCGGAGAGGGGATCTCGTGAAGGCGGTATGATTAATAAAACCTCCAACAACGCCGCATTATTTCATGCCGCTTCACCAGGTTATTTAAAATAGTCTTCCCATTTATTGGTAGCCGTATTCTTCAAATAATTAATTCTTCTTTAACTTTAGGTCATATAATGCAGGCTTTTAAAATTGCTGTAATTAAACCCTTACTCAAAAAGCCAACGCTCGATTCAGGAGTTTTAGCTAGCTATCAACCAATCTCTAATCTGCCTTTCATTTATAAAATCTTAGAGTTGTTGCTATGCAATTATTTGACCACTTGCAGGGAAATGGTTTATTTGAAGAGTTTCAATATGGGTTCAGAATTCATCATAGCACTGAAACAGCCTTAGTGAAGGTCACTAATGACATCCTTATGGCATCTGATAATGGACTCATTTCTGTACTTTTCCTTTTAGATCTTAGTGCAGCCTTTTGATACTATCGACCATGATATTCTACTTGACAGATTAGAACACGATGTTGGACTAAATGAAACCTCGCTGCAGTGGTTTAGATCTTATTTTCTGATAGACTTCAGTTTGTTAATATCAATGATGAGTTTTCTTCCAACTCTAAGCTCAGTCAAGGAGTTCCACAGGGATCTGTGTTAGGCCCTACTCTTTTTAGTTTATATATGCTTACGTTAGGCAACATCATTAGAAAGCACTGTGGGAATGTGCAATTGATGAGGCAGGTTTGTCTCAAAGCAGCTTTATTACACATTCTCCAACATCTCAAAGTAGAAAGAGAACATCACAGGAAACTCTCGTCCCTTAAATACCCAGGACTCTCACAGCTCACAAGTCACTTTGCATCACAAGTCACACTGCATTATAATCACCAGTAACAATGCATCTCCTCTATAATCCCCTAATATCACCCCCACAGTCTCAGGCCCTGCATACCAAAGCTAACACCTTCACAGCTTCCTGTTATCTCCAAGGATACTCTCTCTTTGTTCTTATCTAACATGTGAGGCCTTAAATAAGTCACAAAGTAGGTCACATGTGTGGCCACACTACCCCCCCCCCAAACATTTAGATCGAACAACAGAATAACAGTTTGCGTGCTGTGATAACATCATTGCACATCAATCCACATGCTGCTTGGGCCTCAGTCTTCTCCCATATCTGATGTAACCAGGTTTCACCGCCTCCACGGCGCCGTCATGCTGGGGAGCTGCTGTCTGGGGGTGCTTTTGTAAGTCTCTGCGGGTGATCTGGGGAAATATTACTCTGGGAAACACCCCGTGGAGGTCTGCCACGTCGAGGGGCCCTTGCCAACAGCACTTTCTCGTCCGCCACCACAAAAGCGGGTTTGAGTCTGTTTATGCCAACCTTTTCCCTCCTACCCCCCAAATCTAGCAAAAAATGCCTGTCCCCTGTTTCCAACACTCTGAACGGCCCATCATAAGGTGGTCGCAGTGGTGTGCGATGCGCTTCATGTCTAATAAAAACAAACTCTGCGTTTTTCAAAGCTTTAGGCACAAAAACCCGAGGAAAACTGGGATGGACGGGGCCCGGCAGCGTGCCTGCATCAACGCTATGCTGCAACAGCTGAGACGGGGAGCTGCTTGGCGCAGGATTATCCGGGAGAAACTCCCCGGGTAGCCGAAGTGGCTGCGCAAAAACGAGTTCCGCTGGGGAAGCCTCTAAGTCTTCTTTAGGTGCAGAACGCAACCCTAATAAAACCCACAGAAGCTTGTCCACCCAATTTGCATCCGTCAGTGACGCTCTAAGCGCTGCTTTCAATGACCTGTGAAAACGTTCACACAACCCATTAGCCTGCGGATTGTACGCGGTTTTATGGTGAATTGTGACACCTAGGCTTCGGGCCATTGTTGACCAAAGTTCAGAAACAAATTGCGGACCTCTGTCAGATGTAATGTCCGACGGGACTCCAAAATGTGCCACCCATGCCGTTACAAACGCGCGCGCCACCTCCTCGGCTATGGTTGACGCCAAAGGGACCGCCTCCGGCCAGCGCATGGTGCGGTCCACCATGGTCAGAAGGTGCGTGTACCCCGTGATGGTTAGAAGGGGCCCACGAGGTCCACGTGAACATGGTCGAACCTCTTGGAAGGAATGAGAAATGACTCCAATGGAGCCTTCGTGTGCCTGTATATCTTGGCCCGTTGGCATGCCATGCAGGCTGCCGCCCACTCCTTAACTTGTTTGCGAAGGCTGGGCCACACAAATTTTTCCGCTACCATTTTGACCGACGTGCGAACCCCCGGGTTCGCCAGAGAATGAATTGAGTCGAAAACGTGGCGGTGCCACGCTGCCGGCACCACGGGACACAGTCGTCCCATGGAGACATTGCAGATTAAGGGGGGCCTGCCGTCTTGCAGCTCCCTGCTCTCCAGCCTTAACCCTGTTGGTCCAGACTGGAGCGCGCGCACATCCGCGTCACTACCTTGCTCCGCGGCCATGGCTGTGTAATCTATCCCCACGCAGACGGGGGCAGCCACGGCGCGTGAGAGGCAGTCTGCCACTACGTTCAGTTTACCCGACACGTGCTGAATATCGGTAGTAAACTCTGAAATCGCGGCTCACTGCCTCTGTTGCCAGCCTGACCACGTCTCTGAAACTTTGGCCATCGCGAATGTTAGCGGCTTGTGGTCAACGAACGCAGTGAAACAGTGCCCTTCTAGCCAGAACTGGAAGTGGCGAATGGCCAAATGGAGAGCCAGCAACTCCCTGTCGAACACGCTGTATTTACGCTCACTATCGTGCAAAGTCCTGCTGAAAAAGGCGAGCGGTTGCCAGGCTCCGGCTACATGCTGCTCCACGACCGCCCCTATGGCTCAGGTGTGGGTGTGCCAACAACGCAGCATTTGCCAAGGCTGCTTTTACCTCTGAGAACGCTCGCTCCCGCTCCGGGGACCACTCGACCTTATTCGTGGGTTTCTGTTTTTTGAGCGCTGCATAAAGCGGTTGAATGAGTTGCGCTGCGCGAGGGAGGAAACGGTTATAAAAATTCACCATTCCCAAAAACTGTTGTAACGCCCTGACCGTCTGCGGCCGGGGGAAATTTACTACCGCGCGCACTTTGTCAGGAAGCGGAACCGCTCCTTCGGGGGAGACATGGTGTCCTAAAAAATCGATCTGCGTCACCCCGAACTGACACTTCGCTGGGTTGATTATTAACCCGTGATCTCCCAACCTCCAGAAAACTGTCGCTAGGTGTTTTCGTGTTCGTCTTCGGACGCGCTGGCTACCAAAATATCGTCCAAGTAGACAAACACGAAAGGGAGATCGCGCAGCACCGCGTCCATCATGCGTTGGAAGGTCTGTGCAGCCCCTTTCAGCCCGAATGGCATGCGCAAAAACTCAAATAGGCCAAATGGAGTTATTACCGCTGTTTTGGGTATGTCCTCAGCGCGCACTTGGACTTGGTGGTAACCGCGGACCAAATCTATCTTAGAAAAAACATGCGCCCCTGCCAAATGAACGGAAAAATCTTGGATATGCGGGATTGGGTAGCGGTAATGTACTGTAGCGTTGTTTAACCTGCGGAAATCCCCGCAAGGTCGCCACGAGCCGTCAGCCTTCGGGACCATGTGTAGCGGGGAAGCCCATGGGCTGTTCGAACGCCTGATTATGCCCAACCTCTCCAGGTTGGCAAACTCCTCGCGCGCTATGGCCAGTTTAGCTGCATCCAAGCGCCGAGCTTTTGCAAAAACAAGCGGTCCGGTAGTGGTAATAAAATGTTCCACCCCGTGTTTAGCGACGGTTGCCGAAAATGTGGGGACCGTGAGTGCTCGGAACTGAGTGAGCAGTGTGTGGAACTTACCGCTTGCAGCTGTGACGTTGGCTTGTGCTGTTGGTGGGGTCACCCGCGCTGTACAGGGAATAGAATCAAAAGAAAGTGCATTAACCAGGCGCCTGTTAGCGAGATCAACCAACAAACCATGTGAGCACAAAAAATCAGCCCCTAACATATTGAAATTCACTGCTGCTATAACAAAAGTCCACTCAAATGTACGGCCGTGTAGAGACAGAAGTATAGTCCTCTCACCAAAGGTCTTAATCTCCGAGCCGTTCACTGCTGCCACCCCGGGACCTCTGGAACCTGCCAGCCTGTCCGCGTAGGAAGGTGTGATGAAACTCAACTGGGAGCCTGTGTCCACGAGGAAATGCCTCCCCGAGTGTGCGTCCAACAAGTAGAGTAGCTTGTTCTCCTCCCCGAGGGTCGCGGCTGCTACTGACCCCCGGTCTTGGCGTTTCCCGAACACTTGAACTGGCACGGCGGTACACACACATTCCCTGGCCCCCACCGCCACCGTCGTCGGTGGTTCTGCTACCGCTGCCCCTGGCCCCCTGCCATCTCCGGTCATCGTGCCGAGTTCCGCTGCTGCAGCCGTGGTCGCGCACTGTCTGCCGGCGTTGACAATTCGCTGCGCCTTCCGGGCCAGCACGCGGTAGTCCCGCTGGGCCAACAACGGTGAACTGGCCAGGGTCACTCTCGTCGCTGACGGTAGGGTCCTGAGGAAGAGGTGGGTAAAGATGAAGTGGTCGTCGTCCGAGCCTTTCAACCTCAACATCTTCTCCATCAGGCCAACGGGCGTGTCATCTCCCAACTCAGTCAGCGTCAGGAGTCTCTCTGCTCTCTCCTCAACCGAGAGGGTGAAGTGCTGGATGAGTGCAACCTTCAACGCGCTGTATTTGTCGCTGGCCGGCGGCTGCTCCAGAAGGCTCTCCACATGCTGGGACATGTGGTTATCAAGTTTTGCGACCACATGGTAGAATTTTGTGTCGTCTACCAATATCCCCCGGAGGTTGAACTGTGCCTCAACTGAGTGGAACCAGGAGCGCGGATTGTTCTGCCAAAAGTCCGGTAGCTGGACTGTAGCGGCATTTGCTTGGCCGGGGGCTCCGGATGAGGCTGGCCCCGGGGAATTCTCCTCTTGCTGCATGCTACGTCTTGGGTCACCAGTGTGGGAATGTGCAATTGATGAGGCAGGTTTGTCTCAAAGCAGCTTTATTACACATTCTCCAACATCTCAAAGTAGAAAGAGAACATCACAGGAAACTCTCGTCCCTTAAATACCCGGGACTCTCACAGCTCACAAGTCACTTTGCATCACAAGTCACACTGCATTATAATCACCAGTAACAATGCATCTCCTCTATAATCCCCTAATATCACCCCCACAGTCTCAGGCCCTGCATACCAAAGCTAACACCTTCACAGCTTCCTGTTATCTCCAAGGAGACTCTGTCTTTGTTCTTATCTAAAATGTGAGGCCTTAAGTAAGTCACAAAGTAGGTTACATGTGTGGCCACAGCACTAATTTTTTGCTATTAAACCCAGATAAGACTGAAGTCATTCTTGTTGGTCCAAAAAACCTCAGAAATACCTTTCCAAATCAAACTTAATTTGGATGCGGCTACTCTTTCTCTGAATAGTTCTGTGAGGAACCTTGGAGTTATTTGTGATTAAGATCTGTTTTTTAATTCACATGTTAAATTTGTTTCTAAGACTGCCTGAGCATCTTGTCTCTGAGTGATGCTGAGAAACTTATCCACGCTTTTGTTAGCTCTACTTTAGATTATTGTAACTTGTTATTATCAGGTTGTCCTAAAATACCTTTAAAACATCTTCAGTTGATGCAAAATGCTGCAGCAAGAGTTTTAACAGGTACTAGAAAGAGAAATCATATCTCTCCGGTTTTGGCCTCCCTTCATTGGCTTCCCATACAGTTTAGAATTAAGTTTAAAATCCTTCTTCTCACTTACAAAGCTCTTAATAATCAGGCCCCCTTTTATATAAAAGATCTGATATTACCTTATCATCCTAACAGAGCACTACGCTCCCAAAATGCTGGATTACTTGTAATAGCTAGAATCTCCAAAAGTACAGTGGGAGGCAGAGCCTTCAGCTATCAAGCTTCTTTCCTGTGGAACCAGTTACCAATCTGGGCTCGGGAGTCAGACTCGATCTCTGTTTTTAAGAATAGGGTAAAAAAAAAAACTTCCTCTTCAATATAACCTACGATTAGGGAGGGATCTTGTGTCTCTTTACCCTCCCTTGTTTTGCTCTTTATAGATTTAGACTGCCGGGTGACCTCCAAAAATGTACTTGGCTTCTCTCCTTTTATGTTTGCTCTCTTTCTGTCTGTTCTTTTCATCTTCTCTATCCCCTCACCCCCCAGCCAGTCACAGAAAATTACTGCCCCTCCTTGAGCCGGGTTCTGTTAGAGGTTTCTTCCTGTTAAAAGGGAGTTTTTCCTCTCCACCATCACCAAGTGCTTGCTCACAGGGGATCGCCTGATTGCTGGGGTTTTTATGCAATTGGGGGGTTTCCCAATTGCATAAAATTGGGATAGTGCTATGAGATGACTATTTCTGTGATATGGCACCATATAAATAAAGTTGAATCTCAGTAATATCACTGCAACACAACTCGTCATCCAACCAGCAGCCACAAATGCAGCTTGCTCTTTCTCCCATAGCAAACATCCACATCTTTTAAGCAGATCAACACAAAGCCGTGGACCTCATGTGTCACAAAAGACACAATTTCCCTTTTAGCAGAAAAATTGCAAGCATAAATAACTATCTCACCCGTGATGACACCCCACCATGCTGCAAAAATGGCAGGGGAGTGAATGAACATTACGAACACAGCCTGAGAATTTTTTTTAGACTGGTACTCGCCAACAGTTGGACCCAAAGCTTTAAGGATAAAAACGGGCAAAATTCTGTCTGTGTCAACTGCTGGAGGTTGGCAATAGCCTAGCATGTAGCTACTAGCCAGCTAGCCAGCTTCCACAGAGGAAGAATAACCCAACATCCAGGCGAAGTTTTGCAGGAGGCTGTAACAATTATCCAGGTGAGAGCTCCAACAGATAACATAAACTTAAACATGACAGCATTTTGGGGATTTCCATAACTGTAATCCAGCTTGTTTGACTTCACAATGTCTGCATGGCGCGCACAGTGTCTGTGGCCAGAGTGGCTTTGGTACGGAGTGCTGCTAGGCCAAAAAGCAATCACAAAATTTGTCATTGTTAACGGGGGCAAAGTGTTAACGGACGATTAACGTGATAACACCAACACCACTAATATAAAGACAACATACTTTTACTCATGTACAGTATAAGTTACTCTACCACTTAAATTAGACAGATTTTTGATTGCAAATATGCATTTTTTACATTAATTTGGCAGTTGTCATTAACTGGTGACTTTTTCGTCTGATTATTTTTCTTTGTTGAAAATTCGAGGCTTTTTCACACAATGTTGAAACTATTAAAAATTTTTCCACTTTTCACTCATGAATTTACTTTTGTTTTTCTTGAATTTGTGACTTATAAATTCACATTGTTGTGGACACAATATACCGTGTGTGTGGGATTTTACCCTCACACCCAGAAAGGCAGGAGGAAACACGAGAACAATGGACTGAGGAGGAAGGTCACCGGGAGATTCAGTCTGGACAGTTACTCTATACATCTCCCTGGGAGAGGAAAATTAACATGGAACCAACCAGACAAAGATTTGCCTTTTGCTTCCTGCCGCACCAAGCAGGCATGTGAAGACACAGGGGGTGAATGTATTTTAACTTATGTTTCAAGCTGTTCCGATAATGTTTCACACAGTTCTATTGTTCATGCACCAATGCATAATGTCAGCAGCTCCAGTCTCTATGCGTGAGTAATAAAGGTATAAAAGCAGAGAGACTGGGAGAAGTCTTCTTATCTCCAGGGTGGCTGTGCTGGGGTCACGACTGTACCTGTTAGACGAAATAAAGATTCTGTGTCATCCCAAGCTCATGCCTTACCTCGCATTATTTCCTTTCCCTCTACACTGGTGACCCGACGTGAGAATGGACTGTCTACCCCTTTTGCCACGCTGCGGAATCCGGATTACCAGGGACCAGCAGCATCCTTTTCATCCACTCTGGAGCGTGCTTGTCTATTTCTGTCCCCACACTGGTGACCTCAAGGACCAGGGAGAACGAGCTGCGCTGTGGCCAAGACACACCATGGACAGTGAGACTAGCAAGCCCACAGAAACAGCCTGGAAGGAGAAGTTCAGCGCCGTCTGGGTTGTTTCAGTCAAGCTCCCTGACCCTGGCTTCATCTCCTGACAGCGGGGTTTCTGCGCATAGAAGCCCTGTGTGCACGCCGCAGGATTACAAGGATACCGCGACTTACAGCTACATGGTCACTGCACCGGACACGCGTGCCACGCACCAGTGACAAACCGGCTCCGAGAACTCCGAGAAAGGAATTCCTTCCTTTCACCACTGCTGATTCCTTCCGCTTCCTAGGCACTACCATCACCAGGGACCTCAAATGGGAGCCGACCATCAGCTCACTCATCAAAAAAGCCCAGCAGAGGATGTTCTTCCTGCGGCAGCTGAGGAAGCTCAAGCTACCCACCAAGATGTTAGTGCAGTTCTACACAGCCATCATCGAGTCCATCCTCACCACCTCCATAACCGTGTGGTACGCAGGAGCCACTGCCAGGGACAGACTAAGGCTGCAGCGCGTCGTGCGCACTGCTGAGAAGGTGATCGGCTGCAAGCTCCCATCTCTCCTGGATCTGTACATCTCCAGGACCCGGAGGCGTGCTGGCCGGATCATAGCCGATTCCTCACACCCTGGTCATGTACTGTTTGCCCCCCTCCCCTCTGGTAGAAGACTTCGGTCCATCCAGACTAAAACCTCCCGTCACATGAACAGCTTCTTCCCCTCTGCCATCAGACTGCTGAACACTAAGTGACTTATTGACTCTCGTGCACTATGTACAGCAGCTCAACCAGACTCATGTCAATCATCACTGTTTTCTTCCTGCATTACCGACTGCACTATATAGTTCTCCACAGTATCTGCTGCTGGCTAATATATTTTAACTGTTGACCAGTATCACTTAATCTTATCCTACACTTTATTACATGTATAGTTTATTTCTTTTATCTTATCATGTTTAATGTTGCAGCATTGTACCGAGACAAATTCCTAGTTTGTGTACTACATGAACAATGGCAATAAACCTGATTCTGATTCTGATTCTGAGAACTTATATAGTGTCCTCAGCTGCTACACAGCCCTAGGGAACAGGGCCGATCACCATCCCCAGATCCTTTAGGCTTGTGCATCACACCTAAAGGAGTCGGGCAGCCTCACCCACAGGACTTAAATTTGTTTCTCAGCCGCTGCACATCCACGGGGAATTAGGCCGATTGCTTTCCCTGGATCCTTTAGGGCTGCCCCTGCACCGAAAGCAGATTTGGTAGTTTCCCTGATACAGTTTACGTTTTTTATTTTTCAGCCACTCCGCATCTTCGGGGAATTGGGCATATCGCCTTCCCCAGATCCTTTCAGGATGGAGCTCCGCACCGAGGAGGAGTTGACAGAGCTTGTGTTTTTTGCTGCAGCTGTGGATCTCTGGAGAGTTTCTCCCCAAAATCCCACACCGAGGCTGATCCGCCCACACAATTTTTGCATGGCCCGGAGGCTTTTAACATCCCGGGCCGGCCCTCCATTGTTTTCCCCACCTCTCTCTTGCCCTCCATATTGCTTTCCCCACACCTCTGCCCCACAAAGCCTGCCGATTGCCAGTTTTGTCTCCGTCAAGAACGATGTGCAACGGACCCCAGGCACTCATGCAGCTTGGGCCGTTCAATGTGCTGGAACCTGTGGCAAAGCAGTGTGTCCCCCCCCCTTCCCCCCACAAACTGACATGTAATCTGATACACTTCACCAGCAGGATGGTCCTACCAGATCGACGACCCCCCGCTGCAACCGCCATGGGCATCGACTTGAGCCCAAAGGACCGGGGGGTTACAGTGCCTTCTGGATAATCGGGGGGAAGCTGTGTGGTGGACACAATATAGACTTAGACTTAGACTTAACTTTATTAATCCCTTAGGGAAATTTAAAATTTCCAGCAGCACATAAAAGGAGCATACAGATCAGAAAAGCAAAAAAGAAAAAAAATAAACACTTAATAAACACTTAACATAATATACACAGTATAAATATAAGGCTAAATATGGCTTGTACAAGTATGGTTAAGTTAAGGTTATTTCACTATGAATGCCCTACTGTCCTCTGTACTCTATGCCCCCCCCCCCCCAAGTGAGGAGTTATAGAGTGTGATGGCATGGTGGACAAAAGAGTTCTTGAGTCTGTTGGTCCGACACTTGGGAAGGAGCAGTCTTTCACTGAACAGGCTCCTCTGGTCACTGATGACGGTGTGCAGAGGGTGGCTGACGTCCATTATATCCAACAGTTTATCCAGAGTCCTCATCTCTGCCACCGTCACCAGGGTGTCCAGCTTCGCGCCGACCACAGAGCCGGCCCGCCTGATCAGTTTATCCAGTCTGGACGCATCCTTCTTGGATATACTGCCCCCCCAGCACACCACAGAGTAAAAGAGGATGCTGGCAACCACCGACTGGTAAAACATCTGCAGAAGTTTGCTGCAGATGTTGAAGGACCGCAATCTCCTTAGGAAGTACATCCTTCTTTGTGTCTTCCCATACAAGTTGCTAATGTATGTTGTCCAATCCAATTTATTATCCAACCACAACCCAAGATATTTGTATGAATCCACAACCTCCACCTCAGCTCCCTCTAACAGGACTGGTTGAGGTCTTGGTCTAGACCTCCCAAAATCAATAACCAGCTCCTTCATCTTAGAGGTGTTGAGCTGTAGGTGGTTAGTGTGGCACCATGCAGCAAAGTCCCCTACTAGTCTCCGATACTCCTCCTCTCTGTCATCCATGATACACCCAACAATGGCTGTGTCGTCGGCATACTTCTGAATATGGCACAGCTCCGAGTTGTAGCAGAAGTCCGAGGTGTACAGGGTGAAGAGGGGCCAATACTGTGCCCTGGGGGGCTCCAGTGCTGCAGACAACGGTGTCAGACGTAATATCCTTCAGCCCGACATATTGTGGTCTGCCAGTGAGGTAGTCAGAGATCCAGTCCACCAGGTGGGAGTCCACTCCCATCTTGCTTAATTTATCCCGAAGCAAGGGGGGCCGAATGGTATTGAAGGCACTGGAGAAATCCAAAAAGAGGATCCTCACTGTGCTACTTCCCTTATCCAGATGGGAGTGGGCTCGATGAAGCAGGTAGAGGATGGCATCCTCCACACCAACACCTGGTTGGTATGCAAACTGCAGGCGGTCCTGGGCGTGTTGCACCTGGGGTCTGAGGAGGCTGAGGAAGAGCCGCTCCAGCGTCTTCATCAGATGTGAGGTGAGTGCCACTGGTTGGTAGTCATTCAGCTCGCTGGGCCGGTTCTTTTTCGGAACTGGAACGATGCGGGATGTCTTCCAAAGAGTGGGCACTCTCCCAATCTGCAGGCTGAGGTTGTAGATCCGTTGTAGTGGTTCCCCCAGTTCTGCAGCACAGGTCTTCAATACTCTTACTTCTGACTCTGTAGTCAGAAACGTGAAGCTAGAGACTCCAGCAGCCATAGTCAAATGCATTCCTGGGGCCAGAGCAGGCGACATCGAGTCAAATTTGAAAATGCTGGCTAAAAGTAACTGTAAATATTCCACAATTGTTATTCACGCCGGCATTAATGACATTCGTCTCCGGCAGTCGGAAGTCACAAAACTTAATATAGAATCGGTGTGTGACTTTGCAAAAACGATGTCTGCCACTGTAGTATTCTCTGGGCCCCTCCCCAATCTGACCAGTGATGACATGTTTAGCCGCTCGTCATCCTTGAACCGCTGGCTGTCTGTGTGGTGTCCTAAAAATGACGTGGGCTACATTGACAATTGGAGCTCTTTTTGGGGAAAACCTGGTCTTATGAGACGAGACAGCATTCATCCCACTTTGGATGGTGCTTCTCATTTATCTAACAATCTGGCATTTTTTTTATCCAAATTTCCAAAACCCTGACTACTCAGAGTTGAGACCAGGAAGCAGAGTCGCAGTCTTACACGCCTCTCTGCAGCTCCTCTTCATCCGCCACCCCTCAACTTAGCCCCTGTCTTCCCCATCAGAGAATCGTTGTCTGCTCCCTCCAAAGTAAATAAAAATATAATGCATAAGCATCCCAAAGTGATAAAGCAAAATATTGGTAAAACTCAAATTAAACATAAAGCCTCTAAATTGAATGAATTGGCCTCTGTTCCTCCTCATAATTTAAAAATTAAATGTGGTTTATTAAATATTAGGTCTCTAACTCCCAAGTCTCTGTTAGTCCATGATCTGTTAATTGATCATCAGATTGATTTAATTTCCCTTACAGAGACTTGGTTAGGGCAAGAGGATTATGTTGGTTTAAATGAATCAACTCCTTCTGGTTATTTAAACTGTCAAAATCCCAGAAGTTCTGGTCGTGGAGGAGGAGTAGCAACAATTTACCATTCCAAATTACTAGTTAATGTAAAGCAAAAAACATGTTATAATTCCTTTGAGGGCCTGGTCCTCAGTATTGGGCACTTTAGCAATTTTAGGTTAAACCCAATTTTATTTGCCATAGTTTATCGTCCCCCATCAACCTACTCAGAATTTTTATCCGAATTTGCTGATTTCTTAGCCGATTCAGTGCTGAAATCTGATAGAATAATTATAGTAGGGGACTTTAATATACATGTGGATGTAGATAGTGACTGCCTTAATGTGGCTTTTAATTCAATATTAGACTCGATTGGGTTTTCTCAGAAAGTAGGAAATTCTACTCATTACCTCCACCATACATTGGACCTTGTTCTGACATATGGCATAGAAATAGAAAATCTTGTAGTGTCTCCTCATAACCCTGTACTGTCAGACCATTGTCTGTTAACCTTTGATTTTACTATTTCTGACTATTTGGCTCCTAAAGAAAAATATTATTACAGTAGATGCCTCTCAGATGATGCTGTTACCAAATTTATGCAGATTGTTTCCTCTATGCCATGTGTCAACACAACGGAAATAAGCTATAGACAGCTTGCTCCTTCTGTAATTGATAACATGGTGGATAGTGTTTCAGCTTCTCTGCATCAGACTCTAGACTTGGTGGCCACCTTAAAAAAGAAAAAGTCTAATCAGAGATTTCTAACTCCTTGGTTCAACACAGAAACTCGTAGCTTAAAACAGAAGACTCGTCAATTAGAAAGAAAATGGCGCTCCACTAATTTAGATGAAATCTATTTAGCTTGGAGAAATCATCTTTTAATTTATAAAAAATCTCTTAGAAAAGCTAGAACGAGTTATTACTCTGCATTAATAGAAGAGAACAAGAATAATTCCAGGTTTCTTTTCAGTACTGTAGCCAGGTTGACAAAGAGTCAGGACTCTGTCAATCCTAGCATTCCCTTAGAGCTTACTAGTCAGGACTTTATGAACTTTTTCAATAATAAAATTTCATCCATCAGAGATAAAATCAATCAGATTCTTCCCACAGTTAACTTAAATACTGTAACTACTACAACTCCTTCTATTGATGTCTGTCTTGATGAGTTTACTCCAATTGACCTTTGTGAGTTAGACAAAATAGTTTCCTCATCCAAACCTTCGACTTGTCTTTTAGACCCTATTCCTACCAGGTTATTTAAAGAAGTCTTCCCACTTATTGGTAGCCTTATTCTTCATATAATCAATTCTTCATTAACTTTAGGCCATGTACCACAGGCTTTTAAAATGGCTGTAATTAAACCCTTACTCAAAAAGCCAACGCTAGATCCAGGAGCTTTAGCTAACTATAGACCAATCTCTAATCTCCCTTTCATTTCAAAAATCTTAGAAAGAGTTGTTGCTACGCAATTATTTGACCACCTGCAGGGAAATGGTTTACTTGAAGAGTTTCAGTCTGGGTTTAGAATCCATCATAGTACTGAAACAGCCTTGGCGAAGGTCACTAACGACCTCCTCATTGCATCTGATAATGGACTAGTTTCTGTACTTGTCCTTTTAGACCTTAGTGCAGCTTTTGATACTATCTATCATAATATTCTACTTGATAGATTAGAACACTATGTTGGACTTAATGGAACTTCATTGCAGTGGTTTAGATCTTATTTATCTGATAGGTTCCAGTTTGTTCATGTAAATAATGAGTTTTCTTTCAACTCAAGGCTCAGTCATGGAGTTTCACAGGGATCTGTGCTAGGCCCTACTCTTTTTAGTTTATATATGCTTGCATTAGGCAACATTATTAGAAAGCACTGTATACATTTTCACTGTTATGCTGATGACACACAATTATACCTGTCAATGAAGCCAGATGATAGTAATCAATTAGCCAAGTTAGAAGCCTGTCTTAAGGAAATCAAAGCTTGGATGATTTGTAATTTCCTGCTATTAAATTCAGATAAGACTGAAGTCATTCTTGTTGGTCCAAAAAACCTTAGAAATTCCTTTCCAAATCAAACTTTCAGTTTGGATGCAGTTACTCTTTCTCTTAATAGCTCTGTGAGGAACCTTGGAGTTATTTTTGATCAGGATTTGTCCTTCAATTCACATATTAAATTTGTTTCTAAGACTGCCTTCTATCATTTGCGTAATATTGCCAAGATTAGGAGCATCTTGTCTCAGAGTGATGCTGAGAAACTGATCCACGCTTTTGTTAGCTCGAGATTAGATTATTGTAATTCTTTATTATCAGGCTGTCCTAAAACATCTTTAAAAAGTCTTCAGCTGATCCAAAATGCTGCAGCAAGAGTTTTAACAGGTACTAGAAAGAGAGATCATGTCTCTCCGGTTCTGGCCTCCCTTCATTAGCTTCCCATAGAGTTTAGAATTAAGTTTAAAATCCTTCTTCTTACTTACAAAGCTCTAAACAATCAGGCTCCTTTTTATTTAAAAGATCTGATTCTACCGTATTATCCTAACGGAGCACTACGCTCCCAAAATGCAGGATTACTTGTAATACCTAGAATCTCCAAAAGTACAATGGGAGGCAGAGCCTTCAGTTATCAAGCTCCTCTCCTGTGGAATCAGCTGCCAATCTGGATTCGGGAGTCAGACTCGATCTCTGTTTTTAAGAATAGGGCTAAAACCTACCTTTTTGATATAGCCTACAATTAGGGAGGGATCATGTGTTTCTGAACCCTCCCTTAGTTATGCTGCTAATAGGTTTAGTCAGCCGGGACACCTCCAGTAATGCACTGGGCCTCACTCCTTTTCTCACCCTCAATGAAATATTTTTTTTGCTGGTCATTAACATCCGTTTGTTCTCTCCCATAGATTGAGTCCCCATCGTGCTGTTTGCTCTCTACATGTCTGTTCTTTTCTTCTTCTCTATCCCCTCACCCCCCAGCCAGTCGCAGCAGATGACTGCCCCTCCCTGAGCCTGGTTCTGCTGGAGGTTTCTTCCTGTTAAAAGGGAGATTTTCCTCTCCACCGTCACCAAGTGCTTGCTCACAGGGGATCGCCTGATTGCTGGGGTCTTTCTGCAACTGTGGGGGTTCCCCCTACAGTTGATAGTGCTATGAGATGACTGTTGTTGTGAAATGGTGCTATATAAATAAAGTTGAATTGAATTGAATTGAATTGAATGTTAACTTATTTTTGTATGTTTTATACCGCTGCTCTGCTTCTTTTGTCCTTTTCTTTAAGAAAGCTTTATATAATGAATTTTTCTTTTTACACGCCTTTTGTAGTCCTTTGGTTAACCATGGCTTATCAGCAAATTTATGTTTAAGCTTTTTTTTTTTACTAATGGGCAGTTTTTTGCATAAAGAGTGGTTATAATGTTTATAAATGTGTCATAGGCTTCATTTACATCTGATACATAGACTTCTGTCCAGTCTTGCTTCAGCAAGTCCTCTTTAAAAGAACTGATTGCATTTGGTGATTTGTATCTGAACGATTTTGAAATTTTTTCTGTGTTGGCCCCCGTGTGGCCATGGATAAGTGCAAAGGTTGGCAAGTGGTCACTCATATCATTTATCAATAATCCACTTTCTATTTTCTTATCAATAACATTGACAAACAGGTTGTCAATAAGTGTAGCAGTGTGAACTGTGATTCTACTGGGATGTGTTATTGTGGGATATAGACTCATGCTGTACATAGAGTTCATGAACTCTGTAACTGGATTCAGTAAATCAATATTGAAGTCTCCACAAATTGCTACCATTTTCTTACTAGTAATATTATTGTACAGCTTGACTAATTTATCTCTGAATGTCTCAATGCAGGTTCCCGGCGTTCTATATATACAACTTATGATTAGATTTTTTGTTTGATCTTGGTCGATCTCTACAGTGACACATTCCAAGATCCCTGGTAGTGCAAAGGACATTCCATTTACAAGCTTACACCTATACAGGTCATCAATATACAGTGCAACACCACCACCCTTTTTTTGAGTTCTGTTAATATAAAACATCTGATATCCCTCTATTGCCATCAGGGGAGCCTGCTCTTCATTAAGCCAGGTTTCAGAGACTGCAATGGCTGTAAATTTTCTGTCTAGCTGTTTTAAATGGTCCTAAATCTGTGGAAAGTTTTTGTTAAGACTTCTGCTGTTAAAGTGTATTATTGACAGTTTACCATCTAATTGCACTTGACTTTTGAATTGCTTTTCAGTGTAGTATTCACAATGGTTATGAATATTATTGAAAAAGTGGTTATCAGGATCAATATCATTCTCCATCTCTTGTGGTTTATGTTCAGCATAATGGCATATTTTCAGAGTTTGAGTTTCCTCACTCTGTGTCAAATGACTTCCTCCAACTGGGGATAATTGATGTCTACTCGAGTTAGTCATAAGTTTTTGTTTATTTTGCTTATTTTTTTTTAAAGTACTTTGGCATGGTGTATCAAAAGAACTATTCTGACCGTGTGTGTGAATATGGATTATCATTGACTCATAATTTTCTTAATCAGTGTTCATCTGTATTTTTCTAAGTCAGTAGCATCTCTGATCATTATACTCTTTGCTTGCTCAGGTGTTCCATTTAGTTTAATCCAAATTCTACAATTTCTTGTCCAGGTTGCCTGCATCTTATTTTGTCTTTTCAGCATCTGTGCTTGCCGTGCTATTTCAGCATTTGTTTTTGTCAGGTGTTCATTTAGGTAAACTTGTGTTCCCTGTAGCTTTCTGGCCTGCCTCAGTATGTCATTCTTTACCCTTCTGTTCACAAAGCGCATCACAATTGATTTCTTTGCTTTATCTTTCTTCGGTAAAGCATAACAGGCTGAAATTGCATTAGTTTCTACCTTAATATCGCTATTATTAAGGAACTGAAGCACCTGATTTTCTAGGGAGATTGATTCACTCATGGGAGCATTCTCACCACTCAGTCCTGTTGCGGCATGGGCATATGACTGATATCTGATGTCTAGTCCACTTATAACTAGGTCATCCATACGAGAACCTTGTTCAAGATCCTCGACACGTTGCTCCAGGCCCTTAATTTTTTTGTCTTTTTCTTGAATTATTAATTGTAGGGCTTGTACATCTTCTATTAGGCCTATTATTTTGGCCTGCTGGCTAGTCAATTTGGCCAATTCTTCTGACACAAAGTTCAGAGATTTTTTGATCTCTTCCATTTCTTCTTTCTTTGGTGGCATTTTACTGACCTGTGGATAGTAAAAAAAGAAAAAAAAAAAAAAAAAAACAGTGAATCCGGCTGGGCCTCAGCTAGCCCCGCCACTGCTGATCACCGCCACAGATCACCGCCGCCTGCCGCCGTCTGCCTGGGTGGTCACGCCGCGCACCGCCGGTGCAGCCGAGCTCCGCTGATCACCGCCGCTGATCACCGCCGCCTGCCGCCGTCTGCCTGGGTGGTACCTTTGCTAGGCCCCGTCACCAACCGCTGTCAGTCTGGTTGTTCCTCCGCTGGGCCTTGCAACTGGGCTCCGACTCAGGAGCTCAGGCTGTTGTTTGGCTGGGTCCAGATGGCTCCCATCTCTCACCAACGCCGCGCCCGAGCTCCGATCCGGCTCGCGTTCAGCTGCCGCCTCGGTTAGTTCCTCCGGTAAGTCCTCACCGGGGGCTGAGTCGCTTCGTGACAGAGTTAGGTGGCACAACTGGGCCAGCGTTAAGCTATCTAACGTTAACTAGCGTTAGCATTAGCTTAGCAATCGCTTCGGGTAGGAGCAGCAGCTCTACCCGATTAAAGGGGTATTCCAGCAGTTTTCTTACTGAGGTGGAAATTCAGCCCGTGGGTGTCCGTCACGAGCGCCGATCGTTGTAGGTTAGTTATTTTAATGGCAAAAAATAGTGGCTTAGTCTCAGCACTGAAAAAGTGTGACCATCCCGGTCGCCATCTTGGAAAAAAAAAAATTGTGACTGTACATTGTGACTATGTTTGATTAAGCACCATGTGACTGAGGTTTGATGTCCTGGGTATAAAAGGACAGATGTGAGAAGGTTCATCCTGTTTTTCTGCTGTTGAATGTTGGAGATGTGATTGTCAATAAAGCTGAACCTGAGGAATAAACTCAGTCTCATCCTTCCACACATTCTCCACAATATAAACACACAGTGCAGAGCATTGTAGTTAGATGGAATAAATATGTAGATATATAAACACACACAGTGTGGAGCATTGTTGCTAGATGGAGTAAATATATAAATATATATATATAAACACACACAGTGTGGAGCATTGTAACTAGATGGAATAAATATGTAAATATATAAATACAGTGCGGAGCAATGTAGCTAGATAGAATAATATGTAGATATATAAACACACAGTGCGGAGCATTGTAGCTAGATGGAATAAATGTATGAATATATAAACACAGTGTGGAGCATTGTAGCTAGATGGAGTAAATATATAAATATATATAAACACACAGTGCGTAGCATTGTAGCTAGATGGAATAAATATGTAAATATATAAACACACAGTGCGGAGCATTGTAGCTAGATGGAATGAAACAGCTCAACCGTCTACTTAGTTATCCTACATGGTATGATTATGTACCCATACATATTCTCACCCTCCATAGCGACCGGTATTTTCCTAGTTGTATGCCGGAGGGGACCATTATGTAAGTCTATTGTGTCTTTTGCATTCAAAACTATTAGGTTGTCACGTCTTTTTGCTATCGCTGCTAGCAGACCTGCTTAGGTTGTACAGTCTGACAGCCGTAGGTAGGAAGGACCTGCGAAACCTCTCGGTTGTGCACCTAGGACGATGTAGTCTGCTGCTAAATGAGCTCCTCAGTGTGTTCAGTATGTCCTGCATAGGGTGGAACTCGGACTCCAGCAGAGATGACAGTTTAGCCACCATCCTTCTCTCTCCTATCTCCTCCACTGGGTCAAGGTGCTGCCCCAGGACAGAGCGAGCTTTCTTGATCAGTTTGTTCAGTCTCTTCCTATCGGCTGCTGTAATGCCACTGCCCCAGCAGACCACTCCAAAAGTGATGGCTGATGCCACCACCATGTCATAGAATGTCTTCAGCAGCGCCCCTTGTACACCAAAAGACCTGAGTCTCCTCAGTAGGAAGAGCCTGCGCTGTCCCTTCTTGTAGAGTGTGTCAGTATTGTGTGACCAGTCTAGTTTATTGTTCAGAAGAACACCCAGGTACTTATAGGATGTCACCATCTCAATGTCTGTTCCCTGTATATTTATTGGTGCTGGTACCTGGGTTGTCCTTGCCTGCGGCAGTCCACCACCAGCTCCTTAGTTTTCCTCGCGTTGATCTGGAGACAGTTCCGATGGCACCAGTCCACAAAGTCCTGGATAAGCCCTCTGTACTCAGCTTCATCTCCGTTGGAGATGAGGCCAGCAATCGCAGAGTCATCAGAGAACTTCTGTAGATGGCAGTGTGTTGTGTTGTGTGAGAAGTCTGCAGTATAAAGGGTGAACAGGAAGGGAGCCAAAACCGTTCCCTGGGGGGCCCCCATTCTACCAATGATCATGTCGGACACACAGTCCCGGGTTCTCACAAACTGAGGCCGGCTTGTGAGGTAGTCCAGGATCCATGATGACAGGTGCTGGTCCACCCCTGCGCACAGCAGCTTGTCCTTCAGGATCATCGGTTGGATAGTGTTGAAAGCACTGGAGAAGTCAAAGAACATGATCCTCACCATATTCCCGGGCTTCTCCAGGTGGGACAGAGAACGGTGAAGGAGGAAGATCACCGCATCCTCCACCCCAATGCCATGCTGGTAGGCGAACTGGAGTGGATCCATCACTGGTCCCACCAGGGGGCGGAGGTGAGCAAGGAGCAGTCTCTCCATGATCTTCATCATGTGGGACGTCAAGGCCACTGGTCTGTAGCTGTTCAGATCTTTGGGGTGGGAATTCTTTGGTACAGGTACCACACAAGATGTTTTCCACAGCTGTGGTACCCTCTCCAGCTTCAGGCTCAGATTGAAGATGTACTCCACAATCCCACACAGCTGGTCTGCACAGGACTTGAGGAGCTTTGCGCTGATGCCGTCTGGTCCCGATGCCTTCCTCGCCTTGATCTTCCTCAGCTACGTCCTCACCTGGGTCTTAGTGAGGGTCAGGTTGGGGGGCTGTGTGTTGGGAGTGGGGGGTGTTGGTGGAGTGGGGAGTGGGCAGCAGGACTTGGTCTGAAGGTCTTCTTCTCCTGCCCTTCAGAGAGAGCAGTCGCTTTTTTTCCTCCCTCCTCCTACCCTGCCTTCCTGACCTAAATCCCAGCTGGCTGTCTGAGTGATTGTCTGTGCCTGTTCTCCTTCTCGCTGATCTCAACCCAAAAGGAAAAAACGAAAATGGATTTTATTAGCTGGGCTTTAAACGCAATTGACACAATCTTTTCAACCAGAAAATCGGGCACGGGGGAGCCCAAATGTCCCGCAGGCACTTCGGCTGCGGGTTATGTGAGAGATTCATGGGACAATTGGAGACTCATGTGTCTGTGTGATCTTTCCATTGAAGATGCGGAAGATCTATACCTATTCGGTTTCATGGTCGCAGGATACCTTTTGATCGGCCTGGGGGTCTTCCTTGTGTACCTCAAATCTAAAAAACTGGAAGGAGCTAATCAAAAAGCGGACCCGGCTAAGCTTCTCCATCAATTTGACCAGATTGGAAGAGCGCTGATGGCGGCGAATGCTGAACTGAATCGAAAGGTTGGTTACATCTCTGAGTTGCTGAATGTTCTTCAAGGAATGACTTTAAAGCCAGCGAATGTTAATTGGAATTGTGATGTGCAGAATCGAAGAGAAGAAAATTCTACACTCTAAGTTTCTGTGCAGATTCGACCTTGATCGGCGCCCCCTGGACAACAACTCCTCCAGTGTTGAGATAAGCAGCTGTGTGAGCTGGCTCTGTAACCCAAACACTGCGCTGCTGTGCGATAATTAGAACTCTCCAAGGACAGCGTTCATGAGTCTAACATGGAGCTTTACCACCTGGCATGAAGAAGAGATACAGTAACTCTGGAGAAGAGATAACTCTGGACATGTGCAACTATGTTTATAAACATGAAAATATAACATCCTTCGTTGCCTACGAGACTATCTTTGTTGTACTTCAGCAACTGATTCACCAACACTGCATACATACTGACTCCATTATAATGATTTTTTTTACACACACTGCCTTCTCTCTGCTGTCTTGTTTTTGAGAGGTTTGTTTGTCTGCCTTGTGCCACAGAGAGGTTTTTTTTCTCTATAATCAAAATTTAGCTTACATAAGCTGTATTCTGATGTTAAAGTTTTTTTCTCTCACCCATTGTGTCTTTTTCCCTCCCCTTATCTTCCCTTATTCCCCATCTTTTTTGATTAGGTGCCATGATGGCTGCCGTGTCATTGTGATACGCTTACATAGTGTTCCAATGTCAGGTCAAATTCCTCGTGTGTTTTCTACATGCTTGGCAATAAAGCTTTTTCTAATTTCTGATTTCTGATTTGATGTCTTCAGAGGCAGCAGTGGTTGTTGTGCAGTCAGGGGGGAGGGCGGTTGGTCAAACCTATTGAAAAACAGATTCAGATTGTTCGCCCACTCCCTGCCCCCGTGGCCTGGGGGGAGGTATTCTGGAGCCCAGAGATGGTTTTAAGGTTTCTCCAGACCCCGCTGATGTCGCTCTGTTGCAGCTTATCCTCCAACTTCTTCCTGAAGCTGTCCTTGCCTTCTCTGATCTTTCTCCTCAGCTCCCTCTGTACGGACTTCAGTATCTCCCTGTTCCCCGACCTGAAGATCCTCTTCTTCTCTCTCAGAAGTGTTTTTATCTCAGGGTTGATCCAGGGTTTGTTGTTTGAGCAACACCGTATGGTCTTGGTGGGAACGGTGTTGTCCACACAGAAGCTGATGTAGTCCGTGATGGTGTGAGTGAGGCCATCGATGTCCTCACCATGTGGATCGCAGAGCTGCTCCCAAGCGGTGGTTTCACAACAGCCCTTTAGAGCGTTGTCGAAGACCCTTTGACCTTGGACCTCAGGAATTGAGGTTAGGTTCACCAGCTTGCAGTTCCTAGAGGAATTTTCCTCATGGGAAATTCTGTTACCTGTGTAGGTGTGCTTGGTGACTGAGAGTTACCCCAGCTGTACTGTCTGCATTTATTGGAGGACCCCCACTACCTGTATACCAGACCTCCGACTGAGTGACCTGTCCAGTCAGACACCTGGAATACACCTCCAATATTAACGACAGCCTCTCATGGTCTTACTTTGCTCTTGGTAATCTGGGTAAATGTTTAAAACCAGAAAAAGTTGGTTTATAGGGGATCTGTTTTAAATACCATTGAATAAGGAAAACCTTTTAAAGCTCAAAAAATTCGTAACACCTCTTGTGGAAAAATACCTTTGATAAAAAAATTACCCAATGAGCATGGGCGATGAATCAATAAGCCCACAGAGTCCCATACTGTCTTTGATATGCTGTGGTATTTATTAAAAATCAACAAAGCTCAGCCAAAAAACAGGATAAATTGCATTAAACAGTCCATAATAAAAATGATGAAAATTGAAAATCAACCCAGAACCCTGACTGCAAAACCTTGATTAAAAAGTTAAAACTTGGAAAAAAAAATCAGTCATTTGATCAAAGAGATTTAAACTCAAAAAGTTTCAAAATAACCCAATGAAATGTTCAGTAAATCATCAAAAAGTTCAAAATCAGAATAAAAATCAAAATAGATCAAAATCTTTAAATCAAAACCTGATAAAAATACCTGATTAATTTGTGGATTATATCTAAGAAACTTGAAGGGTGAGATTTGGGAGAAAGGATGTGTGATCGCTGGTCTTCTTTCGTTGAAGCCCCTCTTCTGGGGAGGGAGAGGGAAGGCAGGGAAGGAACAAGACTGCCGCGGCCAGATGTTTCCTCTTCCCGGCTGGCGGTAGCCGCCTGGGCTGGAGGAGAGTGATGAGTCGACCTCCGAAGCAACGTCCCAGCCCGGGGTAGCTTCTGCTTTCTCCCGCCGTTGCTCCGCGACGTACAATGACTCAGCCTCCTGGCTGAGAGCTGGGGCCAGCAGCTGTAGCTTTGTTCCTCTTTTTGCATAAGTGTTATTATAACACTTTAGCAGCAGATGTAAAAGTTGTTTAAAGGCTGAAGAATTGAGGCAGAAACTGGATCACTTCTCTTCTGGCGTTCCCCGTCTTCAGTCCGCTGCTTCTTATCGATGATGCCTCATTGAAGATCGCCGAGAAAGTGAACATTTGGGGCAAAATAGGCTTGGTTTTTATAACCTTTGCCCAAGTTCTCTGATTGGTCCCAAACTCACCCTAGGCTTCTTGGCCTCTTATGATTGGCTTAAAGTTACATCGTTATATAAGCATTACTTCATTTCTGCACATGTCCAGGCTAGTCAGTTCTTGTAAACCATGTGACTGATCAGGCGCTCATGACTCATGGCCTTTCCCGCTAGCCTCTCAGCATTTTCCATTACCAAAATACCTCAGTTTGCTGGACATCTGCGCCCATTTCCTCATTTCTAACACATTTCCAGTAAACAGGGTTCTTTCCAACATTTCACAATCTGTTTTTCATAAAACCTTCTTTTGTGCAGTTAAAAAATACATACAATCATACAGTTTGATTACACTCATTATTTCAGGTGATTACATACATTACATGTACTTTACTCAATGAGTATTCATTTGTTTTACTGATCATACAGAGAATATCACATAGTATGGCATATGCAATTAATATGGCTTTTACATTCAGTCTCTGTGATTCACCAATGTTGTCTGTTGCCATCCTTTCTGAATGCTGGATTTTGGGCCTTCTGATAATTCCTCTCATTTTGCTGATTTTCTTGATTGGATCTTTGAAGCCTGTTATGATCAGCAGCAGAATTGCCCATTTTCCTTCCATAGGGGATATATCGGTGTGATGGGGAAGGCCGACCACCTTCTTGCCTTCGGCGGTGGTTGGGGTCATGGCGTGGGGTATTCGAACAGCGTCCATTGCCTCCTCAGACCATAACTTCACTGTGCGCATGGCCGGAGGTTGTCTGTGCACTAGGGGTTTGTACACCGGCCGGAGATGAACCAAGTTGTGATCCGATCTCCCAAGTGGGGGGAGTGGTGATGAGGTGTACGCCTCCTTAGTGTTTGCGTAGAATAAGTCCAGTGTTTTATTGTCTCTAGTGTGGCATGTGACATACTGGGTAAACGTGGGTTGAATGGGAGACAGTGAAACATGGTTGAACTCTCCTGAGATGAGGAGAAGAGCATCTGGGTGTTCTGTCTGCAACCTGCCAGTTACTGAATAAATGACGTCACACGCTTAAACAAACAACAAACAACAATGCAGATCACGTGTGAGTATTCCCTCGGGAGATATGTAGGCTGCATGCTAACAGCTAGCAACTCAATGTCTTTGCTGCAGTGCTGTTGTTTAACAGTGATATGTCCCGGTCTGCACCAGTTGTTGTTAACATACATTATCACTCCACCGCCCCTTGCTTTGCTACTGTCTGATGTTCAGTCTGCCCGTATCGCGTGGAAACCCTCCAGTTCAATGTTAGCATCTGCTGCTAATTCAGTTAGCCAAGTCTCTGTGAATAGAAACAGGCTACATTCCCGGTATATGCTATTGTAGCGGGAGATAGCTGCTAGCTCATCTACCTTTCCCAGTAACGACCATACATTCCCCATAACAACAAATGGGAAGGTGGGTCTGTACCTTATATTTCTTGCCTTCTGCCTTACTCCAGCACGGCACCCACGGCGTTTTCGCCTCAGTTCTCCTGGTATGTCGAGTTTTTCTGTTAGCACCGGGTGGCGGTTGAGTGCTAGCAGCTCTTCCCTGCTGTACCGTCTCCTGCTATAAACGGTGGCTCCGTCCACCGGCTCGGGAGACATTTGGGGCGATCTGTGTGTCCGTGATATATATGGAGTGAAAGGTGTGCCGGATCAGAGAGTTGTCACCAGATCAGAAGAGAGAGGAAGGAAAAAAAAGACTCAGAATTGAACCGCTGTCGCAAAAGGCAGCTGACTCGTGTGGTGCCGGAAGTCATAACATAGACATTGTAGCATCATCTCACTTTGGCTCAGCAATAATTATTCTTCTGCTTAAAGACATTTTGTTTCATCCAGGAATAACACAAAGAAATGGATTTTCTTCCCCCAGGCCACAGCTGAAATCCCCTTTGTTTTGTTTAAACCAGCCTAAGGAATTTCCCCAATGTCCGGCTTCACTTTTATTGCCCCCATAAAACCTACACAGACCCACAACTCAGCTAATTTCCTTAAACTCTGGACATGCTGGATTTAAACAGTGAACTTTAAAGTACATTATTACAAACTCAATTCTAAACCTTCATTCTTTTCAGAACTATGAAAATGCAGATGGACTCTGATGTTTTTGATGTGGAAAATCAATATGTGTGAAATGCATTAATCTGTGATTTTATATATATGCATGTTAATGTTTAAATGAATGTTTATTCCTGCATGTTGATTTAGAAGCACTGCTTATAAGATACACTAAGGTTAGTTTAGTTATACATAAGTGTGTAACAGTACATTCCAATGTATTTAAAACTGTGTATTCCTGTGGACTGATATCACGTGTTACCAGTCTTCATAGAACCCCAGCTTCTTCATCCTATTGGTCTCTCACAGACAAGGCCTGTTATTGGACTAAAGGTTCATCGAGCCCGCCCACGAAGGACTCTCATTGGCTGAGATTCCGGTCAGGCCGGAAGCCCGCGAAACTCAACAGAGCTTATATAAAGGAGAGGGACCCCTGCTTCGTTCTCTTTTGCTTCACGCTTTTTCCCCGGATTTCTTTCCGGCTGCTCCCTTTCTCTGATCTTCTCCATTGTCTACACACAGCAAGGAAGAAAAAGGACCGTCTGAACAACGACTTCGACCACGTGTCGCTTTTCTGAACACAGAGCAGATAACTCGTAATTTGTTATGTAACGTTATATTTTAATGTCTTTTTCTTTTTCTCTTAAATGCCTAGGAATTCCTATTTCTTTGAGCTCAATTCTTAATCGGAGTTAAACTCCAATTTTTATTCATCACTTTTTCTTTGTTAAACTTTCTGTAAAACCACCGTTTGTTTAATTTTAATGTAAACTTTAATCTTGACTTTATTTTATATTTTTCTTGACCAAGCACCCACCAGAAGCTACTATTTTTATCTAAAGTCCGAAGCCTTTTTAATTTGAGATCGGATTAGATATCTTTTAATTATTATTATATCTTTTAATTATTATCAAAGACCTCTTGAGAAGACGCAGCTCCCACGTCACGTGCAGCTGAGGAATCAAGGCTGTTCATCACACGCTGAAGAAAAGTCATCTAACCCAGTTTCAACTGTTTCAACCCAGTTTCAGGACTCTCACCCCCATGGACCTTCTTCCAGTTTTTTTAGCTCCTGCCGTTGATCTGATCCATTGTTTGGCCAAAAAAGCAAGACGGCGGAAAAGAGGGAAGAGAGGAGGGATTCTCGCTCGGCTACGAAAAAGAGGCTCGCGAACAGCCTTGCCTGGCATATTTCTATCCAATGCCAATTCTCTCCTGAACAAGGTAGAAGAATTAAGACTGCTGATGCGTTTCAAGGACCTCGCTTCCTCGTCTGTCATCTGCTTCTCTGAGACCTGGCTTAATGAGAACATTCCAGATAGCGCGATCAGCCTCGAGGGTTTCCAGCTGATTCGTGCTGACCGCGTCACAGAGCTGTCCGGTAAGTCTATCGGAGGAGGAGTGTGCTTCTATATTAACAACAGCTGGCGCTCTGATGTAACGGTGATTTCCAAACACTGTTCTCCCGCCCTGGAATTTCTTTTCATTAACTGCAAGCCATTTTATTCCCCGCGGGAGTTTGCCTCATTCATTCTTGTCGCTGTGTACGCCTCTCCTGACGCGGACACGCGCGAAGCTCAGCGCGTGCTCGCAGATCACATCCAACTTACGGAGCGGAACTTTCCAGACTCCCTGGTTATCGTGGTGGGCGATTTTAACCAGAGCAATCTGAGTCACGAGCTCCCCCGCTACAAACAGTGTATTAAATGTCCAACCAGAGGAAATAACACGCTAGATCACTGTTATACTTCAGTAAAGGACGCATATCGCGCTGTTCCCCGCGCAGCGCTGGGACTATCTGATCACGTGATGGTTCACCTCATCCCCACATACAGACAGAGACTGAAACTCACTAAACCTGTGGTGACCACCACAAAGAAATTGACCAGTGAAGCTGGAGAGAAACTGAACACATGCATGGAAATAACTGACTGGGGCATGTTTAAAAGAGCCACACATGATCTTAATGAGTACACATACACTGTGAACTCATATATCAACTTCTGTGAAGAGCACATTCTCCCATCGCGCACCAGGATAAGATATTCTAATGACAAGCCTTGGTTCACAGCTAAGCTCAGACGGATCAGGAAGGAGAAGGAAGCAGCGTTGAAAAGTGGAGACAGGGACTGCTACAGGGAGGTCAAATATCGGTTTAACAGAGAGCTGAGGAGAGCTAAATCTGTATATTCTGAGAGACTCCAGCAGCAGTTCACTGCTAATGACTCGGCTTCTGTGTGGAGAGGACTGAGGCAAATCACCAACTATCGGCCTCAGGCTTCTAAAGGTCAGGATGACAAAGCCCTTTGTCAAAGACTGTCCCAACACTATGCCCGTTTTGACACCTCGTCAGCTGTGTCCAACTCACCCACTCCACCCAGCTCCTCTGCCTCCTCAGCCCCTAATTCATCAAGAGCGGTCCCCCCCTCCTCCTCCTCCTCCTCCCCCCCTCCCCTTGTCATCAGTGAGCAGGACGTGCACAGACAGTTCTCCAGACTGAACCCGCGCAAGGCCCCCGGGCCGGACGGTGTGTCTCCCTCCACCCTGAGACACTGTGCGAAAGAGCTGGCTCCTGTCTTCACAGACATTTTTAACACCTCCCTTAAGCAATGTCACGTGCCGACCTGCCTCAAATCCTCCACCATCATCCCTGTCCCCAAGAAGCCACGGATTACTGGACTTAACGACTACAGACCTGTAGCGCTCACCTCTGTAGTCATGAAGTCCTTTGAGCGCCTGGTCCTGTCTCACCTCAAGTCCATCACCACACCCCTCCTAGACCCACTGCAGTTTGCCTACCGTGCTAACAGGTCTGTGGACAACGCAGTCAACCTGGCCCTACACTCCATCCTGCAGCACCTGGACTCCCCGGGAACCTACGCCAGGATTCTGTTTGTGGACTTCAGCTCCGCATTCAACACCATCCGCCCCGATCTGCTCCAGGACAAGCTGTCCCTGCTCAACGTGCCTGACTCCCTCTGCAGGTGGATCACCGACTTCCTGACGGACCGGAGACAGCATGTGC
Source organism: Pholidichthys leucotaenia (assembly GCA_020510985.1). Classification (NCBI taxonomy): domain Eukaryota; kingdom Metazoa; phylum Chordata; class Actinopteri; order Cichliformes; family Pholidichthyidae; genus Pholidichthys; species Pholidichthys leucotaenia. The sequence continues at coordinate 6,111,903 of JAJAQF010000026.1, read as the reverse complement.
GGCTGGGGAAGTCTGTCTCAGACTCTGTTAGCATCAGCATTGGATCACCCCAGGGCTGTGTACTTTCCCCCCTACTCTTCTCCCTTTATACCAACTCCTGCACCTCCTCCCACCAGTCTGTTAAGCTGATTAAGTTTGCGGACGACACCACCCTCATCGGGCTCATCTCCAACGGTGATGAGTCCGCCTACAGGGAAGAGGTGGCCCAGCTGGTGTCCTGGTGCAGCCACAACAACCTGCAGCTGAATGCTCTGAAGACAGCGGAGATGATTGTGGACTTCAGGAAAGTCACATCCCCCCTGCCCCCCCTCACCATCACAGGCTCTCCCATCACCTTTGCAGATTCCTTCCGCTTCTTGGGCACCACCATCACCCGAGACCTCAAATGGGAGCCAACCATCAGCTCCCTCATCAAAAAGGCCCAGCAGAGGATGTTCTTTCTGCGGCAGCTGAGGAAGCTCAAGCTACCCACCAAGATGTTAGTGCAGTTCTACACGGCCATCATCGAGTCCATCCTCACCTCCTCCATAACTGTGTGGTACGCAGGAGCCACTGCCAGGGACAGACTAAGGCTGCAGCGCGTCGTGCGCACTGCTGAGAAGGTGATAGGCTGCAAGCTCCCATCTCTCCAGGACCTGTACATCTCCAGGACCCGGAGGCGTGCTGGCCGGATCATAGCCGATCCTTCACATCCTGGTCACGTGCTGTTTGCCCCCCTCCCCTCAGGTAGAAGGCTTCGGTCCATTCGGACTAAAACCTCCCGGCACATGAACAGCTTTTTCCCCTCTGCCATCAGACTGCTGAACACTAAGTGACTTTTGACTCTCGTGCACTATGTACAGCAGCTCAACCAGACTCATGTCATTCATCACTGTTTTTCTGTTGCATTATTGACTGCACTATGTGGTACTTCACATTATCTGCTACATGCTAATTTTTTAAACTGCCTGACTAGTACTACTCATTATTACTAGTATTATTATTATTATTACTTATTATTACTTATTTTTCTACACTTATTGCACGTTTCTAGTCCTTTAGTTTTTTAGTTTATCCCTTTTTCTCATTATGTTTTTAATGTTGCAGCATGGCACCGAGACAAATTCCTAGTTTGTGTATCACATGAACAATGGCAATAAACCTGATTCTGATTCTGATTCTGATTCTGATTACTGTGGGTCATACGGCCAAGATCCAGTCCTTCGACCGCTTGAATTTAAAAGTCGAACTGTGGACCCTGAAATATCTGCGGGCAGATATTTCCCCTAACATCCACGAAATCTTGGGCTGAGGACGACGACAGAACCATCGTCGACCGAAGATCACGTGAGCTGCAAACTTTAATTCAACTGCTGAATAAACTTCTGAGGTTCGGTAATAATTTGTATATCTAATCAGATGCAAATTAAGAAGCCCTTAACATAACTCTTCTTTTCATTAAAATTCCTTTTTTATTTTCTTAAGATTAATTTAGGACTTTTTCATATAATTAGTAAACTTTCTCCATAAATTTGCATTGTTTCCATGATCTGTTAACTCAAACTGATAGAAATTGGTTTCTCAAGTTAACCCTGGTTCCGAAAATATTGATATTGTTAATCTATCATTTACAAGATTGATTTTATGATTAATGAAATTACTGCAATGTCTGTTAATCATTTCATTTAATAAATATTTAAAAATGAGAGAAGTTGTTGGGAATTTATTTCATTCTGAGTCTGTTTCAAGCCCAGGTATCGAATTCACGGAAAATTTTTGAGACTGATTATTGATTAATTTATTGAGTGATCAAACAGGTATAAAGTGAAATTAAGGATCAAATTGCTTCTTAAAGATAGAAGCTGGTCCCCCTTATGAGTGTTAATTTTTCTGATGTATATGAAATGAGATTTGAGCTCAGATTCCAATACATCAATATAAATTAAATAATCCATACCTGATCATATTTATTATTTATTAATAAATTCCATTTTACCGTACAACATAGATGCAATGAAAACAAAAAAGAGCACTTGCCTGAGCTTGAGATCCATCTACATCCAGGACTACGTTGATCCAAGTGATGGTTCTTTGGGCCCGGTACTGTGAAGGTCCAGCTCTGACTCTGCTGCAGCGGCCCCTGCAGCAGGCATGGTGGCTAATGTAGTCCCAGGACCCCCTAGTGAAGTGTCCAATGCCGGTGGCTCGCCCTGCGTGGTGACAGGAGGTCAGCTTCCTGCATGCACTGAATCCTGTGTAGCTGAGGCTGGAGGATGCTCCATCATTGGTGCAGACGTCAGCTCGGTACCAGCACTCCCCCTTTGTCCAGACTGTCGCTGCGGGGCTGGGGCCAGGTCCTCCAGGACCGCAGGCTCCTCCATTGTCCAACGGCTCAACCCTGGAACCGACAGGCACTCGTGGAAAATAGGAGACATGGAGAGAGCAGGTGAAAAGCTTATAGCTGCAGCAGGCAATGAGAGCTCAGAGGACTGCATGAGCTGAGCCTCACCACCAGGAATCAGGCAAGATAATTTGTGATTTGGTGAATGAGAATGGAAAAGCACTTGCCTAACTTTCTGGGGCACGATGTTCTCTGCTGCAACAGGTGTTGGGTCAACCCTCTCCATGACTTCAGTTGAAGATGGCCTCCCAGGGAAGCGTTGTGGAGCCACCCCTGCAGCCACAGTGATGGGCGGAGCCAAACAGGAAACAGATGGCTTCTTGGCAGCGGGGGAAAATGGCGAGGTGAACCGAGGAACAGCAGCTGCAGGAAAACAAGAAGGTGGTGGAACAGCTGGAGAGGAAAAACACTGGGAATGCACTGCTGCGAGGGTCTGCTGCCATGGCGAAAGGGAAGTTGCTGACTGAGAGGCGGGAATATCCCTCCGGCAGTCTGAAGCTGGATGACGGCGCCGTGGAGCGGCTGGAGCTGGAGAAACAGGAGCAAGGATGGGCGCACTGGAGGAGAAGCAAGGTGTCTTCCGCAGTGCACGCCTCCGGTTCAGCTTCGGGCTCGCTGGAGGCAGCCCCCACATCAGCCCGGGGAAGGACTGCTGCAGTACGGGGAGTGTGGACAGCAGCTCCGTGAACTGGGGATACTTCCTCAACCCGGGATTTGCCTCCACAACTCCCACCACTCCATACATATTCTCCCACATTTTCTTTCGACTGCGGGAGGCGAGGGCTTCATCCACGTAGCTCTGGGCAAACTGCACGGCCCATTCTTCCTCCACACTCGGGGATCCTGCTGCCAATCTCCCCTTGGCTGACGGAGGTCGACACACTGGGAACATAATTGCTCCACAAAATAGGTGAGCGAAAAAAAACAAAAATCCGCAAACTCACAGCAGCTGGGTCTCTCCTGGCTGCTGTTTTCTGTCATGAATTGCCCTAGGGGGCAGGAAGGTGAGACCCACATGTTGAACTGTGAGTTTAGGCAAATGATTGAAAAAAGCAACAAAGATAAAGTTCAATATGGTGCTCTTAACACAAAACACAAATGAGGGAGAAAACTTACAGATAGAGTGAACCAGAGCAGGGATAAGGCTCTGGTGGAGACGACGAGAAGCTTGGAGAGTCAAAACAGCAGCAAATGGAAATGAAAATAACTTCCTTTAATAGGGTCAAAAAACATTTACATAAGTAGTGACAGGTGTGGGTTCACATGAGCCTGCTAAAAGGTAACAATGAATAGTGATTGGGATCAAATGAAAGTAATGAGATGAGAGCACACCGGCTGGCAGCTGACAGGGCTACGCCCACATGGGGCACCAGTCAGGAAATGCCCTGACAGCTGTCAACCTCAATAATGAGTAGAATAAATTATTTACCAGTACAACTGAGAAATAGGTACCAATAATACAGAATCAGAATATAGTAGAACTAAGACATAAACAGGAAAATAGAAAACATGCAGGGATAACAAAAACCAAAAGACACAAAAATGCAACAAATATATATAAATACAGAGAAAAGCCACGAGAATGAGCCTGGTGGAACTTCCAGAGCTCAGCTCGTGACAGGTAAAACCACACAAAAAATTAAGACAGTTATTAGTACACCCCAAGGACAAAATAGAACAAAGCAAAAAATGCAATGTAATATATGAAATGTCATGCAGATCATGTAACAAAACCTAAATCAGAGAAACAGGAAGATCATTCACCACAAGGAAAAAAGAACACCGGAAGGAATGTGAGAAGGAAACACAAGGACAGCTCTGATCACAAAAAGAAAAGGCAGAACAAGCAATACTAAAATCAGCAATATCAGATCACTGCAAAAGAAATAATCACATCATGGACTGGTACAACGCAGAAATCATTGGATTGGAGAGTAACAGACACAAACGTTGGATGAAGGAGGCCACAGAAATGAGGAAGCGTAGAAAAGACAGCATGACTCAGGATGAGGAGGCATTTATGCTTTCCCATACCTGGGACTACATTCTCCAGAGACCATCGGATGGTGGAAGGTGGGGCCAGCCTGGCGGATCTGACAGTTGTGCTGGACTGGCCCCACCTAGGAAAGCCAGCTGATAAATGACACTTCACAGCAATCAGCACTTCTGATGAAGACTGCAGTGGACAGTCGAAACATGTAAAGGTAAAAACATCTCCTTTCTAGCTTTGTCTTTAATAAGAAAACAAAAGGCTAATGTTTGGCTCTCTGTCCTCTGGCATTAGCACCAAACACAAGAGGAGTGAATGAGACGGTGTGTGTGCAGCTGTCAATACTGTGGGTTGTGAGCAGCGCACGCCCACAGAAATCAAAAAGAAATGGTCAGACATCAAGGGGGAAGTGAAGCGGAGGATGGCTGCCCATCGCGAAAGCGTGGCCAAAACAGGAGGGGGGCAAGGAGAGGCTGAACTCAGTCTGTCTGAGCAGAGAGTCCCCTGTCTTGTGGGTGACACTGCCCTCACAGGGGAGGTGGCACAGCATGTGGGGGATTCAGCTCTCCCTCAAGGTCAATAAACACTGATTTATAAAACTCAAATGTCCTCATTTTACAGGTGATTTAATAGCCTTCTCACAGCCCTTAAGATTAGTTGACTGTTGTCCTTTATTCAGACAGGTGTGAGATGTTTGATTTAACTTTGACATGTTTTCACTGACGTCTGCAGTCGTCCTCAGAAGCGTCAGCTGATCGCTGTGATTTGTGACCAGCCAGGTGGATCAGCTCATTGAATAAAGGGAAACACTCATGAAAAAGAAGACAATATGAACCTACTCAGACCTATAAGATTACGTTTCCTGCCTACATATGACAGGATATTAAAGAGAATATCAAAGAGTCTGATTCATGTTTTAATACATTTATTTCCCCATTAGGCAATGAGATACTAGAGAACACCAGAAATCATGTGTCACTGACTCAGGGATTCCTCCACTGTTCCCGGTCCTTTCAGCATCACAGGAGCTTCCAGTGTGCCCCAACTGCTGTCTGCCGATGTCCGTCCCACTGGCCGTGTCCTAACCCGTGCTGTGCTGGACACAGAAGAAGAACTAGTTAGAGGAATCGGCAGGATCAATGATCGCCTGGACCAACTGATAGGTGTGCTGGCAGACATAAATAAAACATTAAATTTATTGGTTAACAAGTGATTTATGTGTCCTTGCCACTTTATATAGTTGAAATAATATGTTTCCGGGCCCTAATGGCCTCCTGGGTGGGATGTACATTGACAGGTGCTGCGTCTGATTCTTCTGGTGGGGGGATGTGCTGCTCTGGCAGTGGAACTGCATGCCCGAGTGCCAAATTGTGAAGGATTCCACACGCATCACAATGCAGCAAACTTTTTCAGGTGTGTAGAGCAGCACACCCCCAGTCCTGTTCAGGCAGTTCCATCATCCCTTCAGAAGGCCAATTGTTCTCTCAATGGCTGATCAAGTGCGGCTGTGGAGGTCATTATCGTCGCTCTCAATCAGTCTGGGGGTTGGCAAGAGGGGTCATCAGCCATGTATTTAGTGGGTAGCCACGGTCACCTGTCAGTTGAAAGCAGATCATATTAGACTCGACAAGTACATATTTTATGTCCAAAATGCAAAGGGACAGCAGCACTCAGAGCAATAATAACTATAAAATGTGGTAAAAGAGTAGATACACAGTACAAGAAGTTAAACACGTATTAAGGTAATTACAGCACTACTGAAGAGTGAAGTTATTCAAGTGTGGTGTGTTGTATGAGAAGTCAGCAGTGTAGAGGGTGAACAGGAAGGGAGCCAGGACTGTTCCCTGGGGGACCCCATACTGCGGATGATGGTGTCACACACAGTCCTGGGTCCTCATAAACTGGTGGGTCTGTGAGGTAGTCCAGGATCCAGGAGGACAGGTTCTGGTCCAGCCCTGCACACAGCAGCTTGTCCCTCAGGATCACTGGTTGGATGGTGTTGAAAGCTCTGGATAAACCAAAGAACCTGATGCTGACAGTGCTGCCAGGCTTCTCCAGGTGGGACAGGGAACCATGGAGGAGGAAGATCACTGCATCCTCCACCGATATATTTCCATCTGGAATGTCTCTCTGGACAGAGAGGTGAGGCTGTGCTGCCATCAACATGTTTATTTGGATTTAGTTTTTTGAGTCACATTTTGCCTTATTGAAGTTTTTGAGCTTTTAATGGAGAGCCCTGGAAATAAAACTCCACCTCTTGGACTTGAAAAATGCTGAGTCTGCTTGACCACCACCTTCCTTGGCGCTTGTGCCTGACTTCTCTACAATCTGCAACGTCTCAGAAAAAATGCAAATTTTTCTCTTAAAAATTGGCAATTTTTTTCTTGTAATTTTCCTTATAAATTTAAAAAAAAAACATATTTCTGAAAAAAAATGGCTACTTTTTCTCAAAAAAGTGCAACTTTTTTCTTGTAAATTTCCAACTTTTTGTTGGAAAAATCTATGATTTTTCTCTTGTAAATTCTGAGTTTTTTCCTGTAAATCTGCAATGTTCATTTGAATGATTAAATTTTTATTCAGTGTAATTTGACTTTTTGAAGGTTTAAATTGGCGTCTTTTATCATATCTTTCCACCTTTATTCTGGTGACTGTGGACCTAATTTACACTTATTCATCTGTAGCTGATGCTAAATTTGTCAAACCCCCCCCCCCCCCTTACTAAAAAGGAATAAATCCCCTCCTGTCTGTACTGGAGTCCTGCTGATGCTGGAGCTGCACGGCCACATATTCTGAAGAACTGTTCACGTTCAAAGGAATTCTTGAAGACGTTAGCAGATCTGAGCAGTTTGATGACTCCTCCTACACCCATGAATGACAAAGATTGTCCACTGACAGCATTGAGTGGTCATCCATACATCTTCTCTCTCTTCTCTGTGCTCAGAATTACAGCAACAGTTTTTTCTACAACACTTATCAGCTTCAGCTCCGTCACAATTCACTTGTTGTTCCTTGTCACTGAAAGAAAAACACAAAGGAAATCCTGCTGCACAATGGCAGAAACCTGTTCTGGCTGCACAGCAACACATTCAAACCACTGGCCCACCGCGCCGCCCACATTCAAACCAGTGAACAAGTCTAAATCCTGACAATGGCAGCAGATGATCTGTTACTGTTAACGAGGGGATGGGGGAGTCACAGAATTAGCAGGAGGTATAAATGTAAATTAGGTTCAAATTTGTCAGAATAAAGGTCCAAAAAAATGATAAAAGGCGGTACTTTAAAAATTCAAACAGTCATAAATTACAATTTGACAGAATAAAAATTTAACCAGCATCCACATGAGCCTTGAAAATGTACAAGAAGTGGAGAATTTAAAAAGAAACATTTTTAGTTTGTTAGAGAGAGAAGAAAATTATGAAAATTTAAAGGGAAAAAGTCACTTTTTATGAAAGGTTGCAAATTTATGAGAAAAATGTAAAAAAAAAAAAAAATTAAATCTACAAGGAAAAAAATGAAAATTCATGATGGTCACATTTTTTAAGTTGAAAATATGAGGAAAAAAGTTAAAAATTTTACAGAAAAAAGTTGCAAATTTCTGACAATACAGTCAAATTTATATGAAAAGGATGCCAACTTTTCAGAAACAAGTGGTAAATATACACAAAAAATCACAAATGTATGAGACAAAAGTCACATTTTTAAGAAAACATTGCAAATTTAATCAATAAAAAGTAAAAAATTTACAAGAAAAAGCTGCAAATCTCTGAAGTGGCAAATTTTTTAGAAAAGTAACAAATTTATGTGAAAATAGTTTAAAATTTACAAGAAAAAAGTTTCAAATTTAGAAGAAAACATTTAAAATTTACAGAGAAAAAAGTTGCAAATTTTTGAGAAAAGTCAAATTCATATGAAAAAGTTTCAGATTTATGAGAAATAAGGTGCAGCATTTTAAGAAAAACATCTCAAATTAATGGAAAAAGTTGCAAATCTACATGAAACAATTTGTGAATTTATAAGAAAAAAGTCACAATTTTTAAGAAAAAAAGCTGAAAATTTACAAGAAAAAGTTGAAAATTTAAGCTGTTTTTTGTATTTCTGCTTATAATTGGTGATTCATATTAATGTTAATCAGTTATGTAACATGATCTAGAAAGGTTGATGGTGATTTTGGGGACAATCGTCTCTTTTTTCCAGGTTGGGATGAAATAAAACAGTGTTCTAACAGGAAATGACACCATGTCCTTCATCTTAGTTTATGTCATCTTTTAACTTTATCTTAAGTAGGAAAACATTTAAATCTATAAAAACCATCACTCAGTTTATCAGAATTACGTTTGAAGCACCAAATTTAAATTGATCGCCCTCAGATATTTTTCTGAGGCAAAATTCTAGGGTTCTTAACTCTTAATATGAAAAACTTTAGATTTGCTGTTTCTGGGAACTGGAGGGAACAGGAAAACTGGAGGGTTCCTGTTTCTGGAAACTGAACATTGCTTGATGTCCTCCGAATGTTCTGGCAACATTGAGATCCCGGGTCTTTGCTACAGCTGGCCGTTTTCCACCAATTGCTTTGATTTCCGTGACTGTCTCCTGCATCTTCTCTCTCCCCCGTGACTCATTATGTGATTAAAATGATGTTCTCAATTAGGTAGAACTTCTCCACACCATTTACATTTGTACCCAGTGTGAGAACGCTGGAAAAATGTTAGTGACTTTTCACAGGCAAAGGTTTTCCCACAAGTTTCACACCAATATCGTCCCCCCCCCCAATGTGAACACAATGGTGTAAATTCAGACTGGCCGGAGCAGTGAAGGCTTTGCCACATTTGTCACACCAGTATGGTTTCTATCCAGTGTGACACCGTCTGTGAGTTACCATGGTACTCAACTGCAGAAATGCTTTGCCACACAAATCACACTGGTATGGCTTCTCTCCAGTGTAAATGTGCATGTGGCATGCCAGGGTTCCAGACTCAGCAAAACATTTCTCACACTCCTGACAGACCATATGGCTTCTCTCCTGTGTTAATTCGCAGGTGCATTTTTAATGAGATGGAAAATGGAAAGGTGATCCCACACTCTTCACAGCTGTAGGGTCTCTCTCTTGTGTGCCTACACTGGCGGAGTTTTAGAGAATTTGGAGTACTGCAGCCTTTCCCACACTCTTTGCAGCTACAAGGTGTCTCCCCCGGGTGCATTCTGAGATGCTCTCTAAATGTTCAGATGATGTAAATGTCCTGTTATGGCGCATATTTAAGGCGCATATATTGTATTCATATCCCCCACATTCACCTAGTAGGAATGACGGTGCATATTCCAGAAGCTTCACGTCTTAAGGACCAAAGAGGACCTGACTCTGTGAGGACCTACGGGAGGTGTGAAGTTGGCCTTGCAGGAGATGTGAAGCTGGAGAGAATGCCCCAGCAGGAGCCCCAGACGCTAGAGGGTCAGAGGACAATGGAGACGCCAAGGAGCCTCGGGCGCTAGATGTTTACCTAAGACTGTGGGTTGGGGGGGTGTGATTTTGTGTTGGGGGATTTGTGTCTGGTGAGACTATAAGAGCTGTGTTGGATGATTGCTCTCTTTTCCTGAGATCCTGTTCTTGTTAGAGGATGTGATCTTGCAATAAACCAACCCTGAGAAATAAACTCAGTCTCGTTTGTGAAAGTCATCCTCTACACTGGTGACCTACGACAAACCATGGCCGGTGGCGACGGTCTTTCCGCACCGGACTCTTCAGGGGCCAACCGGGTTAACGCAGCTACCACACTACAGCTGCCCGATTTCTGGCAACATAACCTGCGCTCCTGGTTGACCACTGTGGAGGCGCAGTTCCACCTTCGGGGAATCTCAGCGGACGAAACGAGGTTCTACCATGTCGTCGCGAAGCTGGACAGCCTCACAGTGCAGCGGGTGGAGAGCCTGACCAACCACCCGCCCCAAGACGACAAGTATGGCGCACTGAAAGCCGCCCTCATTCGAGCCTTCACTCCCTCGATGGGAGAGCGAGCAGAGAAGCTCCTGGCGCTGACAGAAGGGGAAGCAGACAGGCCGGCAGATCTGATGGCGAAGATGATGAACCTGAGAGGCGAGGATGACGACAGCTTTATCTTCGCCCACCTCTTTCTCAGAACTCTACCGCCAGCAGTGAGAGTCACCCTGGCCAGCTCACAGCTACTCAACAACCGTGACTACCACGAGCTGGGCCAGGAGGCGCAGCGGCTCGTCGACGCCCATAGACGACACGCAGCCACGACGGCAGCAGCAGAGCTGAACGCACTCCTGCGAGACGAGGGGAGACCAGAGGCTGCAGCACCGGACCCACTGACGTCAGCAGCGGCAGAGGCCAGGAGAAGCGGAGCTGACAACACCCTCTGTTTCTACCATCGACGCTTTGCCGAGAGAGCGCGCAGATGCATCCCACCGTGCCGATACAAGCGCCAGGGAAACGCCAAGACCGAGAGCCGGTAGCAGCTGCGACTCTCGGCGCGAAGAACAAGCTGCTTTTCGTGACAGACGCAAATTCAGGGAAAGAATTCCTGGTGGACACAGGCTCCCAGCTAAGTTTCGTCAAGCCTTCCTACGCGGACCTGCTGAGGCCTTCCAGCGGACCCCTGGTGCTAGCAGCGAATGGCTCCACGATCAAAACCCTATGGGGAGAAGACGCTCCTCCTATCCCTCCACGGCCGCACCTTCGAGTGGACCTTCGTTGTAGCTGCAGTCAGCAACAACATGCTAGGTGCTGACTTTTTATGCTCAAACAGTTTATTAGTTGATCTTACTAATAGACGTATTGTAAATGCACTGTCTTTCTACTCTATCTCCTGCACAGCTCGGGTGGCCCTGCCTTCTGCACATCCCAATGTCACAGCTGCGGGTGGTAAGTTTCATGCACTACTCAATCAGTTTCCAGCACTCACGGTCCCAACATTTTCTGCGTCGGTTGCCAAACACGGGGTCGAGCATTTCATAACTACCTCTGGCCCCCCTGTTTTTGCAAAAGCTCGGTGCTTGGACCCAGCTAAACTGGCCATCGCGCGCGAGGAATTCGCCAACTTGGAAAAACTGGGCATTGTTAGACGCTCTAACAGCCCTTGATCGTCACCCCTGCATATGGTCCCCAAGGCTGACGGCTCGTGGCACCCTTGCGGTGATTTCCGCAGATTAAATAATGCTTCAGCACACGACCGCTACCCGATTCCGCACATTCAGGATTTTTCGGCATATTTGGCGGGGGCGCGCATCTTTTCCAAAATAGATTTGGTACGCAGTTATCACCAAGTCCCAGTCCGCGCGCAAGACATACCCAAAACGGCAGTTATAACTCCTTTCGGGCTTTTCGAGTTTTTGCGCATGCCTTTCGGCCTTAAAGGCACCGCACAGATGTTCCAACGCATGATGGATGCGGTATTGCGCGGCCTCCCTTTCGTGTTCGCCTATTTGGATGATATTTTGGTAGCCAGTGCATCCGAAGTCGAACACGAACGGCACCTCACAGCCGTTTTTCAGAGGCTGACAGAACACGGGCTGATAATTAACCCAGCGAAATGCCAATTCGGGGTAGCGCAAATCGATTTTTTGGGGCACCGCGGGTCTCCAGAAGGCGCGGTCTCGCTGCCTGATAAAGTGCGCGCGATAACGGATTTCCCCCAACCGCAGACAGTTAAAGCACTGCAAGAATTTTTGGGGATGGTCAATTTTTATAACCGCTTCCTCCCCAACACGGCACAGCTCATGCACCCATTGTACGCGGCACTAAAGAAGCAAAAACCTGCAACTAAGGTCGAGTGGTCCCCAGACCGGGAGCGCGCTTTCTCCCAGGTCAAATCGGCCCTCGCGAACGCTGCGTTATTGGCACACCCGGTGCCAGCAGCTCGCATGGCGCTAACCACGGACGCTTCCGACGTGGCAGTTGGGGCGGTTGTCGAGCAACTGGTAGCAGGGAGCTGGCAACCACTTGCGTTTTTCAGCAAAACATTGCGCGATAACGAGCGTAAATACAGCGCGTTTGATAGGGAGCTTTTAGCCCTGCATTTGGCCATCCGCCACTTCCAGTTCTGGCTGGAAGGGCGCCGTTTCACCGCGTTTGTAGACCACAAGCCATTAACATTTGCAATGGCTAAAATTTCAGAGCCTTGGTCAGGCCGACAACAGAGACAGCTGGCCGCGATTTCGGAGTTTACCACTGACATTCAACACGTGGCAGGCAAACACAATGTAGTGGCAGATTGTCTCTCGTGCGCAGTTGCAATGCCAGGCCCCCAGGGGGCAGACTCGGCGGCTGTAGACATGGGCCAGGCTTGCGGCGCGGAAGCGCTCGCAGCCCCGGTCTGCGTTGGATTAGATTATGCAGCCATGGCCGCCGAGCAGGTTAAGGATGCAGATGTGCGCACGCTCCAGTCTGGGCCAACAGGGCTAAGGCTGGAGCACAGGGTGCATCAAAGAGGTATGCCCCCTCTAATCTGCGATATCTCCACGGGGTGCCCCCGCCCCGTGGTCCCAGCCGCATGGTGTCGCCGTGTTTTTGACTTAATACATTCGCTGGCACATCCGGGTGTTCGCGCATCGATCAAAATGGTGGGAGAGAAATTTGTTTGGCCGGGGCTGCGTAAACAGGTCAAAGAATGGGCCGCAGCCTGCGCAGCGTGTCAAAGAGCAAAGGTACACAAGCACACGCGGGCCCCTCTAGAACCTTTTCACATCCCGGCCAAACGCTTCGACCACAGACCCCTCCCGCTGTCACAGGGGTTCACACACCTTCTAACTATGGTGGACCGCACTACGCGCTGGCCAGAGGCGGTCCCCCTGGCGTCAACCACAGCAGCAGACGTTGCGCGCGCTATTTTAACGGCTTGGGTCGCGCGCTTTGGAGTCCCGTCGGACATAACGTCTGACAGAGGACCCCAATTCAATTTGTTTCCGAGCTCTGGTCATCCATGGCACTCAGCGTGGGGGTGAAAATTCATCGCACAACTGCGTATAACCCCCAGGCCAACGGTTTGTGCGAACGCTTTCACCGGTCATTGAAAGCAGCCCTCAGAGCGGCTCTCACGGACACAAATTGGGTTGATAAACTTCCATGGGTTTTATTAGGGTTGCGTTCAGCACCTAAGGAAGATTTGCAAGCCTCTCCGGCCGAGCTAGTCTTCGCCTAACCTCTCCGGTTACCGGGAGAATTCCTTCCTGAGAACCCTGCACCAGATCGTCCCCCCGCTCAGCTGCTGCAGAGCGACGTGGGATCAAACACCCTCCCCGGCCCAGTTCATCACAGTTTCCCACGCGTTTTCGTGCCTAAAGCCTTAAAGAATGCAGAATTCGTCTTTGTTAGACACGATGCACAGAGGTTAGGTTTAAGACCACCTTATGATAGACCGTTCAGAGTGTTAGAAACCGGGGAAAAGCATTTTTTGCTCGATTTGGGAGACAGGAGGGAATTAGTCTGCATTAACAGACTCAAACCCGCTTTTGTGTTAGCTGATGAACAAGTGCAGTTAGCCAGGGCCCCCCGCTGCGGCAGGCCGCCGGGGAGACACTCTGCTAAGCTTTCACAAGGATGTGCTAACGACTCTAATTCACAGATGCAAGAAGCGGCTACTGGAAGGTCGAAACCGGCTTACAGCAGGTATGGCAGGCGATTGAAACCCAAGCAGCCGGAAGTGTGATGTGTTGTGCCTTTTTTTGCTGTTCTGTGTATTATGTTATGATGCTATGCATATTGGGGTGCACTTTGTCCTTATTTAGACATTTGGGGGGGGGGGTTATATGGCGCATATTTAAGGCGCATATATTGTATTCATATCCCCCACATTCACCTAGTAGGAATGACGGTGCATATTCCAGAAGCTTCATGTCTTAAGGACCAAAGAGGACCTGACCCTGTGAGGACCTACAGGAGGTGTGAAGTTGGCCTTGCAGGAGATGTGAAGCTGGAGAGAATGCCCCAGCAGGAGCCCCAGACGCTAGAGGGTCAGAGGACAATGGAGACGCCAAGGAGCCTCGGGCGCTAGATGTTTACCTAAGACTGTGGGTTGGGGGGGTGTGATTTGGTGTTGGGGGATTTGTGTCTGGTGAGACTATAAGAGCTGTGTTGGATGATTGCTCTGCCTCTTTTCCTGAGATCCTGTTCTTGTTAGAGGATGTGATCTTGCAATAAACCAACCCTGAGAAATAAACTCAGTCTCGTTTGTGAAAGTCATCCTCTACACTGTCACACTTCTGACAACAGTGATGCTACTGTCCTTTTCTTCTTTTTTCTTTCTGTGGGGAAAAATAAAATAAAACATAGAAATATTGAGGCTTGATGTCGAAACATTAAAAATGGACTTTGAGCATAAACATGAACAGGAAGTTAAGACACTGCTTAAGGGCACAGGAGGTGCAGATCTGAGTAAAGAAACTGAAAAATAGCTCAGTTTTTTTTTAGGATCTGAACTGCATAATCTCGGTTGAATTTACTTTAAAATATTAAAATATCCGTTAGATATTTGTTGCCTTTGGTTTCATTTGTTTGTGATATCATGACATTCTGGAAAGCACAATTTAGTCTTTTCTTAACAAAATGAAGACTGTAGCTTAACAAAGCTACAGGGCACTCAGAGAGCGCAGACCTCCACCAAGGCTGTTCACCCAAAGATCAAAATATGTTGTTTGATAGCGTGTCATCAGTTGTCTGTATCTAGATAGTTATGTGTTGATTGGTGCAATATTTTTCAAATTATTAGCAAAAATGTCAAAAACAGCCCTATCTGGCAATGTTAAAGAAAGACATAAAGTGATCCAGAATCCACAGCCTGATCTGGATCTCCTTCAAAATGTAGTCGGGTCGTCCTTGACCCAAGGACGATGTCTGGTGAAAGTGTCATTAAAATCCATCCAGTAGTTTTGCCTGATCCTGCTGACAGCAAACAAAGCAAAAGACAAACCAAGACAGATGAAAACATGACCTCCTTGGTGGAGAAATAACAGCAGTATTTCTTTGTGAAGAGACTGTTCTAATATTTGACAAAAGTCACTTTAGTAACGTGTGTCCATGTCAGTGACGGCTGCATTTATCAGGCTCACAGTGAGATACAGGATGTGGTCCTGAGTTTGATGCTGCTGCCAATTCCAAGTCTCCAGATATTCACTTGCAATGAACAATGAAGATTCAAACTTTGGTCTAGAAAGGTGCAGCAGAAAACTTTGTGACCTTTTACTCAGAAATCTGCAACTCTTTTCTTAAAAATATGCAACTTTTCTCACAAAACTTTGCAAAAAAAAATAAAACTCTTTCAAGAAAATTTGCAACCTTTATCTCATAAACTTATGATTATTCTTTTTTTAAATTGTCAACTTTTTCTCATAGTTTTGCAGCTTTTTCTGTAAATTTGCAACTGTTTCTCATAAATGTCCATATTTCCCCATAATGACTGTATAACTGTGTCCGTATGTATATTTATTTCCTGCTATGGCTAACCAGTTCTTCTCTTACTGACTGTTGCTCTTGTGCTGCTGCAATCCTGCAATTTCCCCACTGTGGGACTAATAAAGGCTGATCTGATCTGATGAATTTGCATTTTTCCCCTTTAAGAAGAAGCAGCAGCAGCAGCATCAGCAGCAGCAGCAGCAGCATCTCTGTTGTCATTCAGTCCATCCAGCCAATCATGTCTAATAGAACAAAATGACATTTCTTCATCTACAGTGTTAATCACATCTAGAATCTGAGGCGTCGCTGCCACAAACGACTTCCTCCATTCTATTATGCTGAGCACCAAGCTAGAAGGCAGGAAGTACCATTTTTATAAATGGTCTTTGGTAGGACCCGGCAAGAACTTGAACCCCCAACCTCTCAGCTGTGGGGCAGATGCTCTATTCACTAGGCCACCACTCTGGTAAACTGGTTAGTTTTTCTGAGAGATTTAAAAAAAAAATTCCATAAATTCTCATAAACTTATTGTACATTTTCAACTTTTTTGTAATATTTATTTCTTTTTAAATTTATACAACTTTTTTTTTTTAATTTTGCAGCTTTTTTTCCCAAAAATGTGCAACTTAGCATCAAATGTGCAAATTTGCTGCTTTTTACCTGTGGCAAATTTAAGAGATTTTTTTTGCAAGTTTTTGAAAAAAGTTGCAAATTTGTGAGAAAAAAGTTTCAACTTCCTAATTTTTTGCATTGCTGCTTAGAATTGGTGGTTTGCATTGATTTGATCCAGTTGTGTAACACGACAAAGGAGGTTCTGATGATCCTGGAGGACGATTCTTTCTTTGTTCTAGGCTGTGGGGGAGGATCCGCCTGGTGCCCTTCACACCTCTGAATGAGGCTGGGGGGATGGCAGGACAACATCTGGAATCAGTGAGAGAGAAACAACTGCATTTTTTAAAGGTACAGATTCAAGAAAAAAGAGAGAAAAAGTCCCAGAGGTGAATGTGTGGAGGAGCTGGAGTTGTGGAGGCTCCACTGGACCGTTCCTCGGTTCTGCTGCCAGGATCCTGCTGCTCCTCCATTCTGGTCTCTGGTCTGACTCTGGTGCGGGACTGAGGAGGAACAGCTGCGGGGGCCGAGACCAAAACCTGACCCGAGGTCGGGGGTTCCGGTGGAAAAGACCCACACAGCAAAAGCTCCACGGGGTCCACAACCTGTGGCCCCAGAGCCACCAAGGGGGGTGGGGGGTATTCACCAGTTTAAAATGAGGGACAAATGGATCAGTGTAAATTAGGGACAAATTTACAAGAATAAAGCTGCAAAAATATGATAAAAGATGGCAGTTTAAAAATTCAAGACTGAATTACAATGAGTAAAAATTGAAGCAGCATCCAGATGAGCGCTGCACATTTACAAGGAAAAACGTTGAGCATTTACAAGAAAAACATTTGAAAGTTAGGAGAAGAAAATTTAAAAACCAAGAGAAAAATTTACAAATTTTTGACAAAAAAAAAATAGCAGATTTACAGGAAAAAGTTGCAAATCAATAAAATGTTGAAAATTTATAAGAAAAAAGTTGTAAATTTTTGTGGAAAATATGCAAATAAATGAGAAAAAGTCAAACTTTTGAGAAAAATATTGAAAATTTACAAGCAAAAAGTTGCAAATTTTAGAGAAAAACATTTCTTGTTTTTAGGGAAAAACTTGCAAATTTACAGGAAAAAAAGAATTTTTTGAGGAAAAAAGATGCAGAATAAAGAGAAAAAGATACAAATTTATAGGAAAAAGTTGCAAATTTTTCAGAAAAAAGTTGCAAATTTATATAAGCAAAAATATTCAAATTTTTGAGAAAAAAGTTTAAAACTGACAAGGAAAAAATTGCAACATTTTGGAAAAAAAAAGTTGCAAATTTTTAAGAATAAAAATGATGCAAATTTACAAGAAAAAAGTGGAAAATTTATGAGAAAGGAGTTTAAAATCTACCAGAAAATAATTGCAAATTGCTAAAAATAATTGCTATTTGCTAATTGCTAAAAAAGTTTCAGATTTGCAGGAAAAAGTCAAGAGTAGCTGGATGCAGCGGCAATATGGCCGCCGAGTCGTGTGTGTAGCGGAACTGTGAACTGGATCTGGGGACCGGAAGTAACACAGAGTTCCGTGGAAAGGACATCCTGGTGTGAGCTGGAGACAGGAAGTTGCTCACGTAGCAGCCAGGAAAACAAACTGTAGCATTATAATCGGCTAAAATAACATTAAAATGTGGCGTCCTTTCCAGGAACTTTGAGTCACTTCCGGTCCCCAGTTCCGGTCCACAGATGACTCGGCGGCCATATTGCTGCTGCATCCAGATGGGTCTCAAAAAAGTTGCAAATCAAAATCTTCATAAAAATGTGTTAATTTATGATGGAAAAGGTGAAATTTCCTAGAACAAAGTTGTAACTTTAGAACTTTTGTGCATTTCTGCTTAGAATTGTGGCAGCAAAGCTGCTGGTGCAGCAAAGCCAAAAAAAGGTTCCTAACAGTTGAAAGTGAAAGCTGTCAGCAGCCACCTGGTGGACACGTCCACACCTGCACCACAAGTCCGAGACCAAACCCCTGCTGAAGCCTCAGGCCCTGACCTTCCTGACAGCATCAGGACTGCTGACTGGGCCAGTCTGGGAGGGCAGCAAGTGGCTCCAAATGGTAGAAATGGGACACGCTTTGTTACCTTGGCAACACTATAAAAGCTTTGATTCCTTTCTTAGAAGGATCAGGAAGCAAAAATAGTGTCTAAGAGATGCCAATCAAATCACAGGACAGAACCAGAACAGATTCCAGACCAAAGTCAAACCAGAAACCAGCAGGTTTTCTTGACAAAGGATGAAAGGAAATGATGCTGGAAGTTCAGTTCTGTGGGTTTCAGCATCTTTAGAGGTTTTGGTGGAACGTCTTCAAATAAAATCCCAATTCTGCTTTAAATCATTGCGTTCTCCTTCATTTTTGACATTTATAATTGTCAGATTTATAATTACTTTATACATTTACATTTATAACTGCAATATTTTCTGATTGAAATAAAGGGATCAAATTGTGTCTTATTTCATTTTCAAAAATGAAATAAAATCCATCCATCCATCTTCTACCGCTTTTCCGGAGGTCCGGGTCGCGGAGGCAGCAGTTCAAGCAGACAAGCCCAGACTTCCCTCTCCCCAGCCACCTGATCCAGCTCTTCAGAGGGGATACCAAGGCGTTCCCAGACCAGCTGGGAGACAGTGTCTCCACCGAGTCCTGGGTCTGCCCCGGGGTCTCCTCCCAGTGGGACGTGCCTGAAACACCTCAAGTGGGAGGCGTCCAGGAGGCATCCTGATCAGATGCCCAAACCACCTCAGCTGACTCCTTTCAATGTGGAGGAGCAGCGGTTCTACTCTGAGCCTCTCCCACATGACTGAGCTGACCTATTTATTGTAACCAAACTGTTAATTAGTGTGATGCGGCGGATGATAAAATGAGGCAGCGATGCTGAGGTTTTAAGGAAGTTTATTATATCATACCGCTGTCACGAGCTCCTCTCCCGGCGCCGTGCGTGCGCGCCGGGAGCGAGCCACGGCTCTCAGAGAAGAGGGACACAATGTCTGTGTCCAGCAGCAGCCGTTGTAGGAGTGAGAATGAGAGGATGTGTTACAGAACCTGTGCAGTATTTATACCCAACTCAAACAATACATCAAAGCAGATTCACAGCAGTTGGTCTGATCAAAGAGACTGCAGAACAGGCATGAGATATTTGCATTTGTGAGACATACATCACAATAGGCAGATTTGCTAGACTCTGCTCCAGCTGCAGAACAAAGAGGTTAAAAGGCACATCTACATATTGATCTGAGTCTCTAGGTCACAGTAAGGACAGGACGCATGAACACAATGCATGAAAGGTAACATTAACATCTCAGCAGTGTAGCGGAAAAAACCAGGAGTAGCGAGCTGTCTGTCCTTAGTCTGTTTGTGGGGGTTTTCCCAAACCGCCACAGTGACGTGAAAACATGTGAGCATCTATTGTGGCTCTCAGACTTGATTTCAGACTTTCTTCTTTCTTCAGGAATGAACTGATTAAACCTGCTGCAGCCTCTGAAGATGATTTCATTGATTACAACTGCAATCAATGAAATCAGCTTTTTTAAACTGCATCATTAACCAGAAACTCATTAAATTGGTTAAACGGTGTGTAATTCAGCATCAGCTCCAAGTCTGCATGTCATGTATCTTTATTTAGGCAAAAATCTTCAGTTCTTGTAAAGGGAGCATCATGTTCTGTTCTGTTGTGGGGTGGACATGGACCACTGCTGAAGGGTGGTCAGTGAGGAACAGCTGACCAATCAGGAGCTTTCCCTGAAGATAGCCTTGCATGGCGCTCTGAACTCTGGCTAATTCCCGTACCTTTAGCAGCATAGCATAGCATGCTGACGTGGAGAAAGGCTCATTTCAGGCCTCATGAAGTCAGCAGTGAGCAGTCAGCAACTTCCTGACTTCAGACTGGGACAGCCCTAAAGCCTTATTCAGGCTGCAGTTCCCCTCTAGTCCACTTTGGTCCACGTGCACTTTGGACGAGCCCGGCACGCATGTGGCGCTGTTCATGCTCACTTTTTCCATCTACCCAGGCCAAGCAGCTGACGAATGCGCTCAACCATAATCTGTAGTTTCACTCCCACCCTACAGGTAGTGCCAATAAGCTGACGAGCCAGGATTTTCACCAACAAAGAAATGCTGCTTTCTTTCCTTTCTGCTGCCTGACTTCCCGGTTTTCACATGTATGTTTATTCTCGTCTTCTGCTTCCTTGTTGTCTTCTTCGTCTACTTTGTCTTGGTGTGCTGTGTCGATATCACCACCTCGTGAACAGGATGTTCAGTCTTGTCCATGGGCTTTTATGTGCTTTTCAATGCGTTCAGGTTTTGGGCAGGTGGTGCGGTCCCAAAATTTGGGCTGCACGCGGTCAACCGCGGTCAAGCACTGCAGACACTAGCGGAGTGGAGACAATGACTTAAATTTTCTCCCACAAGGTTTCCGGTTACACGTACGCGGACAGCAGAGGTGCAGCATGAATCCAGCTTGAACCCTCAGCCACTTAACATGAACGCACCAAAAGTCACCAAGTCTGCAAGGGTGGAGCCTGAGGTTCGACTAGACTCCCAGTCCTACTAAGGAGATCTGACTTGTTTTCCAACATTTAACATGTCCCTTCAGCCGCAAGGGCTGCTGGGAAATGGGAAGTATATTTTCTAGGGTTGTTGGAAAAAATCGATTCATATAAGAATCTAGATTCTCATTTTACATGATGCAGAACTGATTCACAAAAATTAAGAATCAGTTTATTATTATGATTATTATTATTATTTTGATTATTTTGTGGTGGTACCGGGGTCCCGTCATGTGACACGTATTGACGCTTCATGATACATAATTACACATTAATGCTGCCGACGCAGGAGAACTCCACAGAGTAGCTTGCTAAGCTAGCAGCTGGAGGAAACAGTCGGAATGAAGAAAAAATGGAGCAGCAAGAAATTCCAGACAGGTCCGTCTGCAGCTCACAGACTCCATCAACGCCCCTTCAACTAGCTACGCTCCCTCAGCAAGTTCTGCCTTCATGTTCTGTCCCTCCACAGAATGGCTGGCCGTAGCTGACCGTGGCTGAGCAGCGCTGGGCTGATCGTGCACAGATTCAGGGGTTGTAGCCTTGTAGACGGACCACGGTGGCCACACATGTACAAGGACCAACGGAAAAGAATCGACAAATGAGAGCTTAGTCCATAGACGGTAAAAAAAGTTTATGGTCTGATCTTTGGATGACGTTTGAGTGACCACACCCTACCCCGTTGCCTAGCAACCCTGACAGCCACAGGTAAGGTTTTTTTCTGACATTTTTGACAGCGATGGAAGCAGAGCTCTTTTCATTTGATAAAAACCAAATCTTGTTATTGACTAAAAGTAGACAAAAACTATTGATGATGAACAGACTAAAATAAAACTATGAAAATAAAATCACAATAAATCTGGACTCAAATTAGGCGTCAAAAGTAAAATGCATAAATGGTCATTTTAGTTTTACTTCTAGCTTTAATGGAAGAAAAAAATCGATGTAGTTTTAACTGAGGAAATGAACAGTGGATGGAAGTTTGTTCTTGTTGGTGTGAAATGATTGCATTTCTTTGACCTTCTCCTGGAGAAGCTTCAGCAGCCAAAGGACCATGAGCAGATCATCAGCCAGAGTTCCACAAGACTCTAAAGTGGCCCCAGGTGTGAATGTGTGTGATGGTGGAAGGTTGGACGCTGCACCAGTGGCTGCCTCGTCCACTCAGGTGGAGGCCCTGGAATTCCCCACTGTGGCACTAATAAAAAGGAATCTGGATATTAAAGAAGTGGAGAAAGTTGTTCGTCCTGCTGCTGAACAACCACACTGCAGCACTTTAACAAACTCCAGAAAATTCTGAACCAGAAAAAAAAAATCATGAAATCTTGGAACAGAACTTTATTTTGTTTGATAATTTTAATTTGTTTTTAAGTCTCCAAAGAATGTAGATACTTCAGTTTATATTTGTGCAGGTTTAACATTAATTGTAGCATACCCCCCCGAATGAAGGATGACACTTTACTGATGATTTTTTAGGTTTAATGGCAGTAAACCCTCAAATTCACCGTAAGAGCTGGGAACCACACAGAAAAACATTGTATAAGCTAAAGTCCACACTCTTACAACTGTTAGCTAAAAATAACCTTAACTCTTGACACTAAATACTACAAAATATACATACATGTTAACACGAAAATTCAAATTGTCATATTTACATATTAAACATACCTTGTGCCTCTATCAAGGGGGCTGCTAATAACAAATACGTTTTATTTTTGTCACAACCTTTTCTTCCCCGTCTTTTGCCGCCGTTAGTTTGCTCACGCTAACGGTTATAACCGGAAGTTCCTTCAAAATAAAAGCACCGAATATCAAACAGGAAGCTAACCGTAACTGATAGTACATAAAAGTAATAAGCTCCAAAATAAAATATAAGCAAATGAAGAAATGTACATAGGGTTATTTACACTCCCACCAAAATTATGAGTATTTGGGTTCCATAAGAACATCAACAAATAATTTTCTCAAGCAAAAGAACCCATATAAAGAGGTTGCCTTAAGAACTTTTTAACAACAAGACCAGTTTTTGTACTGGACGCTCTACAACTGATAGCTCACTAGAGCGTTGACCTTTATTTAGTCTCTTTTCTCCAAGCGAAATCTTTGCTCTTCGCACAAGTCCATCTTTTCCACTAACAGTCTCTAAAACTCTTGCAAGTCTCCATTCACCTCTGGGCGCTAGTTCATCCATGTCTAACACAACATCACCTACTTTTAGATTCCTTTTTGGTGAATGCCATTTTTGCCTTGAAATGATGTTGTGAACATATTCCCGTCTCCAGCGGCTCCAGAACTGCTCTGCAAGGAACTGCACGCGGCGCCATCTCTTTTTGCCATATAGGTCCTCCTTTGGAAACGTGCCAGGTGGGGGCAACGGTGCGTTGGATTTCATGTGGAGCAGGTGATTGGGTGTAAGTGGTTCTAAGCTGTCAGGGTTGTTCAAGTTATCTATAGTTAGGGGTCTGCTGTTGACTATAGTCATGGCTTCATAGAATAGAGTCCTTAATGAAGCATCATTGAGTCTACCATGAGCAAGTGACAGAGTGGTATTCAGTACACTTCTGACAGTCTTTATCTGACGCTCCCACACTCCCCCTGCATGACTGGAGTGGGGTGCATTCATCACAAAGTCACATTGTCTTTCGGATAAGTAAGTACTTAGCTTCTGAGTGTCTAGTTCATTTAGGGCTGCTTTAAACTCATTTTGAGCGCCAACAAAGTTTGTTCCCTGGTCACATTGGATTCGTCTAACTGCACCTCTGATTGAAATGAAACACCTTAATGCGTTAATGAATGCATCAGTAGACAAGTCCTCTAATAGCTCGATGTGGATGGCACGAGAGCAAAAGCAAGTAAATAAGAGTCCATGCCGTTTGTGTTGTTTCCTTCCTTCTGTTGTCACAAACGGGCCAAAACAGTCCATGCCGCAGTGTGTGAAGGGAGGAGAGGGCTCTAAGCGCTGTGGAGGTAGGTCACTCATCCTCTGACCCTCTGGAGCTTTGCGGAGTCTGCGGCAGGTCACACACTGACCGATGTATGAAGCAACTGTTTTACTCATTCCTGGAATCCAGTAGGCACTAGATCTGATTTCATTTATGGTAAATCCCTTTCCTTGGTGTTTTACCTTGTTATGACAGTGAGATATTATGAGCTTAGCTGCACAGTGATCCTTTGGGATCACGATTGGATGTTTGAAGGTGTCACTTGTTGGTGAATGTCGAAGTCTCCCTCCCACCTTGAGGAGACCATCTGAGTCCATGAAAATGTCCAGTTTAAACAGTTTGTTGTGACGTGGGAGCTGTTTTCCTTTGTTCAACAGTTTTATTTCCTGTTCGTATGCTTGATGCTGCACATCACAAATGATCACAAGTTCAGCATTTTCCTGTTCACTCACTGTAGCTGGTGCATCTGACTTGATATGTTTAGCCCTTCTTATAAGATGTGCTACAGCTTTGATTGCTCTGGACCATGACGAGAACTTACTTGGACATTCAGCAAGACTCGCAGTGTTTGTGACTTTAGTTAACATTGTCTGTACTTTTCTGACTTCTGGATCTCCTATGGATAGATCCGGCTCAACAGTTTGTGGTGTGGGCAGTTCATTTTTCTTTATTTCTTCCTTGAGTTTGTCTACAAAAATGAGATCCTCTTGTGAGACTATTTTGTCGCTTGCCTTTGCATCCTTAAAATCAGACTCAAGAACTTTGATAACATCCATAGGTGTTACAGGAGGTAGTTCTTTTACCATGACTCTGTGGCACAGACTTGTTTCAGTTTCATTTGACTCTGATGTGGAGCCACCAACAATGCTCCACCCTAGCTCTGTCTGGATTGCAAATGGCTCATTGTCCTTTCCAAGCAGAACCTGTTTTGGAGCTAGAGTTCTGGAACAGTTAAACCCAATGAGTAGTCCAACATCACAGCTCAGAAGAGGAGGTATCTTATCAACAATCTCTGACAGATGGAGCCATTGCTTTGCAGTTTCGTTCGTGGGTATGTTGTCATAATTAAACGGAATATAGTCCTTTGTGTAAGAGGGTGGAAGGTCAATACAAACATCTGAGTTGTAACCTCTCACACGTAACCCTGGTACTCTCTGACTTTTGACTGTCATGTGAACTCCCAGCATTGTGGTTAGTTTTAGATTAACTGGATGAGAGTCTGCTTGTAACTGGTTAGTTACCTCTTCACTAACAAATGTATTGTCACTTTGTGTGTCTAATAAAGCATACACTAACTGCTCTTTAGAAGGTCTCTGGGTAGTGGAAACCCACACAGGAACAATCATGGAGGTACTACCTGATTGACCCACCTTTGTGACGTTCAGAGCTGTGACTGCCATAGTATCATTTTCTGTGGTTGGTGTAATGTTTGTGGAGCTCTGAGGTCCTTCATTTGCCTTGTGATTCTCATTGTGCAAACAAGTGGGGTGTCGTCCTTTGCAAGTGTCACATGTGTGGCGATGACAGTCTTTGGCATTGTGGCCCACCTTTAAGCACCCGTAGCACAGTTTATTGTCCTTTACAAATGTCTGTTTGTCGTCTAGTGACTTTTCTGAGAAGCTTGGGCACTTTGACAACTGATGCCTTTCATCTTTGCAGAACATGCAGGGTACCTTTAACTTTGTGTCATTTAACTTTGCTTTATCTGCATGTGCTGTAGCTTGTGTTGTAAAGACTTGGGTTGCAAATCTGTTTGGTTTAATCTCTTTTGCATGTCCTTTTTCCAGAGATGAACTGCATGAATGGAGTGCATAGGAAGAAGTCACAGGATTACATGCAATTTCCGCCTCGAGTGCTACAAACTCTGCAAAATCCTTGAAAGAGGGGAAATCTTTACCTTCCATGAGAGCAACTGTGACCTGACGATTCCAACGTGTTGCGAGCCATTCTGGAACCTTTTGCAATAACTTTTGGTTTTCCTCACAGTCACTCAGTATCTCTAAGCCCTTTACATGTGGTGTTGCTTGGAGACAGGTTGTGAGAAAATCAGAAAATGTCCATAAACCTTCTGCATCCTTTGAGTGGATTTTAGGCCACTTTGACAGTTTGTCTCTGAATGCCTTTTGAATAACAAAAGGCTGACCATAACGTTGGTCAAGCCTTTTCCAGGCATCTTTGTATGCCTCTTCGTCGCTACGATAAAATGTGCCCTCAAGGCATTTAAGTGCTGGGCCAGTAATATACCTTTTTAACAAGTGCAGTTTATCAGCAGGAGATATACCTTTGCAGTCTATCAGTGAGCTGAAGGAAGCCTTCCATTCGATATAGGTGATGGGATCTCCGCTGAACACGATAGGCACTGGCACTGGGATTCTGTTTACAGCTATGCTGTCTTGGATAGCTTTAGCCAGCTGGGAAATGTCTGTGGGAGGCGATGGAGAAACAACTTGAGAGTGTGGTTGTTGCACAGAATAGTTGACAGGAAGGGATGCATATTGTTGCATGAGCGGGTGGTATGAACCTGTGGAGAGCAATGGGGCTGGTTGTGCAAAGCTTTGGTTGACAGGAGAAGTCCCATTGTTCTGTAACATACATTGACTGTCCGTATCAACTTTCAATTCCTTGTCATAAATCTCTAATTTTGCACGTGCAGCTTGCCTTTCCTTTTCTGCTTGTAAGCGCTCTAGTTCAAACTTTTGTGCATCCAATTCTCTCCTGTGTTTCTCTTCCATTTCTCTTAATTTTTCCCTTTGTTTGATTTCCTCTTGTGTGATTTTATACTGAGCTTCTTTAGCAGCTAATTCTGCAGCTGCATCAATTCTTTTGGCAGTGATGCTCGCTTCAGAGTGATAACTGGACTGTGATGAAGTGCCAAAAATGGACTTAGCATGGTCATAAGTTAAGAGTTGATGGAGGCGCTGCTTTTCTCTATCTGCATCATATTCATCTATGGCTGCTAAACGCTCTGAAATGATTTTCATAATGTCTTTTGTCACAGATTCACAGGAGTCCATTTTACGCCTTATGACATGGGATGGTGCATTATGCTCTCTTAGTTCACTGTATGCTTTTGTCATGTCATTTACTGTCCTTTCAATATCATCAGCCATTTCTGCTAACTGTGAATCTGACAGCTCACTTTTGAGGTCTGCTCTGTAAATTCTGACCTGACCTTTCCAATGTTCATAGATAGTTAACAGCCTTTTCTCTCTTTTAGTCTGTTCATCCTTCTGATATAACAGCATTTTCTCTGTAGGCACACTAGGCCTTTCTGATCGCCTTGGTAACGTTTCATTAACTGTTTCCTCTCGTTGTTCCTTTTCATTTATCTGTTCTGATTTATTATCTTCCATTTTGAGAGTGATTGCTTGTCACCGTATCCTTAGACCGTTGCTGCAGCTCGCTGCTCCGCGTCGTTTCCGTGCCGTTCCTTGAAATCGCGGGCAGCTCGTTGTAGCACGTTGGATGAAGCGTCTCCTCTTGGCCTCGACCAGGCGACAGGCCTTCACCTCTCCCGGAGGTAAGCTCTTACTGTAGCATACCCCCCCGAATGAAGGATGACACTTTACTGATGATTTTTTAGGTTTAATGGCAGTAAACCCTCAAATTCACCGTAAGAGCTGGGAACCACACAGAAAAACATTGTATAAGCTAAAGTCCACACTCTTACAACTGTTAGCTGAAAATAACCTTGACTCTTGACACTAAATACTACAAAATATACATACATGTTAACACGAAAATTCAAATTGTCATATTTACATATTAAACATACCTTGTGCCTCTATCAAGGGGGCTGCTAATAACAAATACGTTTTATTTTTATCACAACCTTTTCTTCCCCGTCTTTTGCCGCCGTTAGTTTGCTCACGCTAACGGTTATAACCGGAAGTTCCTTCAAAATAAAAGCACCGAATATCAAACAGGAAGCTAACCGTAACTGATAGTACATAAAAGTAATAAGCTCCAAAATAAAATATAAGCAAATGAAGAAATGTACATAGGGTTATTTACATTAATGCTGCTGATCTTCTGCATCAGTTGATTCAGTTCTGATTGAATGTGTTCATTGCATTAAGTTCCTGTATAGGTAACTGTACACTGACTGCAGTCAGGAAGCTCTACTGTTTAAATGGACGTTCACAGGATCTGTGATAGAACTGACTTTAGTTTAAATGAATAGTCTCTATTTCTAGAACGCTGGAGGGCGACCAAACCTCCACACTGTGGAAAAGCTGTTAGCAACTGATGCTGAAAAGGAACATTTTCAACATTTATTTCACTTGTGAACAATTTCATTGTTGAAACTCACAAGTTTTTTAAGAACTAAAAAGCAGTTTCTAACCTAAGTCTGATTTTTTTATTTAACAGTACTTTTATTGCACATCAGTGATGTAATTTTAAAAAAATAGAACCTCTCAAAACATCAACACACTGGACTCTGATTTCAAGCTGAACTCAGCATTTTTTGCAGTGCAGTGGCCTTTTTTTTTTTTCTGAGATTAGTGGGTTTTTGTTCTGGACTGAGAGCCAAATGTGAATCATATTGCCAAGATTTGGAGCATCTTGTCTCAGAGTGATGCTGAGAAACTGATCCACGCTTTTGTTAGCTCTAGATTAGATTATTGTAACTCTTTATCATCAGGTTGTCCTAAAACATCTTTAAAAAGTCTTCAGCTGATCCAAAATGCTGCAAGAGTTTTAACAGGTACTAGAAAGAGAGATCATATCTCTCCGGTTCTGGCCTCCCTTCACTGGCTTCCAATAGAGTTTAGAATTAAGTTTAAAATCCTTCTTCTTACTTACAAAACTCTAAACAATCAGGCCCCTTTTTCTTTAAAAGATCTGATGTTACCCTATTATCCTAACAGAGCACTACGCTCCCAAAATGCTGGATTACTTGTAATATCCAGAATCTCCAAAAGTACAATGGGAGGCAGAGCCTTCAGTTATCAGGCTCCTCTCCTGTGGAACCAGCTGCCAATCTGGATTCGGGAGTCAGACTCGATCTCTGTTTATAAGACAGGGTTAAAACCTTCCTTTTTGATATAGCTTATAGTTAGGGAGGGATCATGTGTTTCTGAACCCTCCTTTAGTTATGCTGCTAATAGGTTTAGACAGCCAGGGGACCTCCCACGATGCACTGGGCTTCACTCCTTTCTTTACTCTCAGTGAAATCTTTTTGGTGGTCATTAACATCTGTTTGTTCTCTCCCATAGATTGAGTCCCCATCGTGCTGTTCGCTCTCTACATATCTGTTCTTTTCTTCTTCTCCACAAATGTACAATTTGGAAAACATTTTTACGTATCATAAAACAAAATTACATGTATGAAAACAAATTTACAAGTCTCAAAACAAATTTATATTTCAAAAAACAAATTAACAAGTGGCGAAACACTTTTACAAATCCTTGAACAAATTTACATGTCATGCCAACTGGAAAAGGAACGTACAAGTGGTTGACCTGGAAGTGACAATGTGAGCGGTCAATTCAAGATTTAGCATGGCAGTTAAAAAATACTAAATTAGCTCAGCAGTAAAACAGAAAGAACATGGAGAGTAAGAGAGAAGACAGATTGGTGTTCTTGTTGCTGATGCAGTTTATGGTGACAAATAGAGACCGAGTCATGTTTTGTTCGTTTGGTAGCATGAAGCGCTTAACGCAGTTTTGTTTCTCGTGTTGTCGATCTTTGGAGTTTTTAAGTAGCACAGACCAGATGGAGGGACCAAACACACAGGGGACATCTCAGCAGCCGGGAACACCCGATGATAAACGAAGTGCAGCTTCACGCTAGCTATCTGAAGCCTTGTGAATGAAAGTGAATAGTGTGGTGTTAGCGACTGCCAACTTTCTGAAATGCTGAAATGGCCCTCTGTTCATTTCAGCAGAAAAACCTTGCCCATCATTTGAACACTTCATGGAGCACAGAAGCTCCAAGTCAAAAGAACGACAGTCGTTTCAGTTTGGACCGAAAGAAAGACAAGGGGTTAAAGAAAGAAAACAGATCCAGGTCATTTGGACCGACTGTCAAACTGAACTTCCAGATAACTCAGTGGATGAGGATCATACAGTCATGTGAAAAAATTAGGACACCCTATTAAATATTCAGTTCTTTATTAAGAAATGTTCACATATCTATGTCGAACCTTGTTTTTGTTTTTATTTGTATTTTTTAACATTTATTTTAGCCATTTTAAGTTCGAATGAATGTGGGGGTGTCCTAATTTATTCTTCACTATGTTTAGAATTACATTTTACAGAAAATTTGAAAAAAAGTCTTTAATTCATTTTTAATTGTTTACTTGTATTACATGAATCTCCCAGTATTTTTAATATTGATATTAAATATCTATATGTCCAAATACGGTGGTGTGAAAAAGTGTTTGCCCCCTTCCTGATTTCTCATTTTTGTGTGTGTTGCCACACTAAAATGTTTCAGATCATCTAACAAATTTAAATATTAGACAACGATAAGACAAGTAAACACAAAATGTAGTTTTTAAATGAAGGTGTTTATTATTAAGGTTAAAAAAAAAACAAACCTACATGGTGTTGTGTGAAAAAGTGATTGCCTCCTAAACCTAATAACTGGTTGGGCCACCCTTAGCAGCAACAACTGCAATCAGGCGTTTGCCATAACTGTCAATGAGACTTTTACAGCGCTGTGGAGGAATTTTGGCCCACTCATCTTTGCTGAATTGTTGTAATTCAGCCACATTGGGGGGTTTTCCAGCATGAACCGCCTTTTTAAGGTCATTCCACAGCATCTCAATCAGATTCAGGTCAGGACTGAAAACATTACTCGGACTGATGTCTTTCGTCTCTTCTTTGGTTTGGGTTCTTCTTCTTCTTCTTTAGTGGATCCTGAGTCTACATGCCGGCTTCCTTCCTCGTCTTGGATCTCAGTTCCAGCAGAGTTGTGAGAGAGGAGCTGCTCACTGTTTGGTTCTGCTTCACTCTGCTGCTTTTCCTCACAAACAAGAGTCCCCATGAAGGGATCGGCCTCCAGCTTCACTACCAGCTCTTCTCCCTCCTGACTGATGCACAGTTCCTCCTGTTCCTCTTTAACCTGTGGAGCTTCTGGTTCCTCCTGGTCCAGGACAGAGTTCCTCTCCTGGTTCCAGAGCTGCTGCTCAGTCAGAACTTCCTCCACTTTACATTCAGGTTGCTGTGAGAAATCTGGAGGAACAAAGGCAAAAAGTCAGAAAAGAAGAGTTTCACTACACAAATGAATAAGAAAAAAATGTGCCAAATTTAGGATTTAAAAACAAGAGATTACACATTTAAGACACAACCATGATTGAAAAACAGATCCAGAGTTTTCTAAAGCCTCATTCAGACCATTATAGTCCCACATTCCTATTCTGTGGATTTTTATCTGGGAGCACCAGCGCATATTCAGCAGTCTGCGCTGACGATCGATCTCTTCCTCGTACTGGTTGGTGATTAGTTCAAACTCTGTGATTATTTCTTCAGCAGCAGCAGCCAGTCGCTCTCTCACCAACTCTCTCAGACGCCCACCTGAAAACATCTTTACGGTTTGTTTACTTCCTCCAGATGTTGTGATGTGGCTGCTGACGGTCAGAGCTAGCAGGATGAGGCTAGTTCAGTTAGCCTGAAGGCCCAATAAAAGTCCTCAGACTCAGAATGTGGACTTCTACGTGGTTCTTTATTCTCCAGCACTCAGCGCAGACCATCAATGGCAGGACTCCACAGAGCTACATCAGCTATTCATCCATGAGGAGCAGAACAGGAGCCGAACCACCAACACAGACCAGCTAAACATTCTCACCAACCTGTTCCGGCAACAATCAGAAAACAGATGCATTCTTCACTATGATCCACCTGGCAGGTATAAGAGACAATCTCCTTTCTGCTTCCTTATTCTTTAGAATACTATGAATATAATCCAATTTTTAAAAAATTAAAACTTTCTAATTTTCTATACTCATGTGAGTGGAAAACAAACCACATGTCCAAAATGATGAGGTTCTTGACGTCAGTGTCTCTTTGTTCAAGCGGTCCACAGAATCTCACATAACTCAAAGTCATGGAGAGCAGCTCCCCTAACAGAGCGGCACACCAGCATTTAACCCTCAGAATGTCTCCTGATTGTCTCACACCTTTTGTCCTCTGGAGTCCAAAATGACCCCGCCTGGTTTGGTTTAAAGCTTAGAGTATAAATTGTCAATTAATTCTGTATTAAACCTTTAGTCTGACGTCAGTCCAACCGGTTACCACAATTTTCCCCTTTGGTTTAGAACTCAGGACCAACAGACCTCGTTTACATCAAGATCTACCCTGTTTTTGAGTTGATCCTCATGTTGTTCTGGGGTCATTCTGAGGGTTAAACACACACAGATGACATCATACTTCCTAGCAACAGATAAGATCTCTCTTCTCTGGCATGGGAGAGAGTCTCAGTTCAAACTTCACCCCTCTATCTCCAAGCCCACCTGAGGGCTAAACTACGAAGCTCGTTCAACTTACCCAGCTTGGGTGTGCATGTGTGAATCCATGTGAACATGTGGGGAGAACACAGGGGGAAACCAGAAGACGACCCCAACCGACAACCAAACCCATCATCCACAAATCTCCATCACCCCACCAGGGGAGCACGGCCCCCACCCCATCACCCCTATCCTGTAGAAACCAGTTCTGGCCCTGCCAGAGGCAACCAGCACACCACCCACCATCACGGGACGCACGGCCAAGGGAGCCCCAGCAAAGACCGAGGTGGCCAAACCCCCAGCCGGCCCGGCACTGGCAGGGCCACCCCCAGTGGGACACAGGAAGAAAGAGCCAGAGGAAAGCCCTCCAGCAGCTTTCCCCCCACAGGGAGGGACATCAGAGGACAGACCCACCAGAACACCAGCCAGCCGCTGCCCCACCACCCAGATATATTTTCAGTAGAACTTTAAAAACCAGACCATCAATGACGAAGGAGCTCATTCTGGCCTGATGACATCAGAGTGTTCTTGTGCTTGTGCACCGTGCTCTGGAAAAAAAACTGTGTGCCCTGTATGCCAACAACAGCTTGTCACTCACAGCTCAGCACTTCTGCTTTTCCTCTGGTCAGACTTTCTACTGATTTTTTAATTGCAGTCTCTAAATAACGAATGAATGAATGAATGAATCTTTATTTCAGACAGATTAGATTAAAAGATTAAAAGAAAGGAACAGAATAATATAACAAGGGAAAAAATCCAACAAGGTCAAATTAAACAATAACTCCTCAGATTATACAATTCAACATAAGTTATCTGAAATGGGTGATGGCTGAAGCCGCAGCTTATATTGCCCACCCATGTTCCATCTAAGAATTCAAAAAGAAAAGAAAAGTCTTTACAAATCAGAGCAAAGCGAAGACAAAACGTGACAAAACAAAACTAAGCAACAGCACAACACAGACTGGATATGATAATCCTGATGTGATTTGACATGTCGTTTTGTATCTATGTTTGGAGTATTTCTTCCTTTAGTTTTTGTTTAAATTGTCCAAGCGTTGTACATGATTTTAATTCAGGTCCAAAAGCGTTCCACAGTCTGACTCCCTGCACTGAGACACAGTGTTGCTTGGTGGTAGTTCTCACTGAAGGTTTCTGAAATATACATGTTCCTCTGAAATGATTTTGTTTCTCCCTTACTTGGAACAACTGAGGCCAACCGGAGATCTGCAGCACTACGGTATCGCTACGTCTAGGCAGGATTCTGACTTAGAGGCGTTCAGTCATAATCCCACAGATGGGAGCTTCGCACCAGTGGACAACAATGGACAGGAAACAGATTCTAGCATTGGTAGCAGCTCTGGATGCAAAATATAACGACACGACAAACAGGAGTCTGGGAACAGACTGTACCGGTGTCCTATGTCCCACCCTTCCTTGATTCTGATTGGCTGCTTAGAAAGGTCTGACATTGAGGAGCTCAGCTGGAGTCTGAAAAGTTGAACTTTTTTCAGCCCTGATCGCCGCGGCAAAAATCTAAAAAAAAATTTAAATCAAATCACCCTTTATTGTCATTCAACAGTACAACCAATCATGTACAGTAGAAGGAGATTGTGTTCTACCTACCTACAGTGTTAATCACACACACCCCAAGTGTAGAATCAGAGGGCCGCTGCCATGCAAGGCGCCGCCACAAATTTCCCTCCTCCACTTCGTTATTGCTGAGCACCAAGCTGGACAGCAGGAAGTTCCACTTTTATATGGTCTTCGGCATGACCCGGCCGGGATTTGAACCCCCGCCTCCCGGGTGTGGGGCGGATGCTCTACCAACTGAGCCACCACTCCGGTCACTAAAAAGCGGCCACTGCAGAGAGCGTTTCAGCGCCGAGGGGCTCAGCGCTGGACTACATGGAGAATGAAGAGAAAATAGTCGCCCACAGCGGAAAGAAAACACGTTTGGTGGACAAGCAGCCTTACAGTAGGCTGTTAATTACTCAAGAAGAAGGAACAGGAGTAAGTGTGTGTGTGTGTGTGTGTGTGTGTGTGTGTGTGTGTGTGCCCTCACTTCAGGTCAGAGCAACAGCGCCTCAAAATGTTTCTGCACGTCCCTGGAGCGCAGTTTTCTCCAAGTTTTCCATAGTTAGCATTAGCCTCTGGATGGAGCCTGCCTGCTGTGGCAGACCGTTCCCCTCCAGCTCCACCTACAGGAATATAACAGACTAGAGTGCTCACAGCCTACATTTTTATGGCAAATTTAGGTGCCATATTGGTACTGGACAGGGCTTAATCTCGTTCACACAGCAAACCAGCAATGCACTAAGCAGCAGCAGAGCTGAATCGTCACAATCACAGACTCAGAAGAAACCCACCCAGCCATTATTTTATTAAATTTGGTAACACCCCCCCACACACACACATCTGCCACAAGCAATCTGACCTGATCTGACCAAAAGTAGGACAAATAACACACTTTATGTCCTGCAAACATGCTGCTGTCAATAAAAATACACTTAACATTGAACAAATTTTGATTTTGATTTGATTTTGTATACTTTATTGATCCCCAGAATTTTAAGTGTATACTTAAAATAAGTGTAATGTTCATAATAATAAGTGTAAAGTAGTTGATTAAATTGGTCCTTTCAGTGACAGTCAGGGTCACATGTACAAACATTTTTCTCCACACAATCAGATCATTTGTATCAACAGATTTATAAATTACAAGAATAAATCAATTTTTTAATGACAAATGAGTTGAAAATAATTTGGGGTCATTTTACAACAGTTAAAAAGGTCACAAATTGACTTATAATGAAGTTTTGTAAACATCATGTATTTATTTTGCATGGACTTTGTATTGAATTATTTTGTGTTCTGATAAAGTTTGGCTTCACCGTATCACCAACAAGGCCAACAACAGCTTCCAAGCAGGGAACCTCCAGTCTGCCTAAAATTCTATCAAGGAGTTGTGCCAACCCCCTCAAAAACGGCAGTCGTCATCCCCCCCGCTAGCTGCCGACAGCAAAAGCCTCGTCATGAACCCGACGACCAAACTCCAACGATGGAGAGAGCACTACATGAGCGTCCTCTGCAAGCCCCCTCCTCCCACCTCAGATTAGCTGCAGCAGTATGTCGATGCCGGTGTTGAAGACAACTCAATCAGCCTCACCTCACCCTCAATCAGTGAGTTGTCAGATACCGTCAAGAAGCTCCTCTCTGGGCGAGCCCCCAGCACTGATGGAGTTACGGCAGAGATGATGAAAGCCGCCCTCACCTCAGTCATCCCTCGGCTGGAACATCTGTGCTGCTTCATCTCGGCAGAAGAACGCATCCCTGGGGAGTGCAGGTATGAGGTCATTCTGTCCTTCTATAAGAACAAGGGTGACCATCGGAGCACAGTCAGCTATCATCCCATCATGCTGCTGTCCATCCCTGACAAGGTAATCACCACCGTCATCCTGAGCCGCATCCGACCCCTGCTCCTTGCCAAGCACTGCCACCAGAAGGCCAGCTTCACCCCTCGCCGATCCACAGTGGACTGCGTCCTTGCCTTGAGTGTCCTGGCACAGCAACCAAGGGAGTACCGCCAACTTCTATATGCGGCCTATGTTGACCTCAAAGCTGCCTTCAACTCCCTAGACAGGAACACCTTCTGGCAAATCCTTTGTGGCATTGGAGTCCCGCCCAAGTACATCAACATCCTCCGTAATCTCTATACCAACACTGTGTGCAGGGTACGCACCAAGAGTGATATGTCAGACCCTTTTGTCACCACCTCTAGAGTCCGGCAGGGATGCGTTGCCACCCACCATCTGGATACATTCCATCAGACCTGCCTCCGTAACATGCTCGGCATCCGATGGTTCCACCACACCACAAATGGTGAGGTCAATAGGAGGGCTGGCTGTCCTATCTCCATCTCTACCGTCATCAGAAGAGGGAGGCTGCATCTCCTCGGTCACGTGGCCAGGCTGGAAGATGGGACACTGGCAAAGCAGGCCCACTCCGCGAGCGCTCGTCCACCCCCCAAGGCTGGCATCACCCCAAAGGTCAGCCCAGACTGTCCTGGATGACCAAGATTGCAATGATAAGATCTCTGGCTGACCTCATTGCCCTAGCCCAAGATCACACTGTATGGCAGGCATGCCCAAAGTCTGGCCCGTGTCCAAATTTCCACCGGCCCGAAGCGTCCTGTCATAAAATCAATAATATGTGGCCCGCCAGCACAGTTTCCCACAGTAAACAATACACACATACCAAAAACAGCAATTTTGTATTTCACCAGAGGGTGGCAGTAGACCTGTGGCCGCATTCTCGTTGCATGACCCCTGTGTGAACTTTCCGGCATCGGATAACCGATGCCGGAACTCCGCGATCCTGTTTGGCTGGCTGATTTTGGATTTTTAGTTGATATAACACGACATCTGAACGCGCTGAACACGAGCCTTCAGGGGCAAAATGCAGTGGTGAGCCAACTGTATTCATACATAAAAGCTTTTCGGACAAAGCTGCTACTTTTCCAAAGGCACCTGTCACAAACGCAGCCCAATACCAAACATTTCCCATCACTGCAGGAAATGATGGCCAGTTTTCCAGAAAACAATATCAGTGCGCAAATGAGGAGGTATGCAGAAAACATCTCATCTCTGACTGAGGAGTTTCAACAGCGTTTCAGGGATTTCGCAGCTATTGAAAAGGAGATCACACTTTTTTCCACTCCTTTTTCCGTGGATCCTAATGACGCTCCAGACCACCTGCAGCTGGAGCTCATTGAGCTGCAGTGTGACGCGGAGTGTCACGGTCGTCACTAACAACTCCCTCTCGTTGACTTTTACCGCCAGCTGGACAAAGACAGGTTCCAAGAGATTCAAACATTTGCTAAGAAAATGCTGAGCTTGTTTGGCTCGACATACTTGTGCGAGAAGACGTTCTCGGTTATGAACATTAACAAGAACCATGTGAGGACAAGACTAAGTGACTCTCACCTGCGTGACATCTTGTGCATCAAAACCACTGCTTTTGAGCCAGACCTGGCCTGCTGACTGCAGTCGAAACACCAGTGTCACCCTTCACATTAATGCAGGCACATTTTTTTTTTTTTTATTCTTCTGAGGAGAATAAATTCCAAAGTCTCAGTGAACTGATTTTTTGTGATGATCAAACCACAGTTTTGTCAAATTTCTGTCACTTAATTTAACTATACTATTCTTTGTCAAAATGCACTGGGATGTGATTTGTTGAAACAAAATCAATAAATACACGTTTCTAAAAATATTCTGAGTCAAATTTCATAAAATAGTTTATTTGTATGTAATTTATTATTATTTTAACCTTTAACTATCCTGGTAATGCAATTGACAACAGATTCTCATTTGCAATGTCAACCTAGCTGCAGACAGCAAAGTGATATAGATACATATTTACATGGTAATTTACAATGGTAATGGTTCGAGGAATGTCAGGCTGAATGGTCGGCCCCCATACGTTTTCACCTGACCAAATCTGGCCCTCTTTGGAAACATTTTGGACACCCCTGCTGTATGGCATTTCCAGTTGGTTTGAAATAAGAAAAAGATTCATCCTTTCTTGGAGAAGAGCTAAGACCCCCTTTCTTACCCTTCACCTAAAGACCACAGCTTTGAAGCCACATTCCATTGGTAAATTGACCCTCAAATCTCCCCTCCATGCCAGGTATGGTTTGGAACCCCCTATCGTAAATTTGATGGAGTACATTCCCACAAGACAGTTTGACGTTTTAATAGCCGTCTGAAATTTTCCAGATCTGCACTCCCTTTTCTCTCCAAACTCAAGAGTCCAACATTGCCCTCCAATGGATAACACAGGAATATTTCTCTCTGAAGTTAAACTATTAATTGTGAACAATGAAATAACTTATCTTTTTTCCCTACACACGGTGTCCACTTTTGAAGATAATGGCGGGACCCTGTGATGGACAATTATGGTTTGAAATACTTTTATGGATATGATTTGATGCGTTTATTTTCAGGATGAATTAATTTTGCATGCCTACCATAAAGAAATGATCACATTTATAATGTAGACACATTGTTCCTTTATTAAGTAAAATATGTCACTGAAGTTTTTAAGAATTTATGCTTTAATAGGCAGCATATGTATGTTTAGGAGGATTTCATTTTTCATATCAAATTCTCTCTCCTTGTCTTATGGGTGAGGCTACATTCCAAAAACTATGAACTGACCAATCAGCTTCCAAGTCTCCACGCATCTCCTTTTTAGTCAGTTTACAATCTCTGCTGGACAAAGAAACTCAGTGCAATTGGAAAAAGTTTACACTAATAGGCAGATCCAACCCTGATCTTTAACTGTAGTGGGGGGAAAAAAATTTTTTTCTTTGTCACCGTAGCAGTCAAGTTTCAAGTTTGGAGTGACTTCTGAAGAAGCAGTTCCTGCTCTTCCTTTTTATTAAGCAGGCCCAGAGCTCTACTCTGTGCAAACTTTTTTCTTTTCTTTAAAATTCACTTTTTCCTATTTTACTCCTTTTCTTAAATTACCGTGTTAAGAAGATTTTGTTTGATTTTAACTGAGCTTAAATCAACATCGGAAGAAACAGATTTGTGATTTTTTTTTTAAATAATTTATCAAGTTTGATTTTCTGATTGGACTTTGAATGATAAACAAATATCTGGAATTTGATAACCTTGCCAAATTCCTTTTTCTGTGCCTAAGACAACCTCGGTCAGCAGAATGAGCATCGAGCTTCCACATATGTGATCCCAGGAGTAGGTCGAGCCATGGGGCACAACCCATCTGCCATTCTGTCTCAACAGAATCTACGCCAATCCAGCTGGATCAAGATGGTTCCGGACTGCCTGCTACCACCAGGGGACACAAGCTGACTCTGCTGTGCTGAAGGTCTGTTGTCCAAATTAGATTTAATTCTTCAGAATATTCCTGGTTTAAATTCTATTCACCTAATATCTTCAAACTCCTGTCAGAACTTCAAATGCATTTGTCTTTTCATTAATCTCCGTTCCTTTTCAGAGTAACACAAATTTTCCTTTTTATGAAATAGTTTAATCATCATTTCTTCATAAAATTGCATCCATTTTTCTTAACAAATGCTATTTTATGGTCCTTCATTTTCCATTACAGTGCCAGTTGAAGCTATGTTTTTCCTCGGTTCCACAAATGTTTGATAATACACTTTATGCTCAGTAACCCACTACCAGTCTAACGTGCTCATGATACATGTTGAGTTCACGGTCTTAAAGTCATCTGAATGTGTTCATATATCCTGAAATTTCTCATTAGACTATTAGAAAGGCATATGGGAGTTACTGTTTGAGACCATGTCCATCTTCTTGATTAAAAGCAGACAAGAACTTAGAAGGTGTTTTTTTTTAGACTGATTCATTATTGGTACAAATACAGAATTATTAATAAATTGTCCATTCTTTCGGACTGGTGCCCCACGAGCTTATGTGTGTTTGTAATGAAGAGAAACCTCATTCCTACTCACGCATATTTACATTAATACTTGTATCAACCATAAACTACACATATAAAACCCTACAGCCTGCCTTCAGATGATTGGCTGCAATGGTCACTTAACTGGCCAGGCGAGGATTAAGTTAAGTAATAAAGTTTTTACAAATAATCTTTAATTTACAAAAAGCCAGAGGTGCTGCTTGAAGTAGAACTTGTTCCACTTTACTGTGCTGCATTTTTACTCCACCCTGCAGAAACGTGCAGATCACGTTAGACCTTCCAGTTAGACCAAGTCAGCTCCAGTTAGTGGCTGTGTCTCAGTTCAGCTTCTGCATCCTCCAAGTGTGCATTACTAGTCCAGATACTTCACTGCGCTGCATCAAAGGCTGTCCCATTCCGTGGGCTCCTTCACATGCAGCCAACAAATGCAGCCTTCAAACCCCCGAAAATGAAGGATACATGAAGAGTACCCTGTGGCCCTGACATATCCCAGCATTCAGTGCATGGCTCAGCCTGGCTTCTGTTTCCAGCTCAGCAAGAAGTGGAGCAAAGTTGGAAACAGTTCAAAGCAGGGATGTTAATGATTAATTGACTTTCAAATAACTGTTGATAAGAATTTAGTTGACCAAATTAAATCAGTTGTCAATAAATTGATAACTCAGCACTCAGCAGTCCTTTTCAATGGAGGGCATGCAATGACGTCACTTCGCTTACAGCCATGCCCCCCTCCTTCCGGATTGAGTGGCAAAACAAATCAAAGATGGCTATGTGTAGCTGTAAAAACGCTGACAGAGGAATACAAATGATTCTACGCTTGGGCATAGAATCATAAGGCAGTTGGACTCAACAGCAACCCTCATAGCTTTCAAAAGAATCAGTGATCCGCTAATATCTACTAGCGGCCAAAAATTCATTTTTCTGATATTTATATGTACTTAATTTCGACACCAGGAAAATATACAAAGCAGAGCCTGAAAGCATTTAAAAGCCTGGATGATTGGTCATACTTCAAGGCAGGTTTTGTAGGCAAAACTAAAGTAACGAAGACACCTATGGATATTCTGGTTGTCTGTGGACAGGTATATACAGGCCGGTATATATATATATATATATATATATATACTGTATATATATATATATATATATATATATATATATATATATATATATATATATATATATTGTTACTATTGTGGGTTTTTTTAAAATGTTGCTGTAGAGGAGCTTGAAATAACGAGGCGATGTGATTCATAAACCAAAGTTTATTATCAGCTCCTCTAACAAGTCTCATCTGAGTGCAGCAGCAGAAGAAAGAAAAAGGGACCGAACACCTTCGGCTCTATCAACTTATACTTGCACATAACAAAAGACATGCATATCAAAAGCTGACATACCTCATTATCTTAATCCCCCCATTGTCTTCGTACTCCTCCTCATGGCCCTGGGGGGTCAGGGCAGCTCCTCCGGTCTCCACCGCAGTGTCTGGGAAGCCCTTTGTTCTTCACTGGTGGTTGAGACTCTTTGTCCTGTTCTGAGGTGTGAAGTCACCTTACATATGTAATCACCAAACATTCTCACATGCTTAAACATATGTAGGTTATGGAATATATGATTAATATAGACCACAGCCCCCCCCCCCCAAACGACTAAGAAAAGGACAATAGAAAAATTCACAGTTTAAGATAATTACTATGACATACTAACTGCTACACCTCTTGCCACAGAAGAAACTTTCCAGCAGCCATGCTCCTAAGAGAGTTCAGTGGTAATCATAACAGCATAGTAAAATCACAAGTCAGTCCTAAACTGTTACAGCACAATTAGTGAACAACTGTTGAGTAGTTTGCATCAGTCCCTGTGCTGTCTGGGTTTTAATCTTCTCCCGAATCTGCTGTGGGTCCGCTTGGGCGTCCTGCTGGGACCTTCCTGTAAGGAATCTGCAGCTTGGGGAGGAGAGTGATTATTTGTTCCCTGCAGGGGGGCTGAGTCTTTTCTCTTGGGGGGTCTACCCCGCCGAGGTGCTCTCGCCAACTGTGCAGGCTCGTCTCTCAACAAGAAGGCAGGTTTAAGTCTGTCAGTGCTGACTGTTTCTTTTCTATCCCCAAAATCAAGCACAAAGTGTTTATCACCAGGTTCCAGCACTCTGAATGGCCCATCGTATGGTGGGCGGAAAGTTGGTTTTAAAGCTTCATGCCTAACAAAAACGAATTCAGCGTTCTTTAAAGCTTGTGGGACAAAAACCCGTGGAAAAGAGTGATATGCCGGTCCGGGGAGAGAGTCCGGTCCGTTGCTGCCTAAAAACCTCGGGGCTGGAAGATGCCCTGGCTCTGGGTTCTCTGGTAAAAATTCACCTGGGAGTCTGAGAGGTTGTGCAAAAACTAATTCTGCTGGAGAGGCGTCTAGATCCTCTTTGGGCGCAGCACGCAACCCCAATAAAACCCAGGGAAGTCTATTTACCCAATTTGTATCCGTTAGTGAGGCTCTGAGGGCGGCCTTTAAAGATCTGTGAAAACGCTCGCATAACCCATTAGCCTGAGGGTGATAAGCGGTGGTGCGGTGAATTGTCGCCCCTAAGCTGCTGGCCATGGCTGACCAAAGCTCCGAGACAAATTGAGGCCCCCTATCGGACGTGATGTCCGATGGGACGCCGAAACGTGCCACCCAGTTTGTCAAAAAAACGCGAGCGATTTCCTCCGCTGTGGTTGATGCCAGAGGGACTGCCTCCGGCCAGCGCATGGTGCGGTCTATCATTGTTAACAGGTGTGTGAAACCTTTGGAGGAAGGTAGTGGTCCCACGAGGTCGACATGAACGTGGTCGAACCTTCTAGCAGGGATTGGAAAAGGCTCCAGAGGGGCTTTTGTGTGTTTGTGTATTTTGGCGCGCTGACAGGAAATGCAAGTTTTTGCCCATTCTTTTACGTTTTTGCGCAGGCCAGGCCACACAAACTTTTCGGCGACCATTTTAACCGAGGCGCGCACACCTGGATGCGCGAGGGAGTGAATTGAGTCGAAAATACGGCGGCGCCATGTAGCTGGGACTAACGGGCGAGGTCGGCCGGTTGAGATATCGCATATTAGGGGGGGCACGCCGTCGCGTAAACCCCTTTCCTCCAGCCTTAACCCTGTTGGTCCAGACAAGAGTGTGCGCACGTCCGCGTCACTACTTTGCTCCTCCGCCATGGCTGCATAATCTATCCCTGCATGGATTGGTGCCGCGTATGTGTCTGCGTTGGCGAAGAGTTCTGCGGCTGAGGTAGTATAATCTGTCTCCTCGCGCTCTGACGATGTCACAGCGCGAGAGAGGCAGTCTGCTACCACGTTAAGTTTGCCTGCCACATGTCGAATGTCTGTGGTGAACTCTGAAATCGCAGCCAGCTGTCTTTGTTGCCTGCCTGACCATGGTTCGGAAATTTTAGCCATGGCAAAGGTGAACGGTTTGTGGTCTACAAAAGCCGTGAAACTCCGCCCTTCTAACCAGAACTGGAAGTGGCGGATGGATAAATGAAGCGCTAGCAGCTCCCTGTCAAAAGTGCTGTATTTACGTTCGGTTTGGTTTAGCGATTTGCTGAAGAATGCCAAAGGTTGCCAGATTCCGCTGACATGTTGTTCTACAACTGCCCCTATAGCTAGGTCCGAAGCATCTGTGGTTAGCGCAATGCGGGCCGAGGGATCGGGGTGAACCAACAATGTGGCATTAGCTAGGGCGCTTTTTACTTCCGCGAAGGTGTGTTCGCGCTCTGGGGTCCATTCGACCGTGTTGGAAGCTTTTTGTTTTCTGAGCGCATCATATAGGGGCTGCATGAGCTGAGCTGCGTGGGGGAGGAAACGGTTGTAAAAATTAACCATTCCTAAAAATTCTTGCAGCGATTTGACCGTTTGTGGCCGTGGGAAACTTTTTATCGCGTGAACTTTGTCTGGGAGTGGGACTGCCCCCTTCGGAGAAACTCTGTGTCCTAAAAAATCAATTTGTGACACGCAGAATTTGCATTTGGCTGGATTGATTATTAACCCGTGCTCTTCTAGCCTCTGAAAAACCGTAGTGAGATGCCGCTCGTGTTCTTCCTCAGACGGGCTGGCTACCAGCATATCGTCGAGGTAGACGAAAACAAAAGGGAGGTCGCGTAATACTGCGTCCATCATCCGCTGAAAGGTTTGAGCCGCGCCTTTGAGGCCGAAAGGCATTCGCAAAAATTCAAAAAGGCC
Source organism: Pholidichthys leucotaenia (assembly GCA_020510985.1). Lineage (NCBI taxonomy): Eukaryota > Metazoa > Chordata > Actinopteri > Cichliformes > Pholidichthyidae > Pholidichthys > Pholidichthys leucotaenia. Next base: position 6,067,903 of record JAJAQF010000026.1, on the reverse strand, counting down.
GAAAGGGGTTATTACAGCTGTTTTAGGAATGTCCTCTGCTCGAACTGGGACTTGATGATAACCGCGGATCAGGTCTATTTTTGAAAAAATGCGCGCACCCGCCAGATGCAGTGAAAAATCTTGAATGTGAGGAATTGGGTAGCGGTCTTGCGCTGTCGCATTGTTTAATCTGCGGTAATCGCCGCACGGTCTCCAAGAACCGTTGGATTTCGGAACCATGTGAAGTGGTGAGGCTTAGGGGCTTTTCGAGCGTCTGACAATGCCTAATTTTTTGAGGGAAGTAAACTCGTCCCGAGCTATGGCGAGCTTGGCCGCGTCTAAGCGCCGAGCTGTGGCAAATACGGGTGGGCCCGTTGTGGGAATAAAATGCTCAACCCCGTGTTTAGCCACTGTGGCTGAGAATTTGGGAATTGTGAGTGCTGGAAATTGGGTGAGGAGTTGATCAAACTTACCTCCTGCTGTGGTGACGCTAGCCTGCACGGGTGGTGGAGAAACTCGCGCTGAGCAGGGAATAGAAGCAAAGGACAGTGCATTAACCAAGCGTGTGTTCGCTACATCAACTAATAACCCATGTGCACACAAAAAATCTGCGCCCAACAAGTTAAAACTCACCGCCACTACAACAAATGTCCATCTGTAGTTGCGGCCGTGGATGCAGAGGTGCAGGCTCTTTTCGCCAAAAGTGTTGATGGTGGAGCCGTTGGCTGCCACCGCTCCATTGCCCCGGGGGCCCATGGCCCGGTCTGCTTGGGAGGGCATGACAAAACTAGGTTGAGCTCCCGTGTCGATAAGGAACCGCTTGCCGGTGTGTCCGTCCGTCACATATAAAAGCTTGCTTTTTTCCCCGAGAACCGCCGCTGTTAACGGCTCTGGGTTTCGGCGTTTTCCGGAAATTGTGAATTTGCAGGGGGAAACGCATTTGTAAGCCTTCTCGGCGAAGCGGTGGTGGTAATAACAAACGTCGCTCCATCTGTTGCATCCTGGCCGTGTCGCTGTCACCGCGGGCTGGCTGTGCTCAGTGATTTGAGGCTCCTCGTGGCTCCGGACATCAGTGTTGAGGTCTGCGGATGCTGCTGTGGGTGTCTGCTCCTTGCAGGCGTTGACGAGCTGTTGAGCTTCGTGAGCTAGCGTGCGGAAGTCTTGCTGGGTGCTGCATGGCATGTTGGCAAGCGTCCCTCTCATGTGTGGCGGCAGCGTACTGAGGAATATGAAATGGAAGAGGAAGTTGTCATTGTCCTCTTCTTTAAGTTGCAGCAAGTCCTCCATGAGGGCCTTGGGTCTGCCTCCTCTGTGGCCGTAAACCGCCAGGATCCTCTCGGCTCTCTCCTCGGCTGAGGGGACGTAATTTGCCATGATGGTCGCTTTCAGTTCTTCATATTTGTCCTGGGCCAGCGGCCGCTGGATTATGCTCCGCGCACATCTCGAAGTGGCGGCGTTGAGTTTGGCGACGATGTGATAAAACTTTGTATCGTCAGCCGTGATGCCCGCAAGTGCAAACTGGGCTTCAGCTTGCTGAAACCACGAGGCGGGGTCTTCCTGCCAGAAGTCTGGCAGGTTGACGGTGACGGCGTTTGTGTAGACCGTCACTGCTGTGTCCGCAGGGTGAGAGTGCCTTGCTTCGGCTCTCTCCGCGGCGCTGGTGCTCGGTTGAGCCCTCTCTATCACTTCTGCCGTGGGGGAACGCCGTCCATCTGTTCCCCTGTCTGCATGGCCGCCGGCGTCTGCCTGGGTCGCCACAGATGAGTCGATCGCGGGGGGAACGCCTCTGGTCCATTCTCGCGTCAGGGTCACCAGTGTAGAAGAGCTTGGAAGAACGAGGCGATGTGATATATAAACCAAAGTTTATTATCAGCTCCTCTAACAAGTCTCACCTAGTGCAGCAGCAGAAGAAGGAAAAAGAGACCGAACACCTCCGGCTCTATGAACTTATACTTGCACATAACAAAAGACATGCATATCAAAAGCTGACATCCCTCATTATCTTAATCCCCCCATTGTCTTCGTACTCCTCCTCATGGCCCTGGGGGGTCAGGGCAGCTCCTCCGGTCTCCACCACAGTGTCTGGGAAGCCCTTTGTTCTTCACTGGCGGTTGAGACTCTTTGTCCTGTTCTGAGGTGTGAAGTCGCCTTACATATGTAATCACCAAACATTCTCACATGCTTCAACATATGTAGGTTATGGAATATATGATTAATATAGACCACAGTAATCATTATTATGTAAAGTAATTGGTCTGAGATTATCAATCAATTTTGGGTCCTTGCCAGGTTTGGGAATTAATGTGATGACTCCTTGTTTCATAGTATTTGGTAAAACTGATGTAGCACGGATTTCCTTTAACATATTAAAAAATAAATCTTTTAGGTTAATCCAGAAGTGCCTGTAAAAATTGGCTGTCAAGCCGTCTGAGCCAGGTGATTTGTCTAGAGTTAAGGATTTTAGAGCTTTCTCAGCTTCCTCCATTTGGATCTCTGCGTCACATGATTTTCTAAAATATTCATCAATTTTCGGTATCTGTCCTGAAATGGACTCAAAGAAACCCTCTGCATTAGTGTGTGAGTAAGAGGAGGAGTATAATTCACTGTAAAATTTAAATATTTCTTTAGAGATCCTCACAGAATCAGTACATTCTTTACCATCAATTATAAGAGACTTAGTGGCATTTCGTTCTTGTCTTCTTTTCTCAAGCCTACAGAAGTATGCTGAGCTTCTCTCTCCCTCCTCTATCCATTTCACTCTCGACCTAATATATGCTCCTTTGGCTTTATTAATATAGATGTTATCTAGGGAAGAGTGCAATAAAATCAGTTTTTGTTTGTCCTCTTCACATAAGGAATGTTTGTTGCATATTAAATGGATCTCATTAACAATATCCATTTCTTTTTGTTTATTGACTCGGCTTATGACTTTGCTGTATGAAATAGAAATCTGACGGATTTTAAATTTAAGAAATTCCCATTTCTCCCTGTAAGTTGACAATAATGTATCTTTGGTTATACTGTCGATTGTTCTTTTAACATCCTGACAGAATGGATCATGTTTTAGAAGATTTGAGTTAAATTTCCAGTAGCCTTTGTTTCTTCTGACTGCACTAGTGGGAGTTATGGTTAACTTGATCATACAATGATCTGTAAGCGGAGCTGCAGAAATTGAGGTATTTATGTCTATATCAGGTTGGAATTCAGAAATAAGCCAGTAGTCTAATCGTGATTTAATGGTGCCATCAGGTTTAAACCAAGTAAAGGTTTGAGTATCTGGATTTAACGCACGCCATATGTCACTAAGCTGAAACGTGTTACAGAAGTCTAGTAAAGTGGTATTATACTGATGATTAGGAAATCTTGAGGGTTGCCTATCAAGCCATTCATCCATAACCATATTGTAGTCGCCACCCAACACAAAAACAGGATTGATATATATTTGAGATAATTCCTTCAATATGTTAGTCACGTCTGTAATTAATTGTTTGTTCTGGTTGTGGTTAATAAATCCATAAATGTTAACAAGAATCAAGAATTGTTTGTGTATTTCAAAAACGCAAATAATCCAGTGTCCTGTGTCATCTCTTTTTGTTGCAACTACTTTCCCAGGAAAGTTATTTAGGAGTATGGCGACCCCTGCTGACCTATTTGTGCCATGACTATAGTATATTTTTTCTCCCCATTGGTTTGTCCACATTTTTTCATCTGTATCGTTGCTGTGAGTCTCCTGAATAAGATAACAATGTGCTTTTTCATTTTTAAGGAATAGAAATGTAGCCTTTCTTTTTATAGAGTCTCATAAACCCCTAGCATTAAGTGATGCAAAAGAAAAGGTTGTAATAAAAGACATAGAGGATGAAAGAGAATAAGGAAAAAATTAAAATAATAATAAAATAAAAATAACAAGTAGATAAACGATTTAGGTTGTTACTTTGGACCAAGTACACTTGAAGAAAGCCCCTGATTAAATTGCTAAATATATGTTTTAACTCATAACTTCCCCCCTTTTTTCCTTCCCTTTTTTTCCTTTTTTCCCCTTTTCTTTCCCCTTTCCCTTCCTCCTTTTCCCCCAAGCTGCACGCTTGTTATGACAGAATCCAGAAACTTAATCTATAAAATTATCGAAAATATGTAATGCAAATTATCAAAATGGCATTGAAAAAGAGCTGCCTTATAAATCTACCCTTTAAAAAAAAAAGAGGCAGGAACCTGAGTAAAAGTAGCATGTAAACATTTCCAAATGACAGCTGCCAGGAACACAGCGTACTTCAAAAGGGGATTATGAAATTACTCCATATAAAGTAAACATTGAAGTAGCTTAGCAACATGTACAGAACATAAAAGAGTCAAAGTGCTTGTTCAGCCATAGTTGTGAACCAGACCCTTAGATGCTGACTCTTCTACCGTCGATGTATCCCACATGGCCTTTATACCAGACGTTTTTCCCAGCTGCACGGGCTTGCTCCATCTGTGGCCATGCTGCTGCGTGGGCATCCCTGTCGGCTTTACAGAAATCTTGCTTGAATCGGATCCCGGCTATTCTGCAGAATTTGGAGTTTTTGGTCAGCCTCCAAATTTGAGGCTGACCTCCAAATTTGGAGGCTGGAGGCTGACCTCTACCAACTGAGCCACCACCGGAGTGGTGGCTCAGTTGGTAGAGCATCCGCCCCACACCCGGGAGGCAGGGGTTCAAATCCCGGCCGGGTCATGCCGAAGACCATATAAAAGTGGAACTTCCTGCCATCCAGCTTGGTGCTCAGCAATAAATGGAATGGAGGAGGGAACTCTGTGGCGGCGCCTTGCATGGCAGCGGCCCTCTGATTCTGCACTTGGGGTGTGTGTGATTTACACTGTAGATAGGTAAAACACAATCTCGTTCTGCTATGCATGATTGGTTGTACAGTTGAATGACAGTAAGGGTGAAAAAAAAAAAAAAAATTCTTCACAGTGGTATCTCATAACAAACTGGAGAATAACCTGGCGGTTTCTTCCAGTTTCACGTTTTCCCAGGCGGTGGACATTATCAACAATAGTGCCCATGGTCGTTGCCCACTGCGGTGCGATTTCTGACAGAATGTGGATTACCTCCTCACGGATCATTTCGTTATCCTTTTCTTTGATCCCGTGTATTTTAAGGTTCCAGCGCCTCTTGTACCTCTCCAGCTCAGTAATCCTTTCCTTTAGCTCTTTATTTTCTTGTATAAGCTTGGGGATGTCTCTCTCAAAGCTCTGTAGTTTGGTCTGGCAATTTTTGATGTCAGCAGTATTGATTTCAACAAAACGGGTGATGCTGGCTACCATTGTGACGGTCTCCCTTAACTGCGCTCCAAAATCATCAACTTTGATGGTTAGCTTTGTGATAGCATCTACCAAGTTGTCGTAAGATTGCTCTTGGGCGGTTTTCATCTTGGAAAGTGGCGGAGCCGAGGATTTTGTTGGAGTGACGGGAGAACTTTTTCTCTTACCAGGACCGCTACTAACAGAGGTTTCCATCAGGGTGTAGTCATGGTCAGTAGTAGCTGTTGTTAGCTTAACGTTCGTTTTCCCGCCGGACATGTTAGTAGGATTTGATTAGTTTCCCGTGACAGAAACTTGCGTTCAAAATCACCAAATGAACTTACTTGCTTTAAAGCTGTCAGCTCTGAAAATGTTTTCAGTCTGAATATGAGTTATTGTCCAAGTTTCGGGGCTGGAGAATGCGGGTTTAGAAGAGCGAACTGGTCAGGATCGCCATCTTCCGGAAGTGGAAAAAGTGAGCATGAACAGTGCCACGTGCGTGCTGGGCTTGTCCAAAGCGCACGTGGACCAAAGTGGACTAGAGGGGAACTGCAGCCTGAATAAGGCTTTAGGGCTGTCCCAGTCTGAAGTCAGGAAGTTGCTGACTGCTCACTGCTGACTTCATGAGCCCTGAAATGAGCCTTTCTCCACGTCAGCATGCTATGCTATGCTGCTACAGGTACGGGAATTAGCCACAGTTCAGAGCGCCATGCAAGGCTATCTTCAGGGAAAGCTCCTGATTGGTCAGCTGTTCCTCACTGACCACCCTTCAGCAGTGGCCCATGTCCACCCCACAACAGAACAGAACATGATGCTCCCTTTACAAGAACTGAAGATTTTTGCCTAAATAAAGATACATGACATGCAGACTTGGAGCTGATGCTGAATTACACACCATTTAACCAATTTAATGATTTTCTGGTTAATGATGCAGTTTTAAAAAGCTGATTTCATTGATTGCAGTTGTAATCAATGAAATCATCTTCAGAGGCTGCAGCAGGTTTAATCAGTTCATTCCTGAAGAAAGAAGAAAGTCTGAAATCAAGTCTGAGAGCCACAATAGATGCTCACATGTTTTCACGTCACACTAATTAACAGTTTGGTTACAATAAATAGGTCAGCTCAGTCATCTGGGAGAGGCTCAGAGTAGAACCGCTGCTCCTCCACATTGAAAGGAGTCAGTTGAGGTAGTTTGGGCATCTGATCAGGATGCCTCCTGGACGCCTCCCACTTGAGGTGTTTCAGGCACGTCCCACTGGGAGGAGACCCCGGGGCAGACCCAGGACTCGGTGGAGACACTATGTCTCCCAGCTGGTCTGGGAACACCTTGGTATCCTCTCTGAAGAGCTGGAGCAGGTGGCTGGGGAGAGGGAAGTCTGGGCTTCTCTGCTTGAACTACTGCCTCCGTGACCCGGACCTCCGGAAAAGCAGTAGAAGATGGATGGATGGATTTTATTTCATTTTTGAAAATGAAATAAGACGCAATTTGATCCCTTTATTTCAATCAGAAAATATCACAGTTATAAATGTAAATGTATAAAGTAATTATAAATCTGACAATTATAAATGTCAAAAATGAAGGAGAACGCAATGATTTAAAGCAGAATTGGGATTTTATTTGAAGATGTTCCACCAAAACCTCTAAAGATGCTGAAACCCACAGAACTGAACTTCCAGCATCATTTCCTTTCATCCTTTGTCAAGAAAACCTGCTGGTTTCTGGTTTGACTTTGGTCTGGAATCTGTTCTGGTTCTGTCCTGTGATTTGATTGGCATCTCTTAGACACTATTTTTGCTTCCTGATCCTTCTAAGAAAGGAATCAAAGCTTTTATGTTGTTGCCAAGGTAACAAAGCGTGTCCCATTTCTACCATTTGGAGCCACTTGCTGCCCTCCCAGACTGGCCCAGTCCGCAGTCCTGATGCTGTCAGGAAGGTCAGGTTCTGAGGCTTCAGCAGGGGTTTGGTCTCGGACTTGTGGTGCAGGTGTGGACGTGTCCACCAGGTGGCTGCTGACAGCTTTCACTTTCAACTGTTAGGAACCTTTTTTTGGGCTTTGCTGCACCAGCAGCTTTGCTGCCACAATTCTAAGCAGAAATGCACAAAAGTTCTAAATTTACAACTTTGTTCTAGGAAATTTTCACCTTTTCCATCATAAATTAACACGCTTTTATGTAAATTTTGATTTGCAACTTTTTTGAGACCCATCTGGATGCAGCAGCAATATGGCCGCCGAGTCATCTGTGGACCGGAACTGGGGACCGGAAGAGACACAAAGTTCCTGGAAAGGACGCCACATTTTAATGTTATTTTAGCCGATTATAATGCTACAGTTTGTTTTCCTGGCTGCTACGTGAGCAACTTCCTGTCTCCAGCTCACACCAGGACGTCCTTTCCACGGAACTCTGTGTTACTTCCGGTCCCCAGATCCAGTTCACAGTTCCGCTACACACTTTCAACTCCTTTACCGTTCCGGAAGATGGCGATCCGGACCAGTTCGCTCTTCTAAACCCGCATTCTCCAGCCCCGAAACTTGGACAATAACTCATATTCAGACTGAAAACATTTTCAGAGCTGACAGCTTCAAAGCAAGTAAGTTCAATTGGTGATTTTGAACGCAAGTTTCTGTCACAGGAAACTAATCAAATCCGACTAATATGTCCGGCGGGAAAACGAACGCTAAGCTAACAACAGCTACTACTGACCATGACTACACCCCGATGGAAACCTCTGTTAGTAGCGGTCCTGGTAAGAGAAAAAGTTCTCCCGTCACTCCAACTAAGTCCTCTGCTCCGCCACTTTCCAAGATGAAAACCGCCCAAGAGCAATCTTACGACAACTTGGTAGATGCTATCACAAAACTAACCACCAAAGTTGATGATTTTGGAGCGCAGTTAAGGGAGACCGCCACAATGGTAGCCAGCATCACCCGTCTTGTTGAAATTAATACTGCTGACATCAAAAATTGCCAGACCAAACTACAGAGCTTTGAGAGAGACATCCCCAAGCTTATACAAGAAAACGAAGAGCTAAAGGAAAGGATTACTGAGCTGGAGAGGTACAAGAGGCGCTGGAACCTTAAAATACACGGGATCAAAGAAAAGGATAACGAAATGATCCGTGAGGAGGTAATCCACATTCTGTCAGAAATTGCACCGCAGTGGGCAACGACCATGGGCACTATTGTTGATAATGTCCACCGCCTGGGAAAACGTGAAAATGGGAGAAACCGCCAGGTTATTCTTCAGTTTGTCATGAGATACCACTGTGAAGAAATTTGGAGGCTGACCAAAAACTCCAAATTCTGCAGAGTAGCAGGGATCCGATTCAAGCAAGATTTCTGTAAAGCCGACAGGGATGCCCGCGCAGCAGCATGGCCACAGATGGAGCAAGCCCGTGCAGCTGGGAAAAACGTCTGGTATAAAGGCCATGTGGGATACATCGATGGTAGAAGAGTCAGCATCTAAGGGTCTGGTTCACAACTATGGCTGAACAAGCACTTTGACTCTTTAATGTTCTGTACATGTTGCTAAGCTACTTCAATGTTTACTTTATAGGGAGTCATTTCATAGTCCCCTTTTGAAGTACGCTGTGTTCCTGGCAGCTGGCATTTGGATATGTTTACATGCTACTTTTACTCAGGTTCCTGAATCCTTTTTTTTTGAAGGGTAGATTTATAAGGCAGCTCCTTTTCAATGCCATTTTGATAATTTGCATTACATATTTTCGATAATTTTATAGATTTGGTTTTTGGATTCTGTCATAACAAGCGTGCAGCTTGGGGGAAAAGGAGGAAGGGAAAGGGGAAAGAAAAGGGAAAAAAGGAAAAGAAGGAGAAGGAAAAAAGAGGAAGAAAAAGGAAAAAAGGGAAGGAAAAAAAAAGGGGAAAAAAGTTATGAGTTAAAACATATATTTAGCAATTTAATCAGGGGCTTTCTTCAAGTGTACTTGGTCCAAAGTAACAACCTAAACCGTTTATCTACTTGTTATTTTTATTTTATTATTATTTTAATTTTTTCCTTATTCTTTTTCATCCTTTATGTCTTTTATTACAACCTTTTCTTTTGCATCACTTAATGCTAGGGGTTTATGAGACTCTATAAAAAGAAAGGCTACATTTCTATTCCTTAAAAATGAAAAAGCACATTGTTATCTTATTCAGGAGACTCACAGCAACGATACAGATGAAAAAATGTGGACAAACCAATGGGGAGAAAAAATATACTATAGTCATGGCACAAATAGATCAGCAGGGGTCGCCATACTCCTAAATAACTTTCCTGGGAAAGTAGTCGCAACCAAAAGAGATGACACAGGACACTGGATTATTTGCGTTTTTGAAATACACAAACAATTCTTGATTCTTGTTAACATTTATGGATTTATTAACCACAGTCAGAACAAACAATTAATTACAGACGTGACTAACATATTGAAGGAATTATCCCAAATATATATCAATCCTGTTTTTGTGTTGGGTGGCGACTACAATATGGTTATGGATGAATGGCTTGATAGGCAACCTTCAAGATTTCCTAATCATCAGTATAATACCACTTTACTAGACTTCTGTAACACATTTCAGCTTAGTGACATATGGCGTGCGTTAAATCCAGATACTCAAACCTTTACCTGGTTTAAACCTGATGGCACCATTAAATCGCGATTAGACTACTGGCTTATTTCTGAATTCCAACCTAATATAGACATAAATACCTCAATTTCTGCAGCTCCGCTTACAGATCATTGTATGATCAAGTTAACCATAACTCCCACTAGTGCAGTCAGAAGAAATAAAGGCTACTGGAAATTTAATTCAAATCTTCTAAAACATGACCCTTTCTGTCAGGATGTTAAAAGGACAATCGACAGTATAACTAAAGATACATTATTGTCAACTTACAGGGAGAAATGGGAATTTCTTAAATTTAAAATCCGTCAGATTTCCATTTCATACAGCAAAGTCATAAGCCGAGCCAATAAACAAAAAGAAATGGATATTGTAAAAGAGATCCATTTAATATGCAACAAACATTCCTTATGTGAAGAGGACAAACAAAAACTGATTTTATTGCACTCTTCCCTAGATAACATCTATATTAATAAAGCCAAAGGAGCATATATTAGGTCAAGAGCGAAATGGATAGAGGAGGGAGAGAGAAGCTCAGCATACTTCTGTAGGCTTGAGAAAAGAAGACAAGAACGAAATGCCATTAAGTCTCTTATAATTGATGGTAAAGAATGTACTGATTCTGTGAGGATCTCTAAAGAAATATTTAAATTTTACAGTGAATTATACTCCTCCTCTTACTCGCATACTAATGCAGAGGGTTTCTTTGAATCCATTTCAGGACGGATACCGAAAATTGATGAATATTTTAGAAAATCATGTGACGCAGAGATCCAAATGGAGGAAGTTGAGAAAGCTTTAAAATCCTTAGCTCTAGACAAATCACCTGGCTCAGACGGCTTGACAGCCAATTTTTACAGGCACTTCTGGATTAACCTAAAAGACTTATTTTTTAATATGTTAAAGGAAATCCGTGCTACATCAGTTTTACCAAATACTATGAAACAAGGAGTCATCACATTAATTCCCAAACCTGGCAAGGACCCAAAATTGATTGATAATCTCAGACCAATTACTTTACTTAATAATGATTACAAAATTTTAACACATATTTATGCCAACAGACTCAAAACTGGCATCACTGATCTTATCTCAGAGACACAATCAGGTTTTATTAAAGGGCGCTCAATACACAACAATATACGCCTGGTATTGGACTTACTTGACTATAGGGACCTAATTGACGAGGGGTTTATTTTATTTTTGGATTTTTTTAAAGCTTTTGATATGATTGAACACAAATTTATGTTTAGGACCTTAGAGCTTTTTGGTTTTGGGGAGCACTTTTTAGACTTTATAAAACTAATTTACACGGATACCAACAGCTCAGTTCTATTACCACATGGTACCTCCCCTAGATTTTCAATAGGCAAAGGAATAAAACAAGGCTGCCCGATTTCGCCTCTGTTGTTCATTGCAGCAGCTGAAATGCTCTCAATTTTTATAAAAAACTCTGACTTTGATAAATTAATAGTATTTGGAAAACAACTAACAATCAGCCAACTGGCTGACGACACAGCCATATTCATGCACAACTCTGATCAAGTCCCTAAAATTCTTAATTATATAGATGTTTTCTCTAAAGCCTCTGGGCTTAAACTGAATCTAGGTAAATGTGAATTATTACCTATTCATGATTGCAGTCTATCAGCCATTCATACCATTCCCGTCAAACAAACAGTGAAATATTTGGGCATGCATATCACTAAAGATGTTGATCAATTAGTCAAGCTCAATATATGGAATTGCTTGGAGAAATCAAAAACTTATCTCAACTCCTGGTCTCAAAGAGATATTTCCATCATAGGAAGAACATTTCTGACAAAAATGGAATGCATCTCCCGATTTATTTATCCAGCCCATTCATTACCAATGCCCAAAGATGCCGTTAAAGCCATCAACCAAACCATTTTCAATTATATCTGGAAAGGGAAAACACATTATATTAAAAAAGGTACCATGATTCAAGAATATGAGGAAGGTGGTGTTAAAGCAATAGACTTTGAATGCATTAATGGCACCATCAAAATTAACTGGCTGAGACAATTTATTAAACAACCCAAACATTTCTGGTTTCATATTCCCAATGAAATTTTTGCTAAATTTGGGGGCATTGAATTCCTGCTCAGATGTGACTATGACCCAAAAAAGCTCCCCTATAAACTCTCCTCATTTCATCAACAGGTCTTACTATATTGGAGATTGATTTATAAACATAATTTTAGCCCTCATATGACCCCTCTGTGGAATTGTAGATATGTACTATATAAACACAAATCAATATTCCTACAAAACTGGCAAAATAAGGGCATTTGGTCTGTACTACACTTATTAGACGGCACAGGGAATGTTTTAACTTTTGAGAACTTCTGTGCTAAATATAACATAAATGATAAACGAGAATATAACCAAGTAATGGAGGCAATACCTCAGACAGTTATACTAATGGCCTCAACTTTAAATAGATTTGGCTCTTGCCCAAACCTCCCTTTGCTTTTGGTGAATGGTTTCCGCCTAGATGACTCAAAATTAAACAATTTAACGATTAGGAAAATATTTAATAAAGAAATCTTCCCAGCAACAGTTTCTAGAGCTGCTATTCTTAATTTTTTCTCCAAAAAAGAAGCTCAAATTCTAAGATCTAAATTCTTTAAATTTCCTATTTCACCAAAAGCAAAAGAGATCCACTATAAAGTTTTAAATGGAATTTATCCTTCTGCTGAGTTTCTAAGTAAACGCTTTGGCTTTGAGAACAATAACTGTTCCTTTTGTAATGAACATATAGAAAGTACAGATCACATTTTCTTTTACTGTATGTACACCATTGCGTTTTGGGATGATTTTCATCACTGGTTATCTAAACATGTACCAACCCCTGTTTTTAACTGTCAGAATATTTTGTATGGCTTTATTATTAAGAACTCATTGCATGATATGTCTATTAACACCCTCGTAATCTTGGGAAAATTTTATGTACACAAAAATAGATTTTTAAAATGCAAGCCAAATTTTAATGTATTTCATAAAGAACTCTGCCTTTTTTTCTCATCACTGAAACACATGAAGAAGCGGAATGCTGGGAAACTCCACTGTTTGGTCGATGATGGGAAACTCATGGAAAACCCCTAGAACTCTGGACACTCTGGACTGAAAAGAACCCCCCGTTTCTCTTTTTGTCTACTTTTATTATGCTTTTAGTTACTTTATCTTATTATTATGTACTATTCTTATTACTTTATCTTATCCTTCTTACCTCTTGTAAGACTGTTAAAAAAAGTTAAAATAAAAAAAAAAACACACCAGGACGTCCTTTCCACGGAACTCTGTGTTACTTCCGGTCCCCAGATCCAGTTCACAGTTCCGCTACACACACGACTCGGCGGCCATATTGCCGCTGCATCCAGCTACTCTTGACTTTTTCCTGCAAATCTGAAACTTTTTTAGCAGTTAGCAAATAGCAATTATTTTTAGCAATTTGCAATTATTTTCTGGTAGATTTTAAACTCCTTTCTCATAAATTTTCCACTTTTTTCTTGTAAATTTGCATCATTTTTATTCTTAAAAATTTGCAACTTTTTTTTCCCAAAATGTTGCAATTTTTTCCTTGTCAGTTTTAAACTTTTTTCTCAAAAATTTGAATATTTTTGCTTATAAATTTGCAACTTTTTTCTGAAAAATTTGCAACTTTTTCCTATAAATTTGTATCTTTTTCTCTTTATTCTGCATATTTTTTCCTCAAAAAATTCTTTTTTTTCCTGTAAATCTGCAAGTTTTTCTCTAAAAACAAGAAATGTTTTTCTCTAAAATTTGCAACTTTTTGCTTGTAAATTTTCAATATTTTTCTCAAAAGTTTGTGACTTTTTCTCATTTATTTGCATATTTTCCACAAAAATTTACAACTTTTTTCTTATAAATTTTCAGCATTTTATTGATTTGCAACTTTTTTCCTGTAAATCTGCTATTTGTTTTTATTTGTCAAAAAATTTGTGAATTTTTCTCTTGGTTTTTAAATTTTCTTCTCCTAACTTTCAAATGTTTTTCTTGTAAATGCTCAACGTTTTTCCTTGTAAATGTGCAGCGCTCATCTGAATGCTGCTTAAATTTTTACTCATTGTAAGTCAGTCTTGAATTTTTAAACTGCTGTGGGAATGTGAGAATGACGAGACAGGTTTCTCTCAAGTCAGCTTTATTCACATCACTAACATCTCGAAGAAGAAAGAGGACAACACAGGAAACTCTCCTTAAATACCAGGACTCTTACAGTTCACAAGTCACATGAATCACAGACCACATTGCATTATAATTGCCAGTAACAATGCATCTCCTCTTTAATCCTTTAATTACACCCCCACAGTCTCAAGCCTTGCATAGCAAAGCTAACATCCTTGCAGCTTCCTGTAATCTCCAAGGAAGCTCTGCCTTTGTTCTGATCTAAAATGTGAGTCACAAAACAGGTCACATATGTGTGTCCACCACACGAGTCCCCCCCACCATTTTAGAACAAACAAGAGAATAACAACATGCATGCCGTGATAGCATCAATACACATCAGTCCGCATGCTGTATAGGCTTCAGTCTCCTGCCGTATCTGTTGTAGCTGGGATTCCACGTCTCTGCGGCGCTGTCACGCTGGGGGTTTGCCGTCTGGTGGTGGAAACCTTTTGTCAGTCCCTGCGGGTGTTCTGGGGAAACATTACTCTGTGAAGCCCCCTGTGGGGGTCTACCTCGCCGCGGGGCCCTTGCCAACAGCACTTGCTCATCTGCCACCACAAAAGCGGGTTTGAGTCTGTTTATGCCAACTTTCTCTTTCCTACCCCCCAAATCTAGCAAGAACTGCTTGTCCCCTGTTTCTAACACTCTGAACGGTCCGTCATAAGGCGGTCGCAGCGGGGTTCGATGCGCATCGTGTCTGACAAAAACAAACTCTGTGTTCTTCAAAGTTTTAGGCATGAAATCGCGTGGAAAACTGTGGTGCGCGGGGCCGGGCAGAGTGCTTGATTCTATGTTACTCCGCAACAGTTGAGACGGGGAGGCGTCTGGCGCAGGGTTATCTGGGAGAAACTCCCCAGGCAGCCGGAGTGACTGCGCAAACACAAGCTCCGCTGGGGAGGCTTCTAAGTCCTCTTTAGGTGCAGAACGCAACCCCAATAACACCCATGGTAACTTGTCTACCCAATTTGCATTTGTCAGTGACGCTCTGAGAGCTGCTTTCAATGACCTATGAAAACGTTCGCATAACTCGTTAGCGTGCAGATTGTACGCGGTTGTGCGGTGAATTGTGACACCCAGGCTTCGGGCCATTGTCGACCAAAGCTCGGACACAAATTGAGGGCCTCTGTCAGACGTAATGTCCGACGGAACGCCGAAGCGTGCCATCCAAGCTGTTAAAAACGCGCGCACCACCTCCTCGGCCGTGGTTGATGCCAGCGGGACGACTTCAGGCCAGCGCGTGGTGCGGTCCACCATTGTTAGAAGGTGTGTGCACCCTTGTGACAGCGGGAGGGGGCCCACGAGGTCCACATGAACGTGAGCAAACCTCTTGGCCGGAATGTGAAACGGCTCCAAAGGAGCCCTCGTGTGCCTGTGTACTTTAGCTCGTTGACAAGCCGTGCAGGCTGCTGCCCACTCTTTAACTTGTTTGCGAAGACTTGGCCACACAAATTTCTCTCCTACCATTTTGACCGACGTGCGCACTCCCAGGTGCGCCAAAGAATGAATCGAGTCAAAAACGCGGCGGCGCCACGCGGCCGGTACTACTGGATGGGGCCGTCCAGTGGAGACATCACAGATTGGGGGGGCATACCGTCTTGCAGCACCCTGCTCTCCAGCCTTAACCCTGTTGGTCCAGACTGAAGCACGCGCACATCCACGTCACTAACCTGCTCCGCGGCCATGGCTGCGTAATCTACTCCTACGCTGACTGGGGCCACCACGGCGCGCGAGAGGCAATCTGCCACTACATTCAGTTTGCCCGCCACATGCTGAATATCAGTGGTAAACTCTGATATCGCAGCCAGCTGTCTCTGCTGCAGGCCTGACCACGGTTCGGAAACCTTGGCCATCGTGAATGTTAGTAGTTTGTGGTCAACGAACGCGGTGAAAGAGCGTCCTTCTAGTCAGAACTGAAAGTGGCGGATGGCCAAATGGAGAGCCAGCAACTCCCTGTCGAACGCGCTGTATTTACGTTCACTATTGCGCAAGGTCCTGCTGAAAAAGGCGAGGGGCTGCCAAACCCCGGCTACATGTTGCTCCAGGACTGCCCCTATGGCCACATCTGACGCGTCAGTGGTGAGCGCTATGCGGGCCGTTGGGTCTGGGTGTGCCAACAACGCAGCCTTTGCCAAGGCTGCTTTCACCTCCGAGAACGCTTGGTCCCGCTCCAGGGACCACTCGACCTTATCCGCGGGTTTCTTTTTTTGAGCACGGCATACAGCGGCTGCATGAGTTGCGCCGCGCGGGGGAGGAAACAGTTATAAAAATTCACCATTCCCAAAAACTCCTGCAACGCCCTGACCGTCTGCGGCCGGGGAAAATCTGCCACCACGCGCACTTTGTCAGGAAGCAGAACTGCTCCTTCGGGGGAGACGTGGTGTCCTAAAAAATCGATCTGCGCCACCCCGAACTGACACTTCGCTGGGTTGATTATTAACCCGTGATCTCCCAACCTTCGGAAAACTGTGGCCAGGTGTTTTTCGTGTTTGTCTTCAGACGTGCTGGCTACCAAAATATCATCCAAGTAGATGAACACGAAAGGGAGATTGCGAAGCACCGCGTCCATCATACGTTGGAACATCTGAGCGGCCCCTTTAAGTCTGAATGGCATGCGTAAAAACTCGAATAGGCCAAACGGAGTGATTACCGCTGTTTTGGGTATGTCCTCAGCGCGCGCTGGGACTTGGTGGTAACCGCGGACCAAGTCTATTTTAGAAAAAACGCGCGCCCCTGCCAAATGAATGGAAAAATCTTGGATATGAGGGATTGGGTAGCGGTCGTGCGCTGTAGCGTTATTTAACCTGCGGAAATCCCCGCAAGGTCGCCATGATCCGTAGGCTTTCGGGACCATGTGTAGTGGGGAAGCCCAAGGACTGTTTGAACACCTGATAATGCCCAACCTCTCCAGGTTGGCGAACTCCTCGCACGCTATGGCCAGTTTAACTGCGTCCAAGCGCCGAGCTTTTGCAAAAACAGGCGGTCCGGTAGTGGTAATAAAATGCTCCACCCCGTGTTTAGCGACTGTTGCCGAAAATGTGGGGACCGTGAGTGCTGGGAACTGAGTGAGCAGTGTGTGGAACTTACCGCTTGCAGCTGTGATGTTGGCTTGTGCTGTTGGCGGGGCCACTCGCGCTGTACAGGGGATAGAATCAAAAGAAAGTGCATTAACCAGGCGCCTGTTAGCGAGATGAACCAACAAACCATGTGAGCACAAAAAATCAGCCCCCAACATATTGAAATTCACTGCTGCTACAACAAAAGTCCACTCAAATGTATGGCGGTGTAGAGACAGAAGCAGGGTTTTCTCACCAAAGGTCTTAATCTCCGAGCCGTTCGCTGCTGTCACCCCGGGACCTCTGGAACCTGCCAGCCTGTCCGCATAGGAAGGTGTGATGAAACTCAACTGGGAGGCTGTGTCCACGAGGAACTGTCTCCCCGAGCGTGTGTCCAACAAGTAGAGAAGCTTGTTCTCCTCCCTGAGGGCCGCGGCTGCTACTGACCCCCGGTCTTGGCGTTTCCCGAACGTCTGAACTGACACGGTGGTACACATTTGCGTGCCCTCTCTGCGAAACGGCGATGGTAGAAACAAAGGACGTCTGATACGCGTTCCCTGGCCCCTGCTGCCGTCGTTGTCGGTGGGTCTGGTACCACTGCCTCTGGCCCCCTGTCATCTCCGGTCGTCGCGCCGAGTTCCGCTGCAGCGGCCGTGGCCGTGCGCCGCTTGGTGGCATTGACAATTCGCTGTGCCTCTCAGCCCAGTGCGCGGTAGTCCCGTTGGGCCAACAGTGGCGAACTGGCCAGGGTCGCTCTCGCCGCTGATGGTAGAGTCCTGAGGAAGAGGTGGGTGAAAATGAAGTGATCGTCGTCAGAGTCTTTCAACCTCAACAACCTCTCCATAAGGTTCGCGGGCATGTCATTTTTGAACTCCGTCAGCGCCAGGAGCCTCTCTGCTCGCTCCTCCACCGAGGGGGTGAAGTGCTGGATGAGTACGGCCTTCAACATGTCGTATTTGTCGCTGTCTGGCGGCTGGTCGATCAGGCTCTCCACATGCTGGGCCGTGTTGTTGTCCAGTTTTGCGACTACGTGGTAGAATTTTGTGGCGTCTACCGATATCCCCCGGAGGTTGAACTGTGCCTCAATCGCATTGAACCAGGAGCGCGGATTGTTCTGCCAGAAGTCCGGTAGCTGGACTGTAGCGGCATTCGCTTGGCTGGGGACTCCTGCCGAGGCTGGCTCGGGGGAAGTCTCCCTTCGCTGCATGCTCGTCTTGGGTCACCAGTGTGGGAATGTGAGAATGACGAGACAGGTTTCTCTCAAGTCAGCTTTATTCACATCACCAACATCTCGAAGAAGAAAGAGGACAACACAGGAAACTCTCGTCCTTAAATACCAGGACTCTTACAGTTCACAAGTCAAATGAATCACAGACCACGTTGCATTATAATTGCCAGTAACAATGCATCTCCTCTTTAATCCTTTAATTACACCCCCACAGTCTCAAGCCTTGCATACCAAAGCTAACATCCTTGCAGCTTCCTGTAATCTCCAAGGAAGCTCTGCCTTTGTTCTGATCTAAAATGTGAGTCACAAAACAGGTCACATATGTGTGTCCACCACACTGCCATCTTTTATCATATTTTTGCAGCTTTATTCTTGTAAATTTGTCCCTAATTTACACTGATCCATTTGTCCCTCATTTTAAACTGGTGAATACACCCCACCCCACTTGGTGGCTCTGGGGCCACAGGTTGTGGACCCCCGTGGAGCCTTTACTGTGTGGGTCTTTTCCACCGGAACCCCCGACCTCGGGTCAGGTTTCGGTCTCGGCCCCCGCAGCTGTTCCTCCTCAGTCCCGCACCAGAGTCAGACCAGAGACCAGAATGGAGGAGCAGCAGGATCCTGGCAGCAGAACCGAGGAACGGTCCAGTGGAGCCGCCACAACTCCAGCTCCTCCACACATTCACCTCTGGGACTTTTTCTCTCTTTTTTTCTTGAATCTGTACCTTTAAAAAATGCAGTTGTTTCTCTCTCATTGATTCCAGATGTTGTCCTGCCATCCCCCCAGCCTCATTCAGAGGTGTGAAGGGCACCAGGCGGATCCTCCCCCACAGCCTAGAACAAAGAAAGAATCGTCCACCAGGATCATCAGAACCTCCTTTGTCGTGTTACACAACTGGATCAAATCAATGCAAACCACCAATTCTAAGCAGCAATGCAAAAAATTAGGAATTTGAAACTTTTTTCTCACAAATATGCAACTTTTTTCAAAAACTTGCAAAAAAAAATCTCTTAAATTTGCCACAGGTAAAAAGCAGCAAATTTGCACATTTGTTGCGAAGTTGCACATTTTTGAGAAAAAAAGCTGCAAAATTTTAAAAAAAAATTGTAAATTTACAAGAAAGAAATATTACAAAAAAGTTGAAAATGTACAATAAGTTTATGAGAATTTATGGGAAACTTTTTTAAAATCTCTCAGAAAAACTAACCAGTTTACCAGAGTGGTGGCCTAGTGAATAGAGCATCTGCCCCACAGCTGAGAGGTTGGGGGTTCAAGTTCTGGCCGGGTCCTACCAAAGACCATTTATAAAAAGGGTACTTCCTGCCTTCTAGCTTGGTGCTCAGCATAATAGAATGGAAGAAGTCGTTTGTGGCAGCGACGCCTCAGATTCTAGATGTGATTAACACTGTAGATGAAGAAATGTCATTTTGTTCTATTGGACGTGATTGGCTGGATGGACTGAATGACAACAGAGATGCTGCTGCTGCTGCTGCTGCTGCTGCTGCTTCTTAAAGTGGAAAAATGCAAATTCATCAGATCAGATCAGCCTTTATTAGTCCCACAGTGGGGAAATTGCAGGATTGCAGCAGCACAAGAGCAACAGTCAGTAAGAGAAGAACTGGTTAGCCATAGCAGGAAATAAATATACATACGGACACAGTTATACAGTCATTATGGGGAAATATGGACATTTATGAGAAACAGTTGCAAATTTACAGAAAAAGCTGCAAAACTATGAGAAAAAGTTGACAATTTAAAAAAGAATAATAAGTTTATCAAATCAAACTTTATTGTCATTTTGCTGTACATACAACTGTAGTGCAGGCAAGATGAAATTGCGTTTCTCTCGGCATCCATATAAATAGAAGCAGCATGATTTAAGACACACTCCCACATACCTTCACCCCCCATCCGCACCCCCCCATCCATTCACACATCCCTGAAACATACTTGGGAAAAAACTAACTAACTATAATATACAAAATGTCCGTAGGTGCAGTAGTGTGTATGAGAGATTCCGGGTCAACTGTTCAGCATCCTGACAGCTTGTGGAAGGAAGCTGTTGATCAGTCTGGTGGTTCTGCCTCTGATGCTCCTGAATCGTTTACCAGATGGAAGAAGTTCAAAGTGTTTATGCAGAGGGTGAGAACGGTCCTTGACAATGTTCAGTGCCCTGCTCCTACAACGGTTCTGAAAAAGTTCTTGGACAGAGGGGAGGGAGACTCCAATTACCCTCTCCGCCCCCTTGACTATCCTCTGCAGGGCTTTTTTGTCCGACATACTGCAGCTGGAGTACCATGTAGCAATGCAGTACTTCAGAACACTCTCCACCACACCTCTGTAGAAGGTCCTGAGGATGCAGATGGGGAGAGAGGCCTGTTTGAGTTTCCTCAAGAAGTGCAGTCTCCGCTGAGCCCGCTTCCTGATCTCCAAGGAATTCTTGCTCCAGGTCAGGTCCTGCGAGATCTGCACTCTGAGGAACTTGATGTTCTCCACTCTCTCCACTAAATGGCCACCGATGCTGAGGGGGACGTGCTCAGGCTGTGACCGCCGGAAGTCGATAATCATCTCCTTCGTTTTGTCCACGTTGAGCACCAGATTGTTCTCCCTGCACCAGCCCTCCAGGTCTCTCACTTCTTCCCTGTACATTGATTCCTCATCCCTCTGAATAAGCCCCACCACCGTGGTGTCGTCTGCAAACTTAATAATCTGGTTCCCCTCGTGTCTGGATACACAGTCATGTGTTAGAAGTGTAAACAACAGTGGACTGAGTACACAGCCTTGAGGGGATCCGGTGCTCAGCGTGACAGAGTTGGAGATGTTGTTTCCTACCCGGACAGACTGAGGTCTCTCAGTCAGGAAATCCAGGATCCAGAGACATGTGGCGGTGTTCAGACCGAGAAGGAGTAATTTCTCCATCAGTCTCTGGGGAATAATGGTGTTGAATGCTGAACTGAAATCAATGTACAGGAGTCTGGCGTAGGTGTCTTTCTGGTCCAGGTGGGTGATGACAGAGTGTAGGGTGGTGACTATAGCATCCTCCATGGAGCGGTTTGAACGATATGCAAACTAGAGCGGGTCGTGTGATGCAGGGAGGCAGGCTGTAATGTGTGGTCTGACAAGCCGTTCAAAACACTTCATCACAATTGGTGTCAGTGCAACAGGACGATAGTCATTCAAACAGGACACAACTGGTTTCTTTGCCACCGGTACAATGATAGAGGTCTTGAAGCATCTGGGAACGATGGCGTGACTCAGGGAGATGTTTTAAATGTCAGTCAGGACATCCGCCAACTCGCTTGCGCAGTCTCGCAGCACACGTCCCAGAATGTTGTCTGGACCTGCAGCTTTGCGTGGGTTGACTCTGGTTAGGGTCCTCCGTGTGTCCGCTGTGTTGATGGTAAAAGCTGGTCCGACCGATGGTGGGGGTGGGCCAGCCTTCCCTCTGATTGTCGAGTTTGATGCTTCAAAACGTGCAAAGAAGTCATTAAGCCTGTCTGGAAGCGAAGCGTCATCATCATCGACCCCCTGCCTAGAATTATAGCCCGTCAGTGTCCGAACTCCCTTCCACATCTGCTTGGTGTTCCTAGTGTCACAGAGGTGTCCCTGGATTTTCTCCACATAGGCGCGCTTTGCCACCTTAATTCCCTTTGAGAGCGCAGACCTGGCTGAGCGGAGGGCGATCCTGTCCTTCGCTCTGAAGGCTGCATCTCTGGCTGTAAGCAGCGAGCGCACCTCTGCAGTCATCCAGGGCTTATGGTTACCCCGCATAGTGATGGTCTTCACTGTAGTGACATCCTCTGTGTACTTCGCGATGTAGCTGGTGACTGTATCAGCATACTCCTCCACATCTGTCTTGTCTTCCTGGGAGGCTGTGTATTTTGAAGACCTCCCAGTCTGTGTGCAGAAAACAGTCTTTCAGTGCAGAGGTTGCACTCTCTGGTCAAATTCTAATTTGTTTCACTGCTGGCCTGCTGCGCTTCAATAAAGGTTTGTAGGCAGGCAGCAGCATCACAGATATGTGATCAGAAAGGC
This sequence comes from Pholidichthys leucotaenia, assembly GCA_020510985.1. Taxonomy (NCBI): domain Eukaryota; kingdom Metazoa; phylum Chordata; class Actinopteri; order Cichliformes; family Pholidichthyidae; genus Pholidichthys; species Pholidichthys leucotaenia. The sequence continues at coordinate 6,045,490 of JAJAQF010000026.1, read as the reverse complement.
CGAGATGGGGGCGGGGTATCGCCTTATATGCATGTGTTTGTGTACACTAAGTCCAACTTACTCTCTCCTCTGGTCTTAAAGTCTACACATTGTTTAAACTTGGGGAGCACAGTCTTTAAGCTGGTGTGGTTAAAATCCCCCGCAACCACTACAAAACTGTCCGGGTGTGAAGTTTGAATTTCACTAATCGCATTGTGCAGTTCCCCGAGTGCCTTCTTAGCATTAGCTTTAGCATTAGCTCCCGGCGCTATGTAAACACCAGCTACAAACACGTTGCTGAATTCCCTCGGCAAATAATATGGCCGACAATTTACAATAAGGAACTCCGCCAATGGAGAGCAGTGTTTAGACACTAACGTGGCATTGACGCACCAGTTCTTGTTAACATAGATGCATAGCCCCCCCCCCTCCCCCCCCGGCTCTTACCGGAGCTCGCCGTTTCCCTGTCGGCACGGAACATCGCCATATCTTCCAGTTGAATGGCCTCGTCAGGAATGTTGCCATGGAGCCATGTCTCGGTGAAAACAAACACAGCAGTCTCTCCACACTCTCCGGGTTTCTCTCAGCAAACGCAATTCATCCAGCTTTTTTTCGAGGGAGCGGACATTAGAGAGAATGAGCGACAGTACCGCTGGTCTGGAGGGGTTAGCCTTTAGCCTAGCATGGATCCCGGCCCTTTTTCCACGCTTCTGCTTGCGTTCGCTCCGCTTACGCCTCCTCCTCTCTCGGGTAGCTTCCAGCGGGGACTCCGCCAAAATACCATGCTGGCGTAGAATGTCCAAATCACAACCGATCGCCACGATTCTTGCAGCGTGCAGTACCTTGATGTTTAATAAGGTCTCATGGTTGTAAGTTTTACAGAAGGTACATCTGGGAAGATCAAACCTCTCACACTTGCTGATGCCAAGAGGGGCCGCTGCGTCCGTGCGCGCTGCCGCCATCTTATCACATAAGATAAAGGTTGCAAATTTCCTTGAAAGAGTTGCAAAGTTTTGTGAGAAAAGTTGCATATTTTTAAGAAAAGAGTTGCAGATTTCTGAGTAAAAGGTCACAAAGTTTTCTGCTGCACCTTTCTAGACCAAAGTTTGAATCTTCATTGTTCATTGCAAGTGAATATCTGGAGATTTGGAATTGGCAGCAGCATCAAACTCAGGACCACATCCTGTATCTCACTGTGAGCCTGATAAATGCAGCCGTCACTGACATGGACACACGTTACTAAAGTGACGTTTGTCAAATATTAGAACAGTCTCTTCACAAAGAAGTACTGCTGTTATTTCTCCACCAAGGAGGTCATGTTTTCATCTGTCTTGGTTTGTCTTTTGCTTTGTTTGCTGTCAGCAGGATCAGGCAAAACTACTGGATGGATTTTAATGACACTTTCACCATACATCGTCCTTGGGCCAAGGACGACCCGACTACATTTTGAAGGTGATCCGGATCAGGCTGTGGATTCTGGATCACTTTATGTCTTTCTTTAACATTGCCAGATAGGGCTGTTTTTGACATTTTTGCTAATAATTTGAAAAATATTGCACCAATCAACACATAACTATCTAGATACAGACAACTGATGACATGTTATCAAACAACATATTTTGATCTTTGGGTGAACAGCCTTGGTGGAGGTCTGCGCTCTCTGAGTGCCCTGTAGCTTTGTTACGCTACAGTCTTCATTTTGTTAAGAAAAGACTAAATTGTGCTTTCCAGAATGTCATGATATCACAAACAAATGAAACCAAAGGCAACAAATATCTAACGGATATTTTAATGTTTTAAAGCAAATTCAACAGATTATTCAGTTCAGATGCTACAAAAAAACTGAGCTATTTTTCAGTTTCTTTACTCAGATCTGCATCTCCTGTGCCCTTAAGCAGTGTCTTAACTTCCTGTTCATATTTATGCTCAAAGTCCATTTTTAATGTTTTGTCATCAAGCCTCAGTATTTCTGTTTTATTTTATTTTTCCCCACAGAAAGAAAAAAGAAGAAAAGGACAGAAGCATCACTGTTGTCAGAAGTGTGACAGGACATTTACATCATCTGAACATTTAGAGAGCATCTCAGAACGCATCTCAGAACGCACTCTCAGGTGTCTCCTGGGGGAGACACCTTATAGCTGCAAAGAGTGTGGGAAAGGCTGCAGTACTCCAAATTCTCTAAAACTCCACCAGTGTAGCCACACAAGAGAGACCCTACAGCTATGAAGAGTGTGGGGCCACCTTTCTTTTTTCCATCTCATTAAAAAAGCACCTGCGAATTCACACAGGAGAGAAGCCATATGGTCTGTCAGGAGTGTGGGAAATGTTTTGCTGAGTCTGGAACCCTGGCATGCCACATGCACATTCACACTGGAGAGAAGCCATACCAGTGTGATTTGTGTGGCAAAGCATTTCTGCAGTTGAGTGCCATGGTAACTCACAAGACGGTCTCACACTGGACAGAAACCATACTGGTGTGACAAATGTGGCAAAGCCTTCACTGCTCCGGCCAGTCTGAATTTACACCATTGTGTTCACATTGGGGGTCAAACCATATTGGTGTGAGACTTGTGGGAAAACCTTTGCCTGTGAAAAGTCACTAAAATTTCTCCAGCATTCTCACACTGGGTACAAATGTAAATGGTGTGGAGAAGTTCTACCTAATCGAGAACTTCATTTTAATCACATAATGAGTCACAGGTGGAGAGAGAAGCTGCAGGACACAGTCACGGAAATGAAAGCAATCGGTGGAAAACAGCCAGCTGTAGCAAAGACCCGGGATCTCGATGTTGCCAGAACATTCGGAGGACATCAAGCAATGTTCAGTTTCCAGAAACAGGAACCCTCCAGTTTTCCTGTTCCCTCCAGCTGCCAGAAACAGCAAATCTAAAGTTTTTCATATTAAGAGTTAAGAACCCCAGAATTTTGCCTCAGAAAAATATCTGAGGGCGATCAATTTAAATTTGGTGCTTCTAACGTAATTCTGATAAACTGAGTGATGGTTTTTATAGATTTAAATGTTTTTGTACTTAAGATAAAGTTAAAAGATGACATAAACTAAGGTGAAGGACATGGTGTCATTTCCTGTTAGAACACTGTTTTATTTCATCCCAACCTGGAAAAAAGAGACGATTGTCCCCAAAATCACCATCAACCTTTCTAGATCATGTTACATAACTGATTAACATTAATATGAATCACCAATTATAAGCAGAAATACAAAAAACAGCTTAAATTTTCAACTTTTTCTTGTAAATTTTCAGCTTTTTTTCTTAAAAATTGTGACTTTTTCTCATAAATTCACAAATTGTTTCATGTAGATTTGCAACTTTTTCCATTAATTTGAGATGTTTTTCTTAAAATGCTGCACCTTATTTCTCATAAATCTGAAACTTTTTCATATGAATTTGACTTTTCTCAAAAATTTGCAGCTTTTTTTCTCTGTAAATTTTAAATGTTTTCTTCTAAATTTGAAACTTTTTTCTTGTAAATTTTAAACTATTTTCACATAAATTTGTTACTTTTCTAAAAAATTTGCCACTTCTCAGAGATTTGCAGCTTTTTCTTGTAATGTTTTTACTTATCGATTAAATTTGCAACGTTTTCTTAAAAATGTGACTTTTGTCTCATACATTTGTGATTTTTTGTGTATATTTACCACTTGTTTCTGAAAAATTGGCATCTTTTTCATATAAATTTGATTATTGTCAGAAATTTGCAACTTTTTTCTGTAAAATTTTCAACTTTTTCCCTCATATTTTCAACTTTAAAAATGTGACTATCATGAATTTGCATTTTTTTCTTGTAGATTTAATTTTTTTTTTTTACATTTTTCTCATAAATTTGCAACCTTTCATAAAAAGTGACTTTTTCCCTTTAAATTTTCATAATTTTCTTCTCTCTCTAACAAACTAAAAATGTTTCTTTTTAAATTCTCCACTTCTTGTACATTTTCAAGGCTCATGTGGATGCTGGTTAAATTTTTATTCTGTCAAATTGTAATTTATGACTTTTTGAATTTTTAAAGTACCGCCTTTTATCATTTTTTTTGGACCTTTATTCTGACAAATTTGAACCTAATTTACATTTATACCTCCTGCTAATTCTGTGACTCCCCCATCCCCTCGTTAACAGTAACAGATCATCTGCTGCCGTTGTCAGGATTTAGACTTGTTCACTGGTTTGAATGTGGGCGGCGCGGTGGTGAAGTGGTTTGAATGTGTTGCTGTGCAGCCAGAACAGGTTTCTGCCATTGTGCAGCAGGATTTCCTTTGTGTTTTTCTTTCAGTGACAATGAACAACAAGTGAATTGTGATGGAGCTGAAGCTGATAAGTGTTGTAGAAAAAACTGTTGCTGTAATTCTGAGCACAGAGAAGAGAGAGAAGACGTATGGATGACCACTCAATGCTGTCAGTGGACAATCTTTGTCATTCATGGGTGTAGGAGGAGTCATCAAACTGCTCAGATCTGCTAACGTCTTCAAGAATTCCTTTGAACGTGAACAGTTCTTCAGAATATGTGGCCGTGCAGCTCCAGCATCAGCAGGACTCAGTACAGACAGGAGGGGATTTATTCATTTTTAATAAAGGGGGGGGGTTAACAAATTTAGCATCAGCTACACATGAATAAATGTAAATTAGGTCCACAGTCACCATAATAAAGGTGGAAAGATATGATAAAAGACGCCAATTTAAACCTTCAAAAAGTCAAATTACACTGAATAAAAATTTAATCACCAGATGAACATTGCAGATTTACAGGAAAAAACTCAGAATTTACAAGAGAAAAATCATAGATTTTTCCAACAAAAAGTTGGAAATTTACAAGAAAAAAGTTGCACTTTTTTTGAGAAAAAGTAGCCATTTTTTTCAGAAATATGTATTTTTTTTTAATTTATAAGGAAAATTACAAGAAAAAAATTGCCAATTTTTAAGAGAAAAATTTGCATTTTTTCTGAGACGTCGCAGATTGTAGAGAAGTCAGGCACAAGCGCCAAGGAAGGTGGTGGTCAAGCAGACTCAGCATTTTTCAAGTCCAAGAGGTGGAGTTTTATTTCCAGGGCTCTCCATTAAAAGCTCAAAAACTTCAATAAGGAAAAATGTGACTCAAAAAACTAACTCCAAATAAACATGTTGATGGCAGCACAGCCTCACCTCTCTGTCCAGAGAGACATTCCAGATGGAAATATATCGGTGGAGGATGCAGTGATCTTCCTCCTCCATGGTTCCCTGTCCCACCTGGAGAAGCCTGGCAGCACTGTCAGCATCAGGTTCTTTGGTTTCTCCAGAGCTTTCAACACCATCCAACCAGTGATCCTGAGGGACAAGCTGCTGTGTGCAGGGCTGGACCAGAACCTGTCCTCCTGGATCCTGGACTACCTCACAGACCCACCAGTTTATGAGGACCCAGGACTGTGTGTGACACCATCATCCGCAGTATGGGGTCCCCCAGGGAACAGTCCTGGCTCCCTTCCTGTTCACCCTCTACACTGCTGACTTCTCATACAACACACCACACTTGAATAACTTCACTCTTCAGTAGTGCTGTAATTACCTTAATACGTGTTTAACTTCTTGTACTGTGTATCTACTCTTTTACCAGATTTTATAGTTATTATTGCTCTGAGTGCTGCTGTCCCTTTGCATTTTGGACATAAAATATGTACTTGTCGAGTCTAATATGATCTGCTTTCAACTGACAGGTGACCGTGGCTACCCACTAAATACATGGCTGATGACCCCTCTTGCCAACCCCCAGACTGATTAAGAGCGACGATAATGACCTCCACAGCCGCACTTGATCAGCCATTGAGAGAACAATTGGCCTTCTGAAGGGACGATGGAACTGCCTGAACAGGACTGGGGGTGTGCTGCTCTACACACCTGAAAAAGTTTGCTGCATTGTGATGCTTGTGGAATCCTTCACAATTTGGCACTCGGGCATGCAGTTCCACTGCCAGAGCAGCACATCCCCCGACCAGAAGAATCAGACGCAGCACCTGTCAATGTACATCCCACCCAGGAGGCCATTAGGGCCCGGAAACATATTATTTCAACTATATAAAGTGGCAAGGACACATAAATCACTTGTTAACCAATAAATTTAATGTTTTATTTATGTCTGCCAGCACACCTATCAGTTGGTCCAGGCGATCATTGATCCTGCCGATTCCTCTAACTAGTTCTTCTTCTGTGTCCAGCACAGCATGGGTTAGGACACGGCCAGTGGGACGGACATCGGCAGACAGCAGTTGGGGCACACTGGAAGCTCTTGTGATGCTGAAAGGACCGGGAACAGTGGAGGAATCCCTGAGTCAGTGACACATGATTTCTGGTGTTCTCTAGTATCTCATTGCCTAATGGGGAAATAAATGTATTAAAACATGAATCAGACTCTTTGATATTCTCTTTAATATCCTGTCATATGTAGGCAGGAAACGTAATCTTATAGGTCTGAGTAGGTTCATATTGTCTTCTTTTTCATGAGTGTTTCCCTTTATTCAACGAGCTGATCCACCTGGCTGGTCACAAATCACAGCGATCAGCTGACGCTTCTGAGGACGACTGCAGACGTCAGTGAAAACATGTCAAAGTTAAATCAAACATCTCACACCTGTCTGAATAAAGGAAAACAGTCAACTAATCTTAAGGGCTGTGAGAAGGCTATTAAATCACCTGTAAAATGAGGACATTTGAGTTTTATAAATCAGTGTTTATTGACCTTGAGGGAGAGCTGAATCCCCCACATGCTGTGCCACCTCCCCTGTGAGGGCAGTGTCACCCACAAGACAGGGGACTCTCTGCTCAGACAGACTGAGTTCAGCCTCTCCTTGCCCCCCTCCTGTTTTGGCCACGCTTTGGCGATGGGCAGCCATCCTCCGCTTCACTTCCCCCTTGATGTCTGACCATTTCTTTTTGATTTCTGTGGGCGTGCGCTGCTCACAACCCACAGTATTGACAGCTGCACACACACCGTCTCATTCACTCCTCTTGTGTTTGGTGCTAATACCAGAGGACAGAGAGCCAAACATTAGCCTTTTGTTTTCTTATTAAAGACAAAGCTAGAAAGGAGATGTTTTTACCTTTACATGTTTCGACTGTCCACTGCAGTCTTCATCAGAAGTGCTGATTGCTGTGAAGTGTCATTTATCAGCTGGCTTTCCTAGGTGGGGCCAGTCCAGCACAACTGTCAGATCCGCCAGGCTGGCCCCACCTTCCACCATCCGATGGTCTCTGGAGAATGTAGTCTCAGGTGTGGGAAAGCATAAATGCCTCCTCATCCTGAGTCATGCTGTCTTTTCTACGCTTCCTCATTTCTGTGGCCTCCTTCATCCAACGTTTGTGTCTGTTACTCTCCAATCCAATGATTTCTGCATTGTACCAGTCCATGATGTAATTATTTCTTTTGCAGTGATGCCCTAGGGGGCAATTCATGACAGAAAACAGCAGCCAGTAGAGACCCAGCTGCTGTGAGTTTGTGGATTTTTGTTTTTTTTCGCTCACCTATTTTGTGGAGCAATTATGTTCCCAGCGTGTCGACCTCCGTCAGCCAAGGGGAGATTGGCAGCAGGATCCCCGAGTGTGGAGGAAGAATGGGCCGTGCAGTTTGTCCAGAGCTACGTGGATGAAGCCCTCGCCTCCTGCAGTCGAAAGAAAATCTGGGAGAATATGTATGGAGTGGTGGGAGTTGTGGAGGCAAATCCCAGGTTGAGGAAGTGTCCCCAGTTCACGGAGCTGCTGTCCACACTCCCCGTACTGCAGCAGTCCTTCCCCGGGCTGATGTGGGGGCTGCCTCCAGCGAGCCCGAAGCTGAACCGGAGGCGTGCACTGCGGAAGACACCTTGCTTCTCCTCCAGTGCGCCCATCCCTGCTCCTGTTTCTCCAGCTCCATCCGCTCCACGGCGCCGTCATCCAGCTTCAGACTGCCGGAGGGATATTTCCGCCTCTCAGTCAGCAACTTCCCTTTCGCCAAGGCAGCAGACCCTCGCAGCAGTGCATTCCCATTGTTTTTCCTCTCCAGCTGTTCCACCACCTTCTTGTTTTCCTGCAGCTGCTGTTCCTCAGTTCACCTCGCCATTTTCCCCCGCTGCTGAGAAGCCATCTGTTTCCTGTTTGGCTCCGCCCATCACTGTGGCTGCAGGGGTGGCTCCACAATGCTACCCTGGGAGGCCATCTTCAACTGAAGTCATGGAGAGGGTTGACCCAACACCTGTTGCAGCAGAGAACATCGTGCCCCGGAAAGTTAGGCAAGTGCTTTTCCATTCTCATTCACCAAATCACAAATTATCTTGCCTGATTCCTGGTGGTGAGGCTCAGCTCATGCAGTCCTCTGAGCTCTCACTGCCTGCTGCAGCTATAAGCTTTTCACCTGCTCTCTCCATGTCTCCTATTTTCCATGAGTGCCTGTCGGTTCCAGGGTTGAGCCGTTGGACAATGGAGGAGCCTGCAGTCCTGGAGGACCTGGCCCCAGCCCCGCAGTGACAGTCTGGACAAAGGGGGAGTGCTGGTACCGAGCTGACGTCTCCACCAATGATGGAGCGTCCTCCAGCCTCAGCTACACAGGATTCAGTGCATGCAGGAAGCTGACCTCCTGTCACCACGCAGGGCGAGCCACCGGCATTGGACACTTCACTAGGGGGTCCTGGGACTACATTAGCCACCATGCCTGCTGCAGGGGCTGCTGTAGCAGAGTCAGAGCTGGACCTTCACAGTACCGGGCCCAAAGAACCATCACTTGGATCAACGTAGTCCTGGATGTAGATGGATCTCAAGCTCAGGCAAGTGCTCTTTTTTGTTTTCATTGCATCTATGTCTATGTTACGACTTCCGGCACCACACGAGTCAGCTGCCTTTTGCAACAGCGGTTCAATTCTGAGTCTTTTTTTTCCTTCCTCTCTCTTCTGATCCAGTGACAACTCTCTGATCCGGCACACCTTTCACTCCATATATATAACGGACACACAGATCGCCCCAAATGTCTCCCGAGCCGGTGGACGGAGCCACCGTTTATAGCAGGAGACGGTACAGCAGGGAAGAGCTGCTAGCACTCAACCACCACCCGGTGCTAACAGAAAAACTCGACATACCGGGAGAACTGAGGCGAAAATGCCGTGGGTGCCGTGCTGGAGTAAGGCGGAAGGCAAGAAATAAAAGGTACAGACCCACCTTCCCATCTGTTGTCATGGGGAATGTATGATCGTTACTGGGAAAGGTAGATGAGCTAGAAGCTATCTCCCGCTACGATAGCATATACCGGGAGTGTAGCCTGTTTCTATTCACAGAGACTTGGCTAACTGAATTAGCAGCAGATGCTAACATTAAACTGGAGGGTTTCCACGCGATACGGGCAGACTGAACATCAGACAGTGGCAAAGCAAGGGGCGGTGGAGTGATAATGTATGTTAACAACAACTGGTGCAGACCGGGACATATCACTGTTAAACAACAGCACTGCAGCAAAGACATTGAGTTGCTAGCTGTTAGCATGCGGCCTACATATCTCCCGAGGGAATACTCACACGTGATCTGCATTGTTGTTTATGTTGTTTGTTTAAGCGTGTGATGTCATTTATTCAGTAACTGGCAGGCTGCAGACAGAACACCCAGATGCTCTTCTTCTCATCTCAGGAGATTTCAACCATGTTTCACTGTCTCCCATTCTACCAACGTTTACCCAGTATGTCACATGCCACACTAGAGACAATAAAACACTGGACTTATTCTACGCAAACACTAAGGAGGCGTACACCTCATCACCACTCCCCCCACTTGGGAGATCGGATCACAACTTGGTTAATCTCCGGCCGGTGTACAAACCCCTAGTGCACAGACAACCTCCGGCCATGCGCACAGTGAAGTTATGGTTTGAGGAGGCAATGGACACTCTAAAGGGCTGTTATGAAACCACCGCTTGGGAGCAGCTCTGCGATCCACATGGTGGGGACATCGATGGCCTCACTCACACCATCACGGACTACATCAGCTTCTGCGTAGCCAACACCGTTACCACCAAGACCATACGGTGTTGCTCAAACAACAAACCCTGGATCAACCCTGAGATAAAAACACTTCTGAGAGAGAAGAAGAGGATCTTCAGGTCGGGGAACAGGGAGATGCTGAAGTCCGTACAGAGGGAGCTGAGGAGAAAGATCAGAGAAGGCAAGGACAGCTTCAGGAAGAAGATGGAGGACAAGCTGCAACAGAGCGACATCAGCGGGGTCTGGAGAAACCTTAAAACCATCTCTGGGCTCCAGAATACCTCCCCCCAGGCCACGGGGGCAGGGAGTGGGCGAACAATCTGAATCTGTTTTTCAATAGGTTTGACCAACCGCCCTCCCCCCCAACTGCACAACAACCACTGCTGCCTCTGAAGACATCAAGTCCTGCTGCCTACTCCCCACTCCACCAACACCCCCCACTCCCAACACACAGCCCCCCAACCTGACCCTGACTAAGACCCATGTGAGGACGGATCTGAGGAAGATCAAGGCGAGGAAGGCATCGGGACCAGACGGCATCAGCACAAAGCTCCTCAAGTCCTGTGCAGACCAGCTGTGTGGGATTGTGGAGTACATCTTCAATCTGAGCCTGAAGCTGGGGAGGGTACCACAGCTGTGGAAAACATCTTGTGTGGTACCTGTACCAAAGACTTCCCACCCCAAAGATCTGAACAGCTACAGACCAGTGGCCTTGATGTCCCACACGATGAAGACCCTGGAGAGACTGCTCCTTGCTCACCTCCGCCCCCTGGTGGGACCAGTGATGGATCCACTCCAGTTCGCCTACCAGCACGGCATTGGAGTGGAGGATGCGGTGATCTTCCTCCTTCACCGTTCTCTGTCCCACCTGGAGAAGCCCGGGAATGCGGTGAGGATCATGTTCTTTGACTTCTCCAGTGCTTTCAACACTATCCAACCGATGATCCTGAAGGACAAGTTGCTGTGCGCAGGGGTGGACCAGCACCTGTCATCATGGATCCTGGACTACCTCACAAGCGGGCCTCAGTTTGTGAGAACCCGGGACTGTGTGTCCGACACGATCATTGGTAGCACGGGTGCCCCCCAGGGAACGGTTTTGGCTCCCTTCCTGTTCACCCTTTATACTGCGGACTTCTCACACAACACAACACACTGCCGTCTACAGAAGTTCTCTGATGACTCTGCAATTGCTGGCCTCATCTCCAACGGAGATGAAGCTGAGTACAGAGGGCTTATCCAGGACTTTGTGGACTGGTGCCATCGGAACTGTCTCCAGATCAACGCGAGGAAAACTAAGGAGCTGGTGGTGGACTGCCGCAGGCAAGGACAACCCAGGTACCAGCACCAGTAAATATACAGGGAACAGACATCAAGATGGTGACATCCTATAAGTACCTGGGTGTTCATCTGAACAATAAACTAGACTGGTCACACAATACCGAAGCACTCTACAAGAAGGGACAGCGCAGGCTCTTCCTACTGAGGAGACTCAGGTCTTTTGGTGTACAAGGGACGCTGCTGAAGACATTCTATGACACGGTGGTGGCATCAGCCATCACTTTTGGAGTGGTCTGCTGGGGCAGTGGCATTACAGCAGCCGATAGGAAGAGACTGAACAAATTGATCAAGAAAGCTCGCTCTGTCCTGGGGCAGCGCCTTGACCCAGTGGAGGAGATAGGAGAGAGAAGGATGGTGGCTAAACTGTCATCTCTGCTGGAGTCTGAGTTCCACCCTATGCAGGACATACTGAACGCACTGAGGAGCTCATTTAGCAGCAGACTACATCATCCTAGGTGCACAACCGAGAGGTTTCGCAGGTCCTTCCTACCTACGGCTGTCAGAATCAGAATCAGAATCAGATTTATTGCCATTGTTCATGTAGTACACAAACTAGGAATTTGTCTCGGTGCCATGCTGCAACATTAAAAACATGATGAGATAAAAAGATAAACTAAAAAACTAAAGGACTAAAAACGTGCAATAAGTGTAGAAAAATAAGTAATAATAATAATAATAATAATAATAATAATAATAGTAATAATGAGTAGTACTAGTCAAGGCAGTTTTAAAAAATTAGCAAGTAGCAGATAATATGGGGTACCACAGTGCAGTTGATAATGCAACAGAAAAACAGTGATGAATGACATGAGTCTGATTGAGCTGCTGTACATAGTGCACGAGAGTCAATAAGTCACTTAATGTTCAGCAGTCTGATGGCAGAGGGGAAAAAGCTGTTCATGTGCCGGGAGGTTTTAGTCCGAATGGACCGAAGTCTTCTACCTGAGGGGAGGGGGGCAAACAGTACGTGACCAGGGTGTGAAGGATCGGCTATGATCCGGCCAGCACGCCTCCGGGTCCTGGAGATGTACAGGTCCTGGAGAGATGGGAGCTCGCAGCCGATCACCTTCTCAGCAGTGCGCACGACGCGCTGCAGCCTTAGTCTGATTCTCAGACTGTACAACCTAAGCAGGGCTGCTAGCAGAGATAGCAAAAAGATGTGACAACCTAATAGTTTTGAATGCAAAAGACGCAATAGACTTATACAATGGTCCCCTCCGGCATACAACTAGGGAAATACCGGTCGCTATGGAGGGTGAGAATATGTATGGGTACATAATCATACCATGTAGGATAACTAAGTAGACGGTTGAGCTGTTTCATTCCATCTAGCTACAATGCTGTGCACTGTGTGTGTTTATATACAGTATATTTATATATTTACTCCATCTAGCAACAATGCTCCACACTGTGTTTATATATTAATATATTTATTCCATCTCGCTACAATGCTCCGCACTGTGTGTTTATATTGTGGAGAATGTGTGGAAGGATGAGACTGAGTTTATTCCTCAGGTTCAGCTTTATTGACAATCACATCTCCAACATTCAACAGCAGAAAAAGAGGATGAACCTTCTCACATCTGTCCTTTTATACCCATGACATCAAACCTCAGTCACATGGTGCTTAATCAAACATACAGTCACAATCGGCGCTTTTCCACTAGGAACCCAAAGGCCCCGTTTGGCCTTGGGCCGAACAGTCCTGTTCCGGCACTGGTGGTTTTCCACTGCACAAGTCTCGCTGCAGTATGGGTACGAGTTGTTGTTGTAGGAGGTGGGATTTTGAGGGACTTGGAGGCGGTGCTACACTCCCCTTGAGGCTGCTCCATTTTCCCTAGACCACACCTACAAGACAAAAATCAAAATGGACGACCGTATGCTTCTTCTGCTTGTCTTGTGGCTTTTTTTTAAGGCCAGACAGCAGAGCCAGCAAAGGCTGCGTGCTGCGAGACAAAACACAGCTGAGAAATACAGGAGACTTTGGCGTGCTGTTGCAGAATTTCAGTCTGCAGCAGTGTCTGCAGGGGTGTCTAATTACAGCTTTGAATCCGGGGTCATACCGAGGAGGAGGAGCAGGATGAGGGTAAGTTAACAATCGCTAATGTTGGCCTCAGTCATTGTTATCACAGCGTAGTATGTTGTAGTGCCAAGAGCTTTTAGCTAATAATACATTTTAAAAAAAAATATGCTGTGTGTTGCAGATGGCTGCTACGTTGGCAAATAATCGCTGCAGCCCGTATGCATGGACATTGGTCCGTGCTTCACGGTGGTGGGAGGACATTGTTCCTGGATTTACCAACACCTTCTGGTTGGAGAACTTCAGAATGTCTGAGGACACTTTCACCTTACTCTGCAACAAGGTGCGTCCATCCATGGAGTTTCTTGATACAAGATTCCACCAATGTGTGCCTGTAAATAAGCGAGTGGCTATTGCCATATGGAAGCTTGCAACCGGCTCAGAGTACCGCACAATTGCCCATCTATTTGGTGTCAGCATCACAACTCTGTGCAGGTGTGTGCAGGAGTTTTGTGCTGCAGCAGAGTCACTCCTGGTCCCACAACAACTCAGTTTTCCTGATGAAGAGAGGATGAGAGAAATCTCTGTCTACATTGAGAACAAGTGGGGGCTCCCACAGTGTGTTGGTGCTATTGATGGCTCCCACATCCCCATCATAGTACCACAGCAGTATCACACAGACTACTTCAACCGAAAAGGGTGGCACTCCATAATCCTTCAGGGTGTTGTTGATGGAAAGGGGTTGTTCTGGAATGTGCTTGCAGGACTTCCAGAGAGCATGCATGATGCTAGGGTTCTTAGACTGTCCACACTGTGGGAGTTAGCCAGCCAAGGAAACCTCTTCCCACCTCATGTCAAGAACATTGGTGATGTAAGTGTGGGCTATTACATCCTGGGTGACTCTGCTTATCCCCTGCAAAACTGGCTCTTAAAACCATTCCCGGACACTGGTCGAGTTACAGAAGAACAGCACATGTTCAACGTAAATATGAGTAAAGTACGTGTCACTGTGGAGAACACTTTTGGCCGGCTGAAGGGAAAGTGGCATTGCCTCCTAAAAATGAATGACTGTGACATCCAACTGGTGAAATCAATAGTGCTGACTTGTTGTGCTCTTCATAATCTTAGTGAAAGTCAGGGAGAGACTTTTGACCCCATGTTGGATGATCCAGGAGCAGCAGCACATCAGCCAGTAGAGGCAGCGGTGCAGGGTGCACAGGAGCAGGGCAGAGATGTCAGAGATGCTGTGATGCAGTATTTGTGTAGTAATACAAAGTAGAAATGTCAGTGTCTTGTTATTCTTGTGCATACATGTTAAAACTTTGTATTGTGTCAATAAATTT